>OZ007600.1:77386107-77713107 GCA_963931845.1 Maratus michaelseni
TTTGAATAATCAAGGACCACGCTAAATTAACATATTGCATTTTATTTTTGTTTAACTACATGATTTGCAGTTATAAAATTAGATATGGTTTTTAAGTTAACATTGAATGCTTATAAATGAGTGTTTTAAAAAATAGTAATAACTTTTCTTACTTTTATTTATGTGACCGACCATAAGAAGTTCTGTCGCTTAATAATCATCGTTAGTATTTCAGTGAAATAAATTGTATCGTCTGCTATGAGCGAAATGGGGAAGCCTTTTTTCCTTTTCTTATTACGCATGTCATGTTTACAGATGCGAATTTTTTTTTCGACACCAGACAGTGCTATAAAATTTGATCTTGCTTTGCGAATGATTACCTCCATGGTTTAATATTTCTATGGCTCACGATGAATGAATCTTTTGTTTATTTACTTTAATGGATTGAGATATTCGGCTGTTAAACTACTTTTAACTGAAGTTATCCCAGAATCTATACATTTTTGAATGTAACTCATATTTCAAGCAAAAAATTTTTTTGAACGATCTTTCTAAAAATGTAACTGTTATGCAATTTTATTCGAAAAAATAATTTTGAGTAAAAATGGCCGCTTGGCATATGGAAAAATACGCGGTTAGCCGGTATTTGTTTTCCTCAGTCACATGACTTGCTCTTTTATTATATAAATTACGTGCGATAGGATTTAATAGAATAAAGATAACTTTTATTAATATCTTTTAAAGTTTTGATTCGATTTTCATAAAATTTGAAGTGACTCGACAAATTCTGCAACGATTATACACGTTAAATTTCAAACCCTTCGGTTGGGTAATTTTTGCGCTGTTATATGCGGACGGACGGACCAGACGACGACTATATGTGCTACGTATTTATATAATTACGAACGCACCTAAAAATTGCAGTAGCAAAAGTAAAACTGAAATTTCATCGTCAAGTGTTGCCATTCGCAAAATGATGTAAACGTTACGCACGGACACGTTTGTCTTTTATAATATAGATATTATATTTTGTCAATAATGTTACTTTTCAAACTAGTCGTTGGGGGCCACCGTAATACTTACCCATCATGGATATGCATAATGTAAAACATTAAAATAAAGAATGTGTAAACTACTTATAAAATGCATTGCAATTCAAATAAAATCGAGGCTTGATGACGTCACAAACTTTAAAGGCTCGATTACTGAATTGCTTGAAAGAAACATCCTTATAACTCCAAAAATAATAATCCTATTAACTAGCGGTTTATTGCATCTCATTAAGCGTCAAATTTCCAATTAAAATATATCTTTGAAGTGAAATTTGGATGAAATACAGGGTCATGAAAAATCGAAGAGTGTGGAAAATAGGATTCCAAATATCTCGCAACTAATTATCCGATCGACTTCATGCTTTATGCAAAATTTATGTTTTTTTATTGTCTTTTATATTCATTTCTTAAAATAACCAATTTCGAAAATTTTTATATACCTTTTATCAGAACGAATATTTCGAGAGTCCGAAAAAAATAGTTCCGGTTAATCGAGGTTATTGAAATGAAATAGGCTTCTTCCCATTATTACATACTAAGTACATACCAAATTGCAAGTCTCTATCTCAATTTCTTCGGGAGATAGAGCGTTTACAGACACACAGACGGACGGCAAATTTTTTTTTCTAAAAATATGTTTTTCGGAATCTCCAGTGTCTGAAACGTGTAAATCCGTCAAAATTTTTTTTTCGATTTTCAAAACGATTACAAGACTTACCCTATACTACGTATGATGGGTAAGTAAAAATAAAATTACTTATAAAAAGTCTCCTTTAAATAACACAGACTTTTTACTACCACAAAAGATCAACATCTTCTGTTCAAATAACTCATTAAGTTCACTTTACTTGGAGATTGGATAAGTTAGCCTTAAGAATGCAATGAACAACAACTAGTTTTTTTTTTCTTTCTTTCTTTTTGTTTGCGTTATGAAGCACGACTGAACTTTGATTATCACTGCTTATCATTGAGTGCTAAGAATAGAGACATGTGAAAGTACAACACTTTTCATCGTTTGCGCCATAAAAAAGAAAAAGTTCACCTATTACTTCCGGACATCCTTGACTTAGAAAGGACATTGACTTTTACATAATAGAACAACAAAAGATTACGAGCTACTATAGAACTTGAATTTTAAATAATCAAATGATTTCTAATGCATAATTAGAAGAGACAGGATTCGATTATTGTAAAGAAAATAAAATCTTATTTTATTAAAAACTAGTCGTTGCGGGCCACCGTAATACTTACCCATCATGGATATGAATAATATAAAATATGAAAATAAAACATGTGTAAACTATTTATAAAATGCATTGCAATTCGAATAAAATCGTAGCCTGGTGACGTCATAAACTTTAAATGCTCTATTACTGAATTGCGTAAAAGAAACATCCTTATAACTCCAAAATTAATAATCATATTAACTAAGAGTTTACTGCGTCGGATTAACCGTCTCATTTCCAATTAATATATATATTTCAATTGAAATTTGAATGAAATACAGGGTCATGAAAAATCGAAGCGTGTGGAAGATAGGATTACAAATATCTCGGCAACTCATTACCCGATCCACTTCATTCTTTATGCAAAATTTATGTTTTTTTTTTTATTGTATTTTATATTCACTCCTTAAAATAAACAATTTCGAAAATTTTTATATTTTTTTATCAGAACGAATATTTCGAGAGTCCGAAAAAAATAGTTCCGGAAAATCGAGGTTACTGAAATTCAATGAGCTTCTTCTCATTACATACTAAGTACATACCAAATTTTAAGTTTCTATCTCAATTTGTTCGGGAGATGGAGCGTTTACAGACACACACACTGACAGACAGACGGCATTGAGGGGGTTTTAAAGATAAACACCACTAAAGATTCTGCCACAAATAATACTTGAAAAATGAAACCAGTACCAGTCAGTTAAGCCTGATCTCAAATTCAAAGGAGCTACTTTCTAACACATTTTTTTAATTCATTTTTGTTCGGAAAAGCATGAAATTGGCAGATGTTCTTATTCAGATACCATGAAATCGAATAGCGTTTTCTATTTTTTTATGAAGGCAGACGATTTTCCAGAATATACTGTCAAAGTGGCGTTTTGAACCGAAATTCGAGAGCGACAGCGCGAGGAAAAAGAAAAAGCAGTCGTCGCGTGGCGACTATCGCTAATAACTCGATAGGTAATTTATTTATCAGAAAATGGAAAACTCATTTTGATCCTAAATTGCTTCAATAGGGGGCCTACCAATTTTATACTTTTATTTTTAAAAATTAATCAAAAAATGTGTCAGAAAATTTTGCGTTGTGGAGCAGGAAGGGCCGCTTTACTGAAACTCCCCGATCACGTAATCCCATGTTAACCTATGGAAAACTTAAAACAGCGATTACGCATTACCTAAATATAATTATTAAAATACGGTTTTCGCCATCAGAAAGTACACGTCAGATGCCGACGATATGAGTTTTTGCTGGTGAAAGTCGTTCATTTAATTTAATTTAATGCCTGAGGAAGACCACTTGGCTGAGGGCGAACCCAGCCGTTGAGCGTTTAATGTCTTCCCCGGCTAGCTCCCCGGCACGCAGGGATTACACGGTGGCAGTACAAACTTCGCCAAATGGCTGGTCCTGCCGGGCAAAGCCCCACGCGACAGGCGGCAAGAACTAAAAAAAAAAAAATAAAAAAAAAACTTTTTTACAATACAGAACAAATGTCTGTCGCTGTGACTAGCGTCACCACGCAACAGGCAGCGACAGACGAATGGTGGGATGGTAAGTGTGCGGCTGCACCCGGAGAAAAGTCCTCAGTTGGGTGAGAAGAGCAGTTCTTAGAACATCTGTGCCAAATGCAGAGTTCGCTAGAAGACGGCACCAGTTGGTTGTTGAGTGTCAGTGTGGGATTTCCCCGCGACAAAGAGCGCCACACCAAGACGCGCTGAAACCTCGCACACTGACAGAGGATGGTTGTGTTGGTGGTCAGATCAGAATGATGAAGGTGGAGAATGCGCTACCAGTGATTGCGGAGCCCGCTCCTGTGCTTAGGTGGTGGATGGAGATTGGGTAGTTTTGGCACGTATGGAGAAGGGTGGAAGAATGGGTACCAATGGTTTCTCCAGTCCTCCTGGCTTGAAATGTGTGGCATGTTGGGTCCTTCTTGTGGTGGGCATGTTACGTTGAAGTGCTGTGGATGCCTTAAACTTGTCTGTTCTGGTAATTGTTGTTGTTGTTGTGGGAACTCTCTTGTCTGGGGTGCTGGTGTTGAGGGTCTTGGTGTTGGTGCGAATTCATATTCTAGATGTTGTCGTGTTTCTGCGTATATTTGTCTGTATGTGCTGCAGGTCGGGTCCGATGCCTGATGATTTGTCTTGAAGTGTGTGTCTTGTTGTTGGTTGTGGAACTTGTAGTTGATGCAGCTTGGTGGCTTGGTGCAGGTTGGGTCTGTGTGGGCTTCCCTGCAATTGACACAGGTCGGTGCCTCTCGTCTGCAGTGCTTCTCAACATGCGTGAGGGATTGGCACTTTCTGCATCTTGGGACTGTGGTGTGTTGCCTTTAAGGAGTGTGTTGTTAGGTCGATGAAGAGTCCTCCATCTTCTATGATGCTATGTCCTAGTGATTTGGGAAAGAGTAGGATTAGGTCTTTTGAGTGGCTGTGTTTTCTGTTCTGGAGTTCTTTGAGTATTCTGATTTCTTGCGTTGTGATGTCGTATAGGGTGGTGATTGCTATTTTAATTTTTTCTTCTGTAGTTGATGTGGGGACGTCTAGGAGTATCATCTTTTGTAGTGGAAGTGGCTTGGGGATTGCGTGTAGTTTGTCTTTGAGTGCTTCGTTTTTGTGGATGTCTTCTCTAAAGCTGCGTTTTCACTGGTCGACCCAAGGCCTAACTTACCCAACTTTCGACCTAAACCCAAGATTTTAGGCAGTTAGGTAGCGATTTTGAAGGTTTGATCAGTTCTCAATCCTAAGCACATCTAACCCAAGCCCAGCCAATTAGAAAAGAGCTTTTTCATAGATAATGGCGGCGTATAAATAATATTTATTTTGGAATTATTCAGCTTTTGCAAAAATAAATTCAATTTTTTGTGATTGAAGCAAAATAGTGAGTTTTCTTAACAAGTTTATATCTTTTATTAATGTCTATCCGTTTAGTAAATAGCAATCCAGTATAGATTACTTATTGTTGCACTTTTTTTGTACGAAAAATATCTCTGTTTTTGGTAATGAATCAGATGCTTTTTATTAATATTAAAATACTAAATGTATAGTTCGTTTAAGGACTTCGTTTCTGATGTAATAATGGATACATAAAGTGCAGTTCCCAAAATTATTTTATTATGATTGAATGTTAACAATACAAAAAAAAAAAAGTAAATAAAAATATTATATATTATGATTATGGATTTTTCTTTCTCATAATGAATTAACTAGTAAATCTACAGATCAGGAGCCTCAACGTCAGCTCTGAAAGTCATTGATTTTTAATCTCACTTTTCATATTATTTAGCATCTTGCAATTCGCAATTTAATTTTGTTTTATGTTACATACATATTTATAGGCATATAAAATATCAAAGGTTTCAGAAATTAGAAGCGTTACATTAAACATGATTTATGCAATGATATTCTGAAATTCTTATGAACTTCTTATTCTTGTAATTTTTTAGATAAAAAAATGCATTTCTTTTTTTGATTCTTTGAAATAGGGTTGCTAAGCAACTAATAAAATAAAGAGGAAAGAAAAAGAAATGTATTTTCAAATTTGTAAAAAATAGGAAAATAAATTGTTTTATATTCCCCGAAAAGTTGCAAAAAAAATCCAATAATTTAAACAATTAATTTCTAAATTCTAATAGATGTATCGGCAAATTTTCAAAGCTATTGCATATATTTAAGATTGCATTTTTACAGCGTTTCATGTAGAATAAATTAATACATGAATCATTATTTACTTTTTTTTTTTTTTTTTTTTTTTTTTTTTTGCGGCTTAAAATTTATAGAGATACTGCAAAACTTAAGAAAATGGAAATTAATTTTAATAGTAATTTTTTGATTATTTTTGGTAAAAAATTGTTTAAAAATTTAAAATAGAAATTAGAAAAAACAAGGATTTTATATCTTTACTTACATAACTATATTTTGCACTTAAAATTGCTATATTTTTATAAGTTTATTTACATGCATCTACATGAAAAATACAAAAGCGACAATTAGATGTTGTAAAGATGTATATATATTAAAGACATTTTTACTGCATGTTATTAATATATATATATATTTTTACTTATTTATTAATGATAGCTAAATTGCTATTGTGCATATCATCTAATCTAAATTAATAAAAAATTGCTCATATGGCAATATAAAAAAATTATAATATGTTTTTAAAATAACAAATTTAAATTTATGTATGAGAAATCTTATGAAATCTTTTTTCTTCAGATGAGTGATATAGAACATGAAAAGAAATCATGAAAGCATCAGAGTGAGGTTATCATGATTTTCTGAATATTTTATGAAGTTTCAGTTTTTCCAATGGGAAATAATCCCTCCTATAGTATATAACTTCAGGACGATACAATTTTTTTAAACAATTGTTTATGAAAACTTGTTTGAAAATACAAAAACTACTTTGTTTGTCTTACTCTTATATATCCTGTATTCCATCTCAATAACATATTTAAATTCCAAGACTCAGAGCCATGTTCAAAATACACTACAAACGAAGAATAAATATCTCTGTAATTAATCCAATTTGTGCTAAAAAATATTTAAAAAATGAAGTTGAATAACATCATGCATAAAAAGAAATGAAAATATGAGGGGAAAAAAAAGAAGAGTGATACATATAAAATCCATATTTAGACCAGATAAGAAGGGGTTTTGATTTTTATAATAAAATTTGAGATCTAAATAAAAAAGTTCTTAAAACACAGTTTCAATCTAATATGCCAGACATCTAGTGCAAGTAATGCCTACTGATTCGTAACAATGCTATTTAATACTTTGAAAAGGTAACGATATAATTATTCTTATTATGTTTGCTCTGTGTATTTCAAGTAATTATTGTATTTTTTATTAAAAAAATGTTATATTAATAGAAAAAATGTTTTTAGATTTTTTTTCCCCCGCAAAGTTTTTTTTTAATATATATGTGGGTGTAATAATAATAATAACAATAATAATAATAATAACAATAATTATAATAATAATAATAACAATAATAATAATAGCAATAATAATACAAAAATCTGATTAAAAAAATTAAATCAGCTTTATAGTTTTTTTTTCTTTTTTGAAAATATTTAACCATAATGCATGTCTGGGTTTGTTCCAGAAGCAGAATCTGATTAAAGCATGGGCAAAGTAGTCCGTGACCTGCCCCCTACCATAATTTTAGATACCCCAAATTTCGTATGCAATTTTTGTAAAGCTGGTAATTTAAATCTATTTCAACATTGTACGGTCAAAATTGATTAAAAATATCAGTATTAAAGCTGCATTCCAAATTTGGGGCCACTAAAATAATGGGAGGGGACAGGGTCACGGCCCACTTTGCCCGTGCTTTAATCAGATTCTGCTTCTGGAACAAACCCAGACCTGCTTTATGGTCAAATATTTTAACATTTATTGAAGATTTAATGTGGTCAAACATGGCTGCTTTTAATGCTTTTTAAAAAAGAGTGGTCAGAAATGGCTGTCTGTTGTAAACAAATGACGGGTCAAAAAAGGCCGCGTTTCAGACGTTTCAAATATCTGAAATTCAGACACAAATAAGAGTCTTAAAATTTTAAGACACTTTAATGTGTCTCTTTTTTTAACCATTCGTTTCAGACACTTAAGTGTCTGAATTTCAGACATTTCAGTTTACAGTGCACGCGAAATACCGCTGCTTCGACCGATCGATGTTGTCTTTTTTTTCTTTTAAACATTTCAATATCAATTTTGCTTTTTAACCATAAATATAAAATAAACCTATGTGGAGAATTGATATTTTATCTTTTTTGTACTATTTTTTTTAATCATTGTTCAGCACTATATAATGAGGTTATTTTATTTTTGCGGCAACACTAATTTGAGGAACTTCTTAATTATGAAACGTATAAAATCCGTTTATTACTTACTTAAAGTTATAATTACTTCCAGGAAAAAGGCCGAAAATTTATGTATGACAGATTTTTGATATAATTAAAAATGGCCTCAAGGGGGGAGGGGGGGGGGGCGGAATAGGAGTTTAATAAGAAAAAAAAATCATAACTTCGGTCAATTCACAAGATATCCATCCGCTTCTTGGAAAACATGAAAAAAAAATTGAATGCACTTAAAGTAAAATTTAATATAAAAAAGCATACCTTTTATTATACACGTGAAATACGCTTCGATGGATCGATGTTGTCTTTTTTTTTTCTTTTAAACATTTCAATATTAATTTTGCTTTTTAACCATAAATATAAAATAAATATATGTGGAGAATTGATATTTTATCTTTTTTGTACTGCTATTTATTTTTTTTAATCATTGTTCAGCACTATATAATGCGATTATTTTATTTTTGTGGCAACACTAATTTGAGGAAAAATCTTGCATATAAAAACAATGCCGATTTAATTTTTAATTAATAGCAATATTTAATCAAAAACCATGTTTTAACGGAATGTGGAGGTAGTACTATGTCAGAAGCTGCTTCAAAAACCTTTCGAAGGAGGATACCCCATTTGTTGTTGTGTGTTTTGTAAATTCATAGGAAAAGGGATGTTGACAACAGAAATAATACGTATGATTTTAAAATAATAAGACTTTGCAAAATAGCGCTAATTTACTGAAAAGTACGGTCAAAAGATAAGAGTTTATATTTAAAACAAAAATTAAAGTAAAATCACGCATTGTTAGTCATAGAATATCCATCTATTAAATAGTTATTAATAAAACTTTAAAAGCAACTAAAATACAATAAACAATAATGTTTGATTAGATTTAAATTCATTAGCAATTAATACAAAGATCTAAAGATGTAAAATTTGAATTACACATGAAAAAAAAATAACGTAAATCACCAGGAATTATTAAAATACTAATACAACTTAATGGGTATTTGAAAAGAAAGAAATAATATTAACTGATTAAGATTTTGGTTAATTACTTGCCCTTATGGGCATTTTAAAACTATCATATCTTTATAAGGCATGCAATGAAAGCAAACACAATAGTGATAAGCTTGGAATAAAATATTTTAGTTTATTTCTGTCAGTAATCTAATTTAATTCATTATGTAACTCTAGTTGAATTTTCCCTTAAGAGTTCAATTACTGCTACAAACTATGAATTAAATAAATATTGCCAATAAAGTATTTTATTCCAATCATTACCACGCTTGTGTCTATTTTCATTGCATGCTCTAAAAATAACGTAAATCACCAGGAATTATTAAAATACTAATACAACTTAATGGGTATTTGAAAAGAAAGAAATAATATTAACTGATTAAGATTTTGGTTAATTACTTGCCCTTATGGGCATTTTAAAACTATCATATCTTTATAAGGCATGCAATGAAAGCAAACACAATAGTGATAAGCAATTATATGATTCTTTTAAAATGCCCATAAAAGAAACATAAAAAAAAATAATTCACTCCATAAAAAGTGAACATTCACTCCTATGAAAGAGTGGCTATTCACTCCTGTCAGGAGTGAGAAATTCACTCCTTTTGCAAGAGTCAATAGTCACTCCTATGAAAGAGTGGGTAACCACTCCTATGAAAGAGTGACTATTCACTCCTATCAGGGTGAAAAAACCCACTCTTTTTGCAAGAGTGGATAGTCACTCCTCTGAAAGAGTGAGTATCCACCCCTGTTTAGAGTGAATATTCACTTCTCGGGAGTGAGTATTCACTCTTTCAGAGAGTGAGCAATTTCACTTTTGCCTAGAGTGAAATAGTCACTCTAAAGAGGTTGGGAAAATTTTGACTCTGCGATAGAGTGAATATGCACTCCTCCGGAGTGAATAGTCACTCGTTCTTATTTAGAGTGCAAATAAACTGGGAATGATCCAAAGTTCGGAAATTCCGAAATCCGGAGGATTGCGGATTTTGGACTTTGTATCACAAAAATATCAGTAAATGGATTTTCAGTTATCAAACAAATTTTATATAAAAGTACTTTTTTTTTTTTTTTTATATATATATATTTAACTATGCAAATACAGAAGTTATGCAATATTTAGAGGAAAATGTGTGATAAAAGTTTAATCTATTGGGTATAGGTCGTCGCCACCATCGTTATGACGTTAGAGTTAGTAACGGAATTGTTTTTACTAGGACTACTATATTTAATTACTATATTTCCATATTTATTACTAAATTACGTAATTCTAGAGGCTTTAATTTTTACTGCCTAATAAAGATGGTCAAATCTTAATCTGACAGACCAACGGACGTATTGAAAATGAACTGTTACTGTTATACAGAGAGATAGGAAAATTAGAGTAACTTTTAAGCTACGTAGGCAGGCCTTCTCTAGCAAAAGCGAGGCCAGGAACAAGAACTTTTGCAAGGCCTTTTCAAACTATTTATTTTCCTCTCCTATTTCCCACAATACAATCAATCATCTTTCGAAAAATCTGGTATGACATGCGTAATGCGTGTGGACCTGAACAAGGAAAAATATCTCTCACTTTTACAGACAAATAATGTGTGTTATTTCCTCGCAGAGAAAGAATAATTTATTCGAAGGTCTATGGTTATTTTACTAAAAATAATTATAAAAATCAGATTCCTTTTCATCAAAATCACCAACAACAGCGATCTCTTCAAAGCAGACCTTCTTCAAGCTCTCTCTCAGTCTCTCTTTTATTATTCAAACTTGAGAATAAAAAAATTATCACACGTATGTTAATTTGACGGCATATGTTTGTATACAAACTAGTCGAATGTGCCAATCACAAAACTTTCTTCTATCTCATATAGGTTTCACATATACCAAAAACGAATCAGTGCCAACTTATATCAAGGTCTAACTGAATCTAAAGTTTTATTAAATTCCGTGCGAGATATGACTATCGCTAAAATCGCGTAAATCATGAAAAATGCAGCATAGCAGCGCCACCTGTTGGGAGATTTACACCAAAACCTAATCAACAACAATTTATGTCAACGTCTAATTGAATTTGAACTTTGATGAAATTCTGTGCATTAGTTCTTGAGATGAAAAAAGTAGCATGGCAGCGCAACCTGTTATGCTATTTACACCAAAACGTAATCCAGAACAAATTATGTCAACGTCTAACAGAATCTGAAGTTTGATGAAATTATGTGCATTTGTTCTTGAGCTATAGTGAAAATCGTGAAAACTGTAGAATGGTAGCGCCACCTATTGGATGATTCACACCAATATGTATTCAGCAACAATTTATATCAAGATCTGACTTAATCTAAAGTTTTATTAAATTTCATGAATTAGTTCTTGAGATAGATCGCCCACAAAATTTTTGTCACATACAGACAGACAGACAGACATTTTCTAAAAACAATCAAATCGTATTCAGGACCTTTAAAAACGTGTAAATCCGTCGAAAACCGGAAGTCGAAAATTTTCTTGAATCCCTTACTTCCTTCTTGTAAAGATAGAAGAAAGTTAAAAATAAAGAAAAAAGTATCTCAACCGTATCAGGAATTTAGTTTGACTGCTGCAATAGCTTATCTTGATTATTTTGAGTATAGTTGCATCAACTAGTTTGCTTTCATTCCTGAATCAAGAAAGAAAAATCATGCGTCATAGACTATGAAACATTTTCTAATATTTCCAGAATACTACAACAGAATTTCACCTTTTAAAATGGTGTAACCAGATTTCAGCAACTACACTGTCTATCAGTAGCGTAGCTGGGAGGGATGGGGGGGGGGGGGGGAAGGCCGCTGCCCAGGTGCGCCAAATTCAAAGAGGTTTTTCAATCGAAATTATCTCAAATATTTTGACAATAAATAAAAATTGTTGGCCTTTTTTGTGTGTGTGTGAATGTATTTTTTATTAAAATATTTTTATATCAAAATAATGAAAGAGAAATCTTTTGTAAATGTCTCAACGCACTTTATTTATACCTTACATGGTTACGTACCTGTAAAAAAGCGTAAAATGATTAAATGCGGGGACGTCCAATTGAGAGACCCTTTAAACCGAAATTATCTCGCATATTTTGACAATAAATAAGAATTGCTAATCTTTTTTCTCTATGTGAGAAATTTGACGAAATTTGAAGAAATTTGACGAAGGGTGGGAAAATGGAAAGGTTAAAACACACTAGGTACTTGCTAAGTGGAACCTTTCTTGCGATGAGACGCTTTCTTTCATGCTTTATGACTTCTGTCGGGAGACCAGAGGTCAACAGGGGACATCGCTGACAGGTTTATCATCGCCTCTCTCTTCTGTTGAGATTACTCATTCTTTTACTGATGACTACAGAACCTTTGGAACAGAATGGCCAGTCGAATGATTTACGAGATTTTGCTGGAGATTTTTGAAAAAAAAAATTACGCACCTTTAGTGCTAATTGCAGATGGAGGCTATATTTAATTACTATACTTCTATACATTTATTACTATATTACTCTCTTAAAACGAAAGAGCCAAAATAACTCAAGTTGAGCCGAAATCCACTCATCTCACGATTTGAAAGTGAGCTTCTCATGAAGAGTTGAAGCAACTCGAGTGAACGAGTTGTTTTTAAGCAACTCATGATTGAGTGATCTCTATTTTACTCATACTTGAGTTAAATCAAATAAATGAAGGTTAAATCCAGTAGCACTTGAGTGATTTATAACTAAGTCATACTTGAGTGAAATGAAGTCCTTTAAGACTAAATCCAGTAGCACTTGAGTGATCTGCAGCCAACTCATATTTGAGTTGATTATTTTTTTTTTTTCAAAAAAAAAAAAAAAAAAAAAAAAGTAAGTTGCATGTTGAATGTATACATATATGTGTACATTCAACAATTAAGTGAAAAGTGTCATTTTATATTTATTTATTTTGTTGTTGTTTTTGAGCTGCTTGAACTATATCCCCTCCCCCCCCTTGATCCCAAAAGAGAATTTTAAAGGAATACTTGAATAGATAAGAATTTATGCTGTTTTAAATACTTTAATCATGGGTTTTTTTAATATATATAATTATTATGTTTTCTATGCAATATTATTAGATATATTGCTTGATATTTTTCAGTTTATATCAATATTATCATTAAATGTTTTAATCCTAATACTATTTAGGAATATTCACACAGTGAATATACGGGAATGGAGATAAGTAGGGTATAAATGTTGTTAGTAGGCCACTTCGGCGTCGGCGTTAGTGGTGGTGGCGTACTGTGGAGCTGTGCGCGGTGGCGTCGGCGTAAGTTGTGGATCTCGGAGGGTCGATCATGGTGGATCTCGGAGGGTGGTGGCGTAGATAAGATAAGAGGCGTGCGGTGACGATAAGCATGTTGGTAGAGATAAGGAGTATTATTTTAATGAGTTTTAATTGGGGGACTTATAAAATTTCGAAGCAATTTTTTTTTCGCGGAGAATTGTCTACTAGAGTACGAGGTGAATTTCAACGGATTTATTTTAGCGAATTAGAAATTTAATTAATTTTAATTTTAATTGGAGAACTTAGAAAATTTCAAAGCCATATTTTTTTCAACTATAGTATGGTGGGGTGTTGAGATGGGAAATATTTTTCCGGTTTGTGAATTACATTTAACAATATGAATTTAAAATGGTCATTAATTAATTTTAATTGGAAAACATAGAAATTTTCGCGAGATTTTTTTTTTTTTCAACGAGAGTACGCAGTTTGAATATAAGTGTATGCAGTAGAAGCGAATGAATAATTAATTAAAAAAAGTAATTAAGAAATAAATTAAAGATAGTAATTAAGAAACTTAAGAATTTTCGCGAGATTTTTTTTTTCAACTAGAATATGCAGTTTGAATGTTAGAGTATGCAGTCGATGTGAATAATTAATTAAAAATGGTCATTAATTAATTTTAATTGGAGAACTTAAAAAAATTTTTGCGAGATTTTTTTCTCAACTAGAATATGCAGTTTGAATATTAGAGTATGTAGTAGAATAGTCGAAGTGAATGAATAATTAATTAAAAATTGCAATTAAGAAGTAATTTTAATTGAAGAACTTAAACATTTTTGGGGTAAGAGATGGGTATTAATTAAATTGGTTAATGAATTCGATGCAGGTTATGGTATAAAATACAGGGCCCCGTATGAATTATACTGCACTAAATAGAATAGTTCCCGCCCCCCCCACCCCCCCCCGTTTACGCAAGGGCATCTAAAAATTCTACAGCGCTTATTTTTTTCTAAAAGACCCTTTGAGCATCGTTAGGCTGAAAATACCATAAAATACAGAGAGCCTACAAAAATTTTACAATATCTATTATTTATTGCAGGTCCCCTTAAAAAAGAAAAAAAAAACAGCATTTAGCCCTCTTCACACAGAATAAAAGAGAATAAATTTTAATAGCATCAGATTCCCCCTCCCCCTTTGCAAGGGCTTTTACCCAAGTTCACCTTAAAACATATCCTATCAGACAAGCGTATCTAAACATTCGCATGACTCACACCTGTGGGATAAGCTAACTGATAATGCATGTTCGATCAAGTTTTAACGTAGGTGATTCACGCATTTCGTTATGGTATTCACAAAATTAAAACCCTTTGAAAATGGATAAGGTTATTTTAGGGTAGGTTAAAAAAATTTCGTATGGGTATTAGATTTAGCGATGGTTATTTAAAAGTAATAACAAAGAATTAAAGATAATAATTAAAAATAATTTTTAAGTAATTACTGTAAAATTATAGAGGGTATATGAAAGATGTAGACCCCTTCGAGTAAGTTACGTTAAAAAAATACAGAGCGTCCTATAAAATCAATTACACTTATAAGATAGAAACATATGCCCGCCACCCCCTTTTTTTTTATCTTTTAATTTGAGTGTCCTTCGAAATACGATAGACTAAAAAATACAGGATGTCCTTCAAAAATTAAGTATATTTTACAAATCTGCATGGGATTAAAAATGTATCCATTTCATATTTTACGAAAGAAAATTAAACTGAGAATTTTTCACGTTTCATTTATTCTACACAACTTTTGATATTTGTATCACATTTTTAGACATTTCTTTGAATAAAGTATAATATTAAAAATATGTAGCATTTGGAAAATGTTTGTAAAGGGTCTTGTTTTAAAGGTGAAAATTTTTGTGAAGGGTTTGAATAAAGCGAATATAATTATACACTTTTCTATATAGTGATCAACTAATATATATAAGCTACTCAAATATATATTACATTTTCTAATAACATAAAAGAAATACTTTCGCAAGTTTTTTTTTTTTTCTCACAAATATATTGAAAGAATGATCAAAGTTTTAAATAATTTTAACAGATTTTTAAAGGATAGAAGAAAACTATTTTGCGATTAAGGATCCCTTATTCATTAAACACTCGTTTTAACAGACGAAACTGAATAAAGATTTATACTATTTTCTCCCTTTAAGACAATATAAAAATAAAATTTATAATGACACGATTAACCAATCACGTATGTTTATTAATGAACCAATCACATATGCTGTTATATCCACACGAGCGCCCCCTATGATCGTATAAATTTGCGTGAAATGAGATAATTTCCTTATTCTGTGCACTGACACCATCGTGTGAAGACGCTTTTGACTGTTCAGTATTATTACATTACATTAAAGTTATTATGGAACAAACCATACATACTTCTTTGCTAAGTGATTCCAAGAGGACGAGTCGACCCCTTTCACCAGGATTAAAGTAATCATGACATGGATATACCAAAAGAAGCTCCCGTTTCGAATTATGAAGTCAAACCCACCTCATCAGAACTGAAGAAACAGAAGATACCCTTTGTTTGTGATGTTTGCAGCAAGTCTTTTTCCCGAAAGTTTGTGTTAATTAGACACAAGAAATTTCATCTGGAGAAAAAACCTTTTATGTGTGACATCTGCGAAAAACAATTTGTTCAAAAAAGTGATTTATTAAATCATAGGAAGATTCATTTAAAGACCCCTCTAGTGTATAATTGTGATTCATGTGATGAAGTATTTTCACGGAAGTACGAGTTACGCCAACACAAAAAGATTCATAGACCTCTCAAGCAATATAATTGTGATGTATGCAACGAAATGTTCTCAAGCAAGAATGACTTATTAAAGCATAATAAGATTCATAGACCTCTCAAGCAACATAATTGTGATGTATGCAACGAAATGTTCTCAAGCAAGAATGACTTATTAAAGCATAATAAGATTCATAGACCTATCAAACAACATAAATGTCATCAATGTGCTGAAGAATTTTCACGGAACTACGATTTAATTAAACATATAAGGGCTGCACATAAAGTTTCATCTAACCCAACTCAATCTTCTGCTTTAAAGGATGCATTATTTGAAAAAGTGAAACATTTAAAAAGACAAAATGCCCTTAATGTATTCACTGAGACTATCATCGATTCTAATGAGGAGAACGATAAAGATTTCCAAACATTTTTTGATAGTGTTCGACCAGACGTATTAAATGAACTAAATTTTCAATTAGAAGAAAAAAGGTCCATGAAATGGTATGGAATTGTTCAAGTAATCGTAGGTCGTGTAACACAAGATGGTCTTCATGAAACTGCCAAACCCTTTTTCCGTTCAAACACTACATTTTAATTTATGAATGGAAACTTATCTACAAATGTTGAGAAAGCTTTCTCAAAAATTGTTCACTCATTTGAGAAGTACACGCAACTGGGATCTGGTTGGACATTGGAAAAAATATTGCACTTACAACTGTCTATAGCTAAATGCAGCAGAGCTTGAAATTTGTATCATTATTTTAAATATCTTCGCTATTGTAACTTTTTAAACGATAAATAAACAGTATGTGAATGAAAAAGCTTAGTGTTTTTATTTTTGTATTTGAATATATTATTTACATATTACATAAATTACTTGAAACATATTGTGATCTTACCTAAATTACTTTTTAGCATATATTATTTACAGAGTGTACCTTACATAAATTACTTTTATCATATTGAATATCTTACTCAAACTTCATTTTCAGCATTTTTGATCGAGCTAAAGTAAATATTCGTTAGAGATTATTCTTTAGACCTTAGTATATATATTTTTTAATAAAGCCATTTCGAGGTAATGGTACATGTATAATGGAATGTATACAATTTTAGAAAAGCCAACAATTAATTAATACAAAAACATATATTAGAAAATACATTTTAAAAATTCTTACCTTAGGAATAAAAGCTCTTATCGTAAAAACTTCTTTATCCTAGGTATGTGTCATTGATTTTATCATACAATACAATCGAATGTAGGAGAACCTTATCTGTGCGTCATCTATCTTCCCTACCCAGCATGCTTTAACAAGCATGGTTTATGACTAAAAAATAATATTTTTGAATATTTGAATGATGATTTCTAGATTTTTTAAATGAAAAATTATATCCTAACTTGAATTAAACCATTATCTATGTTAACACTTGGAAAGTAATTTGGTATACAATTCTTTTGATAGTTTAATGATATTTCATCGAATATAGGTAGAATTCGCCATAGTTTTAAAACTAAACAAAATAAAACTTCATTCGTTTATGCTTTTTGTAACTTGTATAGTAAAGTACAGTAAAATTATACTAAATTGGGTTTTTAGTATTCTGGCTTAAAAATTTCTTTTGAGGAATGAATAGGATAAATAAATAACTAACCTTTTGACTTTGTTTCTTATAAAAATATATATTCTAGTATTTAGTTGGTCTATTATTTCAAAAAAAATTTGTTTTTAATATCTTACCATATTAAAACATATATATATATATATAAAGTTACCTTAACTAAATTCCAACTATGATGTACTGGACTTGACCCAAATTCGAACTTCTATGACACTTGTCTTAAAAGGACTGAACGGTAACGTGTTCGCTTAAATCGCAAGACCCATGGAATACTTCCAATCTATGACGTCATTGACAAGTGGATTCAAATCGATAAGAGGTATGGTAGAATAGGTATTATTGCAATGAGCATGTTTTCTCTAATTGTTTAAAAAATTATTTTTTTAATCATTTTTATAATACATAATATCTATACATCACATGGCCAACACACAAAGCCAACGTTATGTATTCTTCACCACGTGGTAGATTAGTAATATCACGTGATTTTTTTTCATTCATGTGCATCACATATAATTATAGAATTCAATTTTTTTTGTTGGTGGTAAGGATAATCCAAAAAACTCATGCAATAAAACGCTTGTGAAACCAAAAATTGAATATAATCTGTGTTCTAATTGTGAAAAAGTATTAGGTTGGAAACGTATACATGATTACAATCATCTATCAGAGATGTATACAGGGAAGCTGTACATATGGAATGTAACTTGAACTATAAGCAGTGTAAAACAATTCCTGTTATATTCCATAACTCGAAAAACTATGATGGTCATCATATTATGACAAAGCTAGGAAAGTTCAAAGATCATGAAATCGACGTGATTGTCTCTACTTCTATGAAGAATTATATAACCTTTTAAATCAGAAAGCTAACAGGCCCTATTTATAGGGCCTTCATATATTATTTTCGTTGCGCTGGTTTTGAACCCGCGAACTTCAGCTTGGACTTATTATTGATACGCTAACCATTGGGCTGTCCGTGCCCTGATGCTTTCTCGCTTTCTTATAAATACTATCTATTACAATCACACTTTTTTTCGACTCGTGATATATCATTTGAATCGACCTATATGTATGTTGGGTTTGCTATACTAGTGGTCTCTAAACTTTGCATATATGACTTTCATTATAACTTGATATAGAATACTTAACTTACCATATTCAAACACACAATATTTATAAGGATATAGAACAATGTCGTGATTTCTTTAACTTCTCTAAGTATTCAAAACCACATCGTCTAAACCGCACAAGTTTCGAACCCACAAACATATAATCAGACTTGTCATTTTATAGCGAGGACACTAGCCATAGGGCTAAGTGAGCCCCCGCTTATTTTATAGTCCCCACTCTAACTATTGGGCTTAATAAGCTTCAGGCTAATTTATACCCACCACGATAACTATTGGGCTTAGTAAGCCCCAGGCTAATTTATACCCACCACGCTAACTATTGGGCTTAGTGAGCCCCTGCTTATTTTATAGTCAACATGCTAACTATTGGGCTTAGTGAGCCCCAGGCTAACTTATACCCACCACGCTAACCACAGGGCTAAGTGAGCCCCCGTTTATTTTATAACCACCACGCTAACCACAGGGCTAAGTGAGCCCCCGTTTATTTTATAACCACCACGCTAACCACAGGGCTAAGTGAGCCCCGGGTTATTATATAGTCAACACGCTAACTACTGGGCTGATTAAGCCCCAGGTATTTTATAGACATCTAACTATTGGTCTGAGTGACCCCCAGGTTATTTAGTCGCATGATTATGATTTCCAAGGTATATGTCCTAACTTGATTTTGACCATTGCCTATGGTAAGATAAAGCTTGGAAGTAAATTGGTAAACTCTGTACATTCCCCTCGAAAACTCACTTCTATTTTATTAAATATCTGTAGAAATCAGCATAGTTTTTTAAAATTATATACATTCTCATTAGTTTATGAATCTACTAACTTATAATATCTATATGGTAACTTGGATTATTAGTATTCCCACTTAAAAATTTCTTTTGTAGATTTAATATGATAAACACTAACATGAGACTGACTAAACTTTTACCATTTTCATTTCAACTTAGTTTGAAATTTATCTACATAGCTTTAAATTTTACTGTTTAGTAAGTCGATTATTTCAAAGTATTATTTTTTAGTTCTTATATTCAAAACATATTCATATCGTTTTACATAGTAGGTATCAAATTAATTTAAAGTTATATTAAAAAAATATGTACAAATACTATTCTTACCTAACACGCCTACTATTCTTACCTAACACGCCTACTATTCTTACCTAAGAACCAATTACTATTTGCAATTAACAATTTGCCTCTAATGGATTTGTATAATATATATAGATAAATTAATACATGATTTTCTATTTTTTCGTAAAACATAGTACATGTGCTATATTAGCGCAACGTTGTTCTTTCCACGGTGCTAATTTTTTTCTTCTTTGTGTTAATGTATAACGCAATTTCATTTTTTTTAACCATGACACGTGTTATTTTTTATACAAAGTGTATGTGCATTACAAAATATTACGTTTTAAGAATTGTTGTGAATCTTGACAAATTTCATTTATTGTGTTAGTACCTATAAATTTCCATTACTTATAGCTTGACAAATAATCGTCACTGCAGGTTTCAGAACGCAATCACACAAGCTTAAAATGACTTGCCTTCTCTTTTCTTTTATGCTGTAAAACGTATTTTCAAAATAATTTTAATATAGAAAAAAGTATTCTTAAATATGAAATAAAAGTATGTTTAGTTAGTTATTTGTTATCGTATAAAATAAGCGGGGGCCAAACGGCGTGCGCAACCGCTGCTACGACCCATATACTGTACTCGCCCGTAGCGCAGCCGCTGTCAAGCGGCCAAGAGCCCCATCAAACAACACTACTTACAACCCGAATATAACACTCTCTTGCACGAAGTGCTGCCGCTGACAAGCGGCCAAGAGCTCCTTCAAACATCCCTGCGTGCGAGCCGTATACCTTACACTCTAAATAAAGAAAAAAAAAAAACTACAAAAATTGATCGATATCCGGAAAAATTTAAGAGTAAAAATACATAAGTTAAAGACACTAAAGTACGGGAGGGTGGCTTCGGGAAGTTTAATTTACCGAAGGACCCTATGTACTTGCCGAATATATATGTCTCGGAAGGCGGTTGGGGGTGGGTGGGTGGGTCAACCGCCGCGGTGAGCGGCCAAACGGCGTGCGCAACCGCTGCTACGACCCATATACTGTACTCGCCCGTAGCGCAGCCGCTGTCAAGCGGCCAAGAGCCCCATCAAACAACACTACCTACAACCCGAATATAACACTCTCTTGCACGAAGTGCTGCCGCTGACAAGCGGCCAAGAGCTCCTTCAAACATCCCTGCGTGCGAGCCGTATACCTTACACTCTAAATAAAGAAAAAAAAAAAACTACAAAAATTGATAGATATCCGGAAAAATTTAAGAGTAAAAATACATAAGTTAAAGACACTAAAGTACAGGAGGGTGGGTTCGGGAAGTTTAATTTACCGAAGGACCCTATGTACTTGCCGAATATATATCTCTCATATATATATTCGACAAATGCGAAATTTTTTTCACCATGGAGGTCTTGCTTTGCGAGTGATTACCTCCGTGGTTTAATATTTTTATGACTCATAATGAACGAATCTCCTGTGTTTATTTACTCTAATGGATTGAGATATTCGGTTAAACTAATTTCCACTGAAGTTATCTTAGAATCTATACATTGTTGAATGTAACTCATCTCTCAAGCAAACAATTATTTTGAACGACCTTTCTAAAAATGTAACTGTTATGCAATTTTCTTCGAAAAAATAATTTTGAATAAAAATGGCCGCTTGGCATATGAAAAAAGATGTGGTTAGCCCATATTTGTTTTCCTCAGTCACATGGCTTGCGCTTTTATTATATAGATTACGTATGATACAGTTTAACAGAATAAAGAGAACTTTTATTAATATCTTTTGAAGTTTTGATTCGATTTTCATAAAATTTGAAATGACTCGACAAAATTCTGAAACGATTATCTATATTAAATTTCAAATCATTCGGTTGGGTAATTTTTGCGCTGTTGTATGCGGATAGACGGACGGACCAGACGATGAATATATGTGCTACTTATTTATATAATTACGAACGCACATCTACGTAATTATTAAACTATACTTCACTGAATGACTTCCTGTTTGGTATTCGAAGATCAAATTTACCGAAAAATCCAATTATGATCTCGAAATGGGGTATTCGCATTGAAAACTTCAAATGTTAGATTTTCAATAACTTATTTATTTAACATAAATTGAAATAAGACATAATTTTCAATCTGATGAGTGCTTTCTTTTTTCTCTGCGACAATTTGACGATTAAAATGTGTTGGATGTATCTTTTTTTAAACCATTGGGAAAATGGTTGTTGTTTTTGGTCGAGAATGGACCTCTTGACGTCGTCACTTTATTTTCTTTAAGCGTTTTTAACGAAATTCTGTAACTTTATAAGAATTTTTCTTTGAATGGGCAATAGAAATGCGTAAAATCGTTACAAATATGAGTCATTCCATGTCAACGGGCCTAGAGGCTCCCACTCGACCACTTCCAAATTTTATATAATTGATACAGCACATACATATAGGTATCAGATGGATATCTGCAAACGGTCAGTGTCAGAAATAGTATAGTTGCGGCGCTAGGGGTTCTTTTGTAAAACTCACTATTTCATGGTCGCAGAAAATCACCACGTTTGCCATCTTATTGCTCATGATACAAGAAACCTTACTTATTGAAAATAGGTGATCTAGTACAACTTCTCGTGCTAAAAATCGTAATTAGAGTATTAAAAATCACAAATCAATACCTTTGTCATTACTTGGCCTCAAAGTACGCCATAGGGCCTGTCGCGATGAATTTTACCCGTTCTTTAACATGCTGTAACTACTGAAAAAAATTATTTTAAAAGTTTGCCACTTTAATAATTAATTACCTATGAAGATGTTATAGATCTGCTGGAGTTGTTTATTTCCTGCTTAAATATTCATTAATTTATTCAGCTGTGAAATCTAAAAAATTAAAATCATCAATTCCACCCAATTTTCAGAAGCGTATAAGGTAAAGCCAGGAGAGATGGCGCGGTCGGAGAAATTGCGCACATAGAGGTTCGGGGGGAAGGAGTAGAGTGAGAGCGCAGCGACTCCAGGTAGTTGTACAGCAACAGTAGTGGAGTGTCAGCTTGAAAGTACACGTTGATTGCTTTGAGCGTCTAAGATAAAGTATAGCTATTTTGTTTTGTTTTCCCAAAGTCAGTGCTTGAATTTTCATAGCTATTCATCAGAATTTCTATACAATGTCAATAGTACAGAATATTTTAAACTTAAACAATTTCTCATAAGTTACTAATCTAGACTAACAATATGAACATCAACGGTTCGTTTTAGTAGCGGCCATGTTTAAATAAAAGGCCGCGCAATCTCTCCTACCGAAATTGGAGAGTTTGCGCATCTGCTACTTAGGAGAGATGGCGCATTGTTCCCATTAGTTTCTATGATAGGAGAAATTACGCAGCTGATTGGTAAATTTGCATAAAAAAATGAAAAATGAAAATGGACTAATTTTAAGTTAAACGTGTTATTAAGTTACATAATTTTATTTTGTAATCCTATCTGAACTTGCTTTTTTTTATTCTTTAATTTTTTTCCTATATTTAAATTTTTTTAATCGTTTTTAAAATTATTTCCTTTTTCTGATTCTTTAAGCATTAGGTTGAAATATTAACTCCCAATATAATAAAATTTGTTCACAAAAACCTTACAGCAATGTCATTTAAGTGTAATTATTATTGTTAACAATTTAATTGTAGTTACTATTAGTAACAATCTCTCCTACCCATGTGCGCAATCACACCAACCCTGTAAGGACAGATTGCGCAAAATAACTTTCTCGGTTTTATTACAACTGTTCTATTAAATTGCAACATAACAACAAAATAGCAATGGAAATGCATAAAAAAACAAATGAAGGAAAAATTATTCATGGATAGTTTAGCAAAAAATTAATATTTAGATTTTTTTATTGCTATTCTTTTGAATTGTTCGCAGGCTCTCCTGGCTTTACCTTATCTCAAAAGGGACACTCCTGATATGATTACAGTTAGTACCACTGTGAAGAGCACATCTTAATCTATAAGAAAAACTTTATTTCATTTTGGGCCTCTTACATATAGGGGAAAAATAATAAAATTCAAAAGACCTATTTTACGCGATATTTCTTCTTCGAAGATCTTCTCTTTCAACATATTTAACACAAATCTTTTTATTTACAATGATAAATGTATAGAAAATGATCTCTTGTTGTGATCCATGGATGCTTCTGCTCTACCATTCTGAATGATTGGTAGCCGCGTCACCAAGGGGTCACGCCCGATAGCCATGAAAGACTAGCTCCTTGTTGAGTTTCATTTACTACATGCTCAAAAGCCTAAATGTGAGAATCTAACAGATTCCCAAGTCTATTATAGAAATTTCTTCGATGATTCTAAGCTTCAATTGGGTTGCTTCAGGGTTTCCAAGTCGTAAAGAACATCTAGTTATTGGTTCAGTTTATCAAATTTCTTATTGATTGATATTACAAGAGTTTTAGGTAAACTGTACTGCTCACTCATTGTTGTTGCTGTTGGAACTGGAACCGTAGCTATTATATGCTCTTCTGGAATCCAAAAAAGGTCTTGTGTAGTGGGCCAATAAAACATTTTGGCAGCTCCATGAGGGTGCATAACATTTATTAAGGCATCGCGCTCTTCAATTGATATTTCATGTACACTTCCAATCCACCAATTTATGTCATACAGTGGGTGGTCATAATTATAAGAACAACTGAAAATTGCACAGAAAAAAATTATTTCTGAACTAAATAAAGTGAAATTTATACATAAAATACTTTTTTATGCTAGAAATCATTGTAGAATGCAAAACATTGGGAAATGCAAAATGTGAATGTTTTGGCATAATTAACAAAATATGTCATTGTAAAAGTTGTACAAAATTATAAGGACAATGAATGTTTTTGCCTGAAACACACTAATAATTAATAATCTCCCCCTTCTTCTCAATCACTTTTATCAGTCTTGACGTCATGGAGTTTGACAGTTTCTTCAGAACGTTCTTGGAAATTTTTGACAAGGCATTTTCGATGAAGGACATGAGCTCTTGCTTGTTCTCATATTTCATACCATTTTTGTATTCTTCATGTGCCAGAGAATACCCCACAGATTTTCCATTGGATTCAGATCAGGGCTTCTGGCCGGCCAAGCAAGCAGTTTTACGAAATTAGCATCAAACCATGATTTTGAAGTTTGGGCAACATGTACTGAGGCATTGTCCTGCTGGAAGAAATAGTTTCCACTCGTTATTAACGGTGCTTCTGGTAAAATATTATCTCCCAATACATCAACATAACTTTCAGAATTCATTCTACCCTGCACAAAAACAATTGGAGTAGTTCCACCTGTTGCGAAACCTCCCCAGACCATTACGGAGCCACCTCCAAATGCACGCTTTGAGAAAATTTCTTTTTCTCTACGGAGATCATACCAGAAGTATAGCGAAAACCATCTGGTCTATCCAAATTAAGCTTTTTCTCATCGGAAAAGACAACATCATCCCACTTTTTCCCCATAGTAATGTATTTTTTGGCAAACTCCACTCTCAGTCTCTTATGAACTTTTGTAAGAGGCGGTCATGACATATGTTTACCATTAGCGAACCTTTTTTTCTTTTTGTAAAACACGTCGAGCACTGCATTCTAAGTTCAATTCATGTTTTATTTCTGTTAACGTTTGTTTTTTGTAGCAAGCTTGCCTTATTATCATTCTTTTCTCCCGTACAGAAACAGAAGATGACCTACCTGTATGTCTTTACCGTGCATATTTACCGGGATTTTTAAGATAATTGTAAATAACCGTTCTTGATCTATTAAGCTTCGTCGCAATTTGACGTACAGAAAGTCCTGAACTTTTAAATGCATCTACTTTCCCTTTCTCAAAATCCGAAAGCTTTGTACATAGCGGCATGACTGAAAAACAGAATATGACGATCTCAAACGCTTACTATGCATTTATATCGTCTGGAAGTTCCGTGTGCAGAGCAAAAAATATGCAAATTTTACTTTTTAGAACACACAAATACAGTTGTTCTTATAATTTTGTCCATATCACATGACTCTATAAATCCATAATACATTTTATAAATATGAATTTTCCACATATTTCCATAAAAACTTATAAAAATATTCTTAATTTTTCATTGGTTTTCAGCTATTAAATTTGCATAATTTTCCGACCAAGTGTAGTCAAGATTTGGCGATTTTTGCCTTGTCCTTATAATTTTGACCACCACTGTAGATACAGGCAATACACTGGCTAGGCTGTGTATCGGAAACGAATGCATAGTGAAATGCAGTCTTAGCACTCTTATAAACATGTGTTATAAAGAATGGTGCACCATTTGTTATTCTACTGACATGAACTTGTTTTTTATTTACGGGTAAAAAATTATGATGATGTTCTCTTTTGCCAGAAACTGTGCATCCGCTTTTAAAACGCTCTTCTTGGTCAGCTTGTACAGCTTCAATTTATTTATTTTTTAAACAAAATTGAATTTAATTTCCTTGATGTTTTTTTTCACAGAATTTATATAGATCCGTCGGAGTTAAAATTTGGTCTTTAATTGTGGTCTTTGAAGGCTTGCTCTTGCAGCCAGCCGCTTTACAGCGCCTCCTATTCCGTCACAGGGTGATTTTCCATGGCTTGTACCAAACAAATTACACTCTGCAGAGATTCCAAAGTCACTCTGTTGATAACAAAGATTAAAAATATTTTTTAAATTCTTGCAGCCAATCAGTCATTAAAATAATGTATATGCAAAAAAAAAAAAAAAAAAAAAAAAAAAAAAAAAAAAAAAAAACTCCATTCATAGAAATAAATTAATTTTCCTATAGATAAATATATTTGCACAATTCAAAAGTCTTATGTATGGAATTTTTGGGGTGGACTTTGTTCAACAGTCAAGTTCTTTGAAAAAGAGAAATCTCGGAAAATCAGTGTAAAATAGGGTTTTTTTTATATAATTATTTTTCCACTATATTTTAGAGTCCCAAAATGAGACAGAGTTTTCCTTATAGATTCAAATGTGCTCTTTTCAGTGGTTCTAACCGTAATAAAATCAAAAGTGTCTCTTTTGAGATATACGTTTTTGAACATGTGGTAGAATTGATCATTTTAATTTTTTTACTCTTATAAACATGTGTTATAAAGAATGGTGCATCATTTGTTATTCTACTGGCACGAACTTGTTTTTTATTTACGGGTAAAAAATGATGATGATGTTCTCTTTTGCCAGAAACTGTGCTCTTTTCAGTGGTACTAACCGTAATCAAATCAAAAGTGTCTCTTTTGAGATATACGTTTTTGAATATGTGGTAGAATTGATCATTTTAAGGGTTTTTTATATAATTATTTTTCCACTATATTTTAGAGTCCCAAAATGAGACAGAGTTTTCCTTATAGATTCAAATGTGCTCTTTGTTAGGAAAGTAATTTCTAAAGTATAAACATTTCATCTATTATCGTGACTATTTATCCTCCGATTTCAACGTGCTGGTGAAACGGTACACGTGCGCTGACAAAGTACTTTTTCTGTTTTCTGTGAGATTCTCATTAAAGAACTAACACGTGTAACCTCAAGAGTTCAAGGCTATATGACGTAAACTTGACTGTGTGTTTTCTCTCATCCAAGAACTAATATACTTTAGTCTCTGAGTAACCTTTTTAAAATGCAGAACTGCTGAACACTTCTCTTAAAATATATGTTTTAACTTTTATAGTGTGATGTAAATTTAACAATGTAAATTAATTTTTTTTCTCTTTAACAGTAATTAAATAATTAACTTAGAAATTATATCATGAAGCCATACTTTATTTAGAAAAGATATTGTGGTTTCATTCTCATCAGTGATATGAAAAAGTGATTAAATTTGTGCCATTATTCAACCGGATTAATTAGCAAACTGGATTATTCATGAACCTTCGCGGACTCAACAGGTAGGACAAACTTTCTCTACCTTTTTTACTGTCATGAAGTATTTAAGTGAATTTTAAGAATAAAATAGAAGAAGCATTTATTTGCCGTAGTTCTAAAAATTATCACTCTTTTCAGTGGTTCTAACCATAATAAAATCAAAAGTGTCTCTTTTGAGATATACGTTTTTGAACATGTGGTAGAATTGATCATTTTAATTTTTTTACTCTTATAAACATGTGTTATAAAGAATGGTGCATCATTTGTTATTCTACTGGCACGAACTTGTTTTTTATTTACGGGTAAAAAATGATGATGATGTTCTCTTTTGCCAGAAACTGTACTCTTTTCAGTGGTACTAACCGTAATCAAATCAAAAGTGTTTCTTTTGAGATATACGTTTTTGAATATGTGGTAGAATTGATCATTTTAAGGGTTTTTTATATAATTATTTTTCCACTATATTTTAGAGTCCCAAAATGAGACAGAGTTTTCCTTATAGATTCAAATGTGCTCTTTGTTAGGAAAGTAATTTCTAAAGTATAAACATTTCATCTATTATCGTGACTATTTATCCTCCGATTTCAACGTGCTGGTGAAACGGTACACGTGCGCTGACAAAGTACTTTTTCTGTTTTCTGTGAGATTCTCAAAAAAGAACTAACACGTGTAACCTCAAGAGTTCAAGGCTATATGACGTAAACTTGACTGTGTGTTTTCTCTCATCTAAGAACTAATATACTTTAGTCTCTGAGTAACCTTTTTAAAATGCAGAACTGCTGAACACTTCTCTTAAAATATATGTTTTAACTTTTATAGTGTGATGTAAATTTAACAATGTAAATTAATTTTTTTTCTCTTTAACAGTAATTAAATAATTAACTTAGAAATTATATCATGAAGACATACTTTATTTAGAAAAGATATTGTGGTTTCATTCTCATCAGTGATATGAAAAAGTGATTAAATTTGTGCCATTATTCAACCGGATTAATTAGCAAACTGGATTATTCATGAACCTTCGCGGACTCAACAGGTAGGACAAACTTTCTCTACATTTTTTACTGTCATGAAGTATTTAAGTGAATTTTAAGAATAAAATAGAAGAAGCATTTATTTGCCGTAGTTCTAAAAATTATCACTCTTTTCAGTGGTTCTAACCGTAATAAAATCAAAAATGTCTCTTTTGAGATATACGTTTTTGAACATGTGGTAGAATTGATCATTTTAATTTTTTTACTCTTATAAACATGTGTTATAAAGAATGGTGCATCATTTGTTATTCTACTGGCACGAACTTGTTTTTTATTTACGGGTAAAAAATGATGATGATGTTCTCTTTTGCCAGAAACTGTACTCTTTTCAGTGGTACTAACCGTAATCAAATCAAAAGTGTTTCTTTTGAGATATACGTTTTTGAATATGTGGTAGAATTGATCATTTTAAGGGTTTTTTATATAATTATTTTTCCACTATATTTTAGAGTCCCAAAATGAGACAGAGTTTTCCTTATAGATTCAAATGTGCTCTTTGTTAGGAAAGTAATTTCTAAAGTATAAACATTTCATCTATTATCGTGACTATTTATCCTCCGATTTCAACGTGCTGGTGAAACGGTACACGTGCGCTGACAAAGTACTTTTTCTGTTTTCTGTGAGATTCTCATTAAAGAACTAACACGTGTAACCTCAAGAGTTCAAGGCTATATGACGTAAATTTGACTGTGTGTTTTCTCTCATCCAAGAACTAATATACTTTAGTCTCTGAGTAACCTTTTTAAAATGCAGAACTGCTGAACACTTCTCTTAAAATATATGTTTTAACTTTTATAGTGTGATGTAAATTTAACAATGTAAATTAATTTTTTTTCTCTTTAACAGTAATTAAATAATTAACTTAGAAATTATATCATGAAGCCATACTTTATTTAGAAAAGATATTGTGGTTAGTAGAGAAGAAACAACGTTCCGACCCCAGGAGGTGGGCTGTGGGCACGGTGCAGCACCTGCCCACATGCCCACCTCCCAAAGTGCAGCACCTGCCCTCCTCCTCCTCCTCCTCTCAAAGTGCCCTCCTCCTCCCGAAGTGCCCTCCTCCTCTCAAAGTGCCCTCCTCCACCACCTAAGATAAGATAAGGGGATCAATTAAGGATTAGTGTTAATTAATTTTAATTGCGAGACTTAGAAATTTTTCGAAGCCATTTTTTTTTTTTTTTTTTTTTTTTTTTTTTTTTTTTTTTTTTTCCGAAAAGAGAGATTTCTACTAGAATACGAGGTGTGTTTCAAGGGATTTATTTTAACGAATTAGAAATTTAATTAATTTTAATTGGGAAACTTAGAAATTTTTCGAAGCATTTTTTTTTTTTTTTTTTTTTTTTTTTTTTTTTTAAACGAGAGTATGCAGTTTGATTATGAGTGTATGCAGTAGAAGTGAATGATTAATTAATTAAAAATATTAATTAAAAATAGTAATTAATTAATTTTAATTGCAGAACTTAAGAATTTTCGCGAGATTTTTTTTTTTTTCAACGAGAGTAGGCCATTCGATATACATGTTACAGGTGAATTTTAAAAGTCAATAATGGTTTAATTAAAAAGGGTCATTCATTAATTTTAATTAGGGAACTTAGAAATTTTTTTGCGATTTTTTTTTTTTAAACTAGAATAGGCTATTCAATATATATGTCAGAAATAATGATTCATGCATTAAAAAAGGTATTAAGATTTTTTTTCTTTTAAACCAAAAATAGAATTTAGAGTTAAAATAGAATTTTTAGTTTAAAAAATTGCCAAAAGTAGGATTTTCAACTGAAAGTAATCTAAGATATAAACTCTCAACTGAAATGAATTTTGCCTTAAGGTGTGAGCTTTTGGCTAGAAGTGACCTAGAGTCAAAACTTCCTGGTCCCAGGAATCACCACGGGGAGGTAGATCACACAATCGATTCCCAAAAATTTGTTTGGAAGATTTTGATATCTTCCTTCTTCTTTTTTTTTTTTTTTTCCTAAAGATTTTAGATTTTTTTTTTCTAATTATCTTTGAATTTTATAATGTCCGTAAGCTAGGCTACTTACGCCATCTTCTAGCAGATAACGCTTGTCGTCAAAGGGTGAAAAACACTTTTTATTTTGTTTAAGGGTGTAAAGTATGTGTGATTGCTGCCCTATTCTTGACTGTTCTTCAAAGGTTGTAGCTTGTCTTTCCAAACATTTCACATAATCTTCATGTTTCAATTTATTTTTAACTATAGATGTTGAGACCCCCTTGGCTCGCTTTTTTTCTTCTTTGGAGGATTTAATCGAATACATTTTCGACTTTAAACCTACAAACTGATGAATAGGCACGCCATTTAATTCGTCTTTAAATTTCCCCAAGACTTTCTTATTCGTGTTAGAATAAAGGGGGTGTTCTTGGGGGTAATCTGAAAAATCAAATCGCGACCTATTGAGAGACATCTCATTTTGTAGGTTTTCAGTCGTGATGAGATAGGTTAAAGAATCTGTATCCGTGAAAAGCAGAATTGAACGATTTCCAGGATAAATTTGTTTGATAAATTTATAATGGAATTCGTACATGAGCACCTTTGATAGCTCTAGTATCGAAAACCCGACGTAAATAGGCCGGTTCATCAAGATACTGGGCTTCTGCCTTTCAACAGCTACGAGATTCTCATCGAATATCTTGAAATTTTTGAAGTAGGGAGAGGCGACTAGTTTCTCACATCTTCTTTCTTGATTAGATAACTCTATATTTCGCCTCTTTCTCAGATTTTCGATGCACTTGCCATAAATGCTGTTATTTAGTAATTTGAAGAAATCCTTCTCAAAGGCACTAGTTGCTTGCTTGCGTTTTTCCGTGTTAAATTCGATATATTGTTTGAGCCAAGGGGACTGTTGGAACTGGAGAACTCTGTGAATTTTCGTTAGCTTTAACCCCAATTCAATGTATAATTTAACGAAAAATCATGCGTAGCGGTATAGTTTATGAATCACTTTCCAACATTGTCGAAGTGTTATGTGAACAAAATATAATTTTACCATCGAGTGCATAGTGAACAGATCTCCTTTTTAATAAAAAAGGGGTCCTTCACAAAAATCCAACTATGCATAAGAACCCTTCCTAAAATCAGATAATTTACACCTTACCTTTTTTTTTTCAATTCAAGTTAGGCTAAAAGTACAGCTTACGCATCGATAGGCTCAAAATACAGGGACCCTTCGAAGTGTGAACTCGCATTAGACTATAGGGCCCCTTCATAAAATAAATGAGATACATGCACTATTCGAATAAAAAAGAGCCCTTCACAAAAAACTGTAGGGGTTCTCTTTTGGAATAAAAAGGGCCCTTCACAAAAATCCAATTATGCATAAGAACCCTTCCTAAAATCAGATAATTTATACCTTACCTTTTTTTTTTTTTTCAATTCAAGTTAGGCTAAAAGTACAGCTTACGCATCGATAGGTTCAAAATACAGGGACCCTTCGAAGTGTGAACTCGCATTAGACTATAGGGCCCCTTCATAAAATAAATGAGATACATGCCCTATTCGAATAAAAAAAAAAGTCCTTCACAAAAACTGTAGGGGTTCCCTTTTGGAATAAAAAGGTCCCTTCACAAAAATCCAATTATGCACAAGAACCCTTCTTAAAATCAGGTAATTTACACCTTTCCCTTTTTATAAAATTCAAGTTAGGCTAAAAATACAGCTTACCCTGTAAAAATATTATGATTCCACAGATATTTTAAGAAATGGACTGCTATTCTCAAATGAATACGTATTCATGCGTTGTAAAAATAGGTTTTACACGAATGCCTTTTTAGTATAACATTCAAAATATAGTTTTTAGAAAAAAGATTCATGTTTTACCAAATTTATCATACAAATCTGTAAAATAGGGTAGAACGTTTCATGAAAAATAATTGAATTTTCGAATGATTATGCTTTAAAATACATATTTATAACTGCAACTAAGATTTGAGTGTTACCCCCTCAACATGAATATCGCTGAATCATAATGAGTCATATTATCAGATAAGCGAAGATCTTGCTTTGACACAGTGAATCACTCGCGATAAGGAATACGGCTATTGGGCTTTTTCTCAAATTAAATCAGTTTCTGAGACATTTTGGGTAGGTAAATGAATGAAATGAGCTATTTAAAACTGTAAATGTATGCGAATTATTTCATATATATATAGTTATTAATCTGTTAAGTTTTAAAATGCTTCATTGAAAAATAAGAACTAGTCATTAAGCGATACCCCTAAGAATTTTGAGGCAAACAGATGTTTAAATGAATTTGAACCTGTTTAAATGTACCTGTGTTTAAATGAATTTGACGCATGTTATTGTAAAAAAATGCAGAGGGTCTCCTAATAAGATATATGAATTAAACTTTAAATATTTTAAAATTACATTCGTTTATGCTTTTTGTATAGTAAAGTATAGAAAAATTATACTAAATTGTGTTTATACTATTCTAACTTAAAAACTTCTTTTGAGGAATGAATAGAATAACTAACCTTTGTTTTTATAAAATATATATTGTACTAAATAGTTAAGGCATTATTTAAAAAAATTTTGTTTTATTATTGAAAAAATATATATATAAATGTATCTTACCTAAATATTTAAATCATAAAGTACTGGACTTCATCCAAATTCGACTGCATGCATGTCTTAAAAGAACTAAACGTGTTCGCTTATCTCTTAAAACCACGGGATATTATAACGTTATGGATAAAGCAAAGGGTAGAATACAGAATGAATAGGTATTATAAAGCAGAATCATAAATTTTGCATACTTTACACTTGTAGTATGTGAAATGATTGCTACTATTGTCTATATGAGAAAATGAATCATCAACGAATCTTATTAGTGTATGTTATATTTAACCAACAGGCTTGAAATGCGTGAATTTTGACTAGAATTAATAATTGAATGTAAAAATGATTTATTTTTAGATCTAATATTTATATCGTTTAACATTTTAAAATATATACATAAATTAATCTTACCTTATTCACAAACTTGCAATCCCGTCTTCAATAATGACTACAGCATGAAAAAACATGCGTGCTACTTGTATAGCAACTAGACCAGAAATGATTTCAGTACAAGTCCATTATCTTATCGTTAATCTATAGATTAGTAACATCACGTGACTGATTGCGATAACATTCTATATAAGATTTACTGATAAGAATACATTTCAATTCATTTCTCTCAAAAGCAAGTGTATGAGTTGGTTGTAAGATCTAGGTAAGTATCCTTACTTTATATGTTTAAAGTTATAATATATGAATAGATATAATATTAATGTATTTTTTCAATATGTATGGTAGGCAAAAAGGAATAGGTAAGCAAAAAAGAATAGGTATTATTGCATGTTTCCTCTAATTTATTTTAAAAATAATTATTTTAAAAATACATACTAACAATTTATGCGATGAGTCACACAGCATGATGGGACGATATATGAAATTTATTTTTATATTATAAAAGCTCCTATATACAATTCATATGCGTGAGCAAGATTATTTTTAGAATTTTTCACTCTTTCCCTCTATAGGCTATACGTTTAAAATAGTAGTATTCGAATACTCGTAAAATGTAATTATGGCTTAGTAATTTTCTAGTCTTTTAACTATGCCGTTGAAGGAGTATTGACATATTTAACTAACAGGCTCGAACATGCGTGAATTTTGACTAGAATTATTTACTGAATGTAAAAAAAAAAGATTTATATTTAGATCTAATATTTATATCGTTTAACATTTTAAAATCCTATTAAAAGTATATACATTAATATGCTTGTGAAAGGCCTATTGTTAATACGAAACGTTGTGTGAAGTGTCCTGTTTTAGGGTTAAAAGTTTCGTGAAGGGGTCTGTTTGAAGGAGCCTGTTTCGAAATGACTTAAGAACGCACAATTTATTCCTAAACATTCAACTCGATTCGTTATATATGCTTTATTAAGTATTCAATAAAAAATAATAACTAAGAAATAACATTAAAAATAGTAATTAAGAGATACCCTTAAGAATTCTTGCGATAGGAGATTGGTTTTAATTAAATAGGTTAATGAATCTAATTCGATACAAGTCTTGTTAAAACAGAGATTATAGTTAAAATACACATTAATTATACAGCATTACACTGTATTACACAATGCGCTACCTCACCTATATTATCACAGAAATACCTTCGATAAAATTTAGACTAACAATACACCACCTAAAAAATATATACAGAGTACCCAGAAAATGATAGGAATGAATGAAAAATTTTAACGTAAATTATAAAATAGGATCTACAATAAGTGACAATAAATAAATATGAAGGAAAAATCATGAGTCATGGTATACTTTATGAAACACTTTCCAATGCTATGTGACTATCGTTAAGAATTTGAAATAAGTGAATTAGATTTAATAATTCATACTGGAAATGTATTTTTTAAAAAAATTAGTAGCTTCGCCTACTTTTAAATCATTCAAGACATATGATGAAGATTTAACCGCTGTAGAACGACTAAAAACTAGCATTTTAATGAACCAACCCATCTATGTTGGATTTTCTATTTTAGAATTATCTAAATTAGTTATGTATGATTTTCATTACAATTTTATAAAGAAAACATATAAAGATCGTGCAGTTATACTCTTTACGGATATAGATTCCTTAACTTATCATATTCAAACACATAATATTTATAAGGATATGGAGCACCATCATGATTTTTTCGACTTTTCTGAATACTCGAAATCCCATCGTCTAAACCGCACAAGTTTCGAACCCACAAACATATAATCAGACTTGTCATTTTATAACCAGGACGCTAACCACAGGGCTAAGTGAGCCCCCGCTTATTTTATAGTCACCACGCTGACTATTGGGCTTAGTAAGCCCCAGGCTAATTTAGATCCACCACGCTAACTATTGGGCTTAGTGAGCCCCAGGCTAACTTATCCCCACCATGCAAACTTTTGAGCCTAGTGAACCCCCGCTTATTTTATAGCCACCATACTAACCACAGGGCTAAGTGAGCCCCCGCTTATTTTATAGTCACCATGCTAAGTATTAGGCTGAGTGAGCCCCAGGCTATTTTATACCCACTATGCTAACTAATGGGCTGAGTGAGCCCCAGGCTATTTTCTACCCACCACGTTTACTGGGCTTAGTGTGCCCCCGCTTATTTTATAGCTACCACGATAACCACAGGGCTAAGTGAGCCCCCACTTATTATATAGTCAACACGCTAACTACTGGGCTGATTAAGCACTAGGTATTTTATAATCATCACGCTAACTACTGGGCTGAGTGAGCCCCAAGTTATTTAGTCGCATGAATATGATTTCCAAGGTATATGTCCTAACTTGATTTAGACCATTGACTATGGTAAGATAAAGCTAGGAAGTAAATTGGTAAACTATGTACCTCGAAAACTCACTTGTATTTTATTAAATATCTGCAGAAATTAGCATAGTTTATTAAAATTATATACATTCTTATTAGTTTATGAATCTACTAACTTATAATATCTATATGGTAACTTGGATTATTAGTATTCCCACTTAAAAATTTCTTTTGTAGATTTAATATGATAAACACTAACATGAGACTGACTAAACTTTTACCATTTTCATTTCAACTTAGTTTTAGGAAATTTATCTACATAGCTTTAAATTTTACTGCTTAGTAAGTCTATTATTTCAAAGTATTATTTTTTAGTTCTAATATTCAAAACATATTCATATCGTTTTACATAGTAGGTATCAAATTAATTTAAAGTCATATTAAAAATATATATATACAAATACTATTCTTACCTAACACGCCAGCTAGCTAAGCACCCAACCGTCTCACACCAAGGCTCTGAGAAAAGTGAATGCTTGTTCAGGGCCTTATCAGCTAATATAATCACTGATAAGACTTGATCACGTGACATGTGACGTCACTGTTTAAGTGAGTGAGCTTGTATAATATAAAAATAAATTTCATATATCGTCCCATCATGCTGTGTGACTCATCGCATAAATTGTTAGTATGTATTTTTAAAATAATTATTTTTAAAATAAATTAGAGGAAACATGCAATAATACCTATTCTTTTTTGCTTACCTATTCCTTTTTGCCTACCATACATATTGAAAAAATACATTAATATTATATCTATTCATATATTATAACTTTAAACATATAAAGTAAGGATACTTACCTAGATCTTACAACCAACTCATACACTTGCTTTTGGGAGAAATTAATTGAAATGTATTCTTATCAGTAAATCTTATATAGAATGTTATCGCAATCAGTCACGTGATGTTACTAATCTATAGATTAACGATAAGATAATGGACTTGTACTGAAGTCATTTCTGGTCTAGTTGCTATACAAGTAGCACGCATGTTTTTACATGCTGTAGTCATTATTGAAGACGGGATTGCAAGTTTGTGAATAAGGTAAGATTAATTTATGTATATATTTTAAAATGTTAAACGATATAAATATTAGATCTAAAAATAAATCATTTTTACATTCAATTATTAATTCTAGTCAAAATTCACGCATTTCAAGCCTGTTGGTTAAATATAACATACACTAATAAGATTCGTTGATGATTCATTTTCTCATATAGACAATAGTAGCAATCATTTCACATACTACAAGTGTAAAGTATGCAAAATTTATGATTCTGCTTTATAATACTTATTCATTCTGTATTCTACCCTTTACTTTATCCATAACGTTATAATATCCCGTGGTTTTAAGAGATAAGCGAACACGTTTAGTTCTTTTAAGACATGCATGCAGTCGAATTTGGATGAAGTCCAGTACTTTATGATTTAAATATTTAGGTAAGATACATTTATATATATATTTTTTCAATAATAAAACAAAATTTTTTTAAATAATGCCTTAACTATTTAGTACAATATATATTTTATAAAAACAAAGGTTAGTTATTCTATTCATTCCTCAAAAGAAGTTTTTAAGTTAGAATAGTATAAACACAATTTAGTATAATTTTTCTATACTTTACTATACAAAAAGCATAAACGAATGTAATTTTAAAATATTTAAAGTTTAATTCATATATCTTATTAGGAGACCCTGCATTTTTTTACAATAACATGTGTCAAATTCATTTAAACACAGGTACATTTAAACAGGTTCAAATTCATTTAAACATCTGTTTGCCTCAAAATTCTTAGGGGTATCGCTTAATGACTAGTTCTTATTTTTCAATGAAGCATTTTAAAACTTAACAGATTAATAACTATATATATATGAAATAATTCGCATACATTTACAGTTTTAAATAGCTCATTTCATTCATTTACCTACCCAAAATGTCTCAGAAACTGATTTAATTTGAGAAAAAGCCCAATAGCCGTATTCCTTATCGCGAGTGATTCACCGTGTCAAAGCAAGATCTTCGCTTATCTGATAATATGACTCATTATGATTCAGCGATATTCATGTTGAGGGGGTAACACTCAAATCTTAGTTGCAGTTATAAATATGTATTTTAAAGCATAATCATTCGAAAATTCAATTATTTTTCATGAAACGTTCTACCCTATTTTACAGATTTGTATGATAAATTTGGTAAAACATGAATCTTTTTTCTAAAAACTATATTTTGAATGTTATACTAAAAAGGCATTCGTGTAAAACCTATTTTTACAACGCATGAATACGTATTCATTTGAGAATAGCAGTCCATTTCTTAAAATATCTGTGGAATCATAATATTTTTACAGGGTAAGCTGTATTTTTAGCCTAACTTGAATTTTATAAAAAGGGAAAGGTGTAAATTACCTGATTTTAAGAAGGGTTCTTGTGCATAATTGGATTTTTGTGAAGGGACCTTTTTATTCCAAAAGGGAACCCCTACAGTTTTTGTGAAGGGCTTTTTTTTTTATTCGAATAGGGCATGTATCTCATTTATTTTATGAAGGGGCCCTATAGTCTAATGCGAGTTCACACTTCGAAGGGTCCCTGTATTTTGAACCTATCGATGCGTAAGCTGTACTTTTAGCCTAACTTGAATTGAAAAAAAAAAAAGGTAAGGTATAAATTATCTGATTTTAGGAAGGGTTATTATGCATAATTGGATTTTTGTGAAGGGCCCTTTTTATTCCAAAAGAGAACCCCTACAGTTTTTTGTGAAGGGCTTTTTTTTATTCGAATAGTGCATGTATCTCATTTATTTTATGAAGGGGCCCTATAGTCTAATGCGAGTTCACACTTCGAAGGGTCCCTGTATTTTGAGCCTATCGATGCGTAAGCTGTACTTTTAGCCTAACTTGAATTGAAAAAAAAAAAGGTAAGGTGTAAATTATCTGATTTTAGGAAGGGTTCTTATGCATAATTGGATTTTTGTGAAGGACCCCTTTTTTATTAAAAAGGAGATCTGTTCACTGTGCACTCGATGGTAAAATTATATTTTGTTCACATAACACTTCGACAATGTTGGAAAGTGATTCATAAACTATACCGCTACGCATGATTTTTCGTTAAATTATACATTGAATTGGGGTTAAAGCTAACGAAAATTCACAGAGTTCTCCAGTTCCAACAGTCCCCTTGGCTCAAACAATATATCGAATTTAACACGGAAAAACGCAAGCAAGCAACTAGTGCCTTTGAGAAGGATTTCTTCAAATTACTAAATAACAGCATTTATGGCAAGTGCATCGAAAATCTGAGAAAGAGGCGAAATATAGAGTTATCTAATCAAGAAAGAAGATGTGAGAAACTAGTCGCCTCTCCCTACTTCAAAAATTTCAAGATATTCGATGAGAATCTCGTAGCTGTTGAAAGGCAGAAGCCCAGTATCTTGATGAACCGGCCTATTTACGTCGGGTTTTCGATACTAGAGCTATCAAAGGTGCTCATGTACGAATTCCATTATAAATTTATCAAACAAATTTATCCTGGAAATCGTTCAATTCTGCTTTTCACGGATACAGATTCTTTAACCTATCTCATCACGACTGAAAACCTACAAAATGAGATGTCTCTCAATAGGTCGCGATTTGATTTTCAGATTACCCCCAAGAACACCCCCTTTATTCTAACACGAATAAGAAAGTCTTGGGGAAATTTAAAGACGAATTAAATGGCGTGCCTATTCATCAGTTTGTAGGTTTAAAGTCGAAAATGTATTCGATTAAATCCTCCAAAGAAGAAAAAAAGCGAGCCAAGGGGGTCTCAACATCTATAGTTAAAAATAAATTGAAACATGAAGATTATGTGAAATGTTTGGAAAGACAAGCTACAACCTTTGAAGAACAGTCAAGAATAGGGCAGCAATCACACATACTTTACACCCTTATACAAAATAAAAAGTGTTTGTCACCCTTTGACGACAAGCGTTATCTGCTAGAAGATGGCGTAAGTAGCCTAGCTTACGGACATTATAAAATTCAAAGATAATTAGAAAAAAAAAATCTAAAATCTTTAGGAAAAAAAATAAAAAAAGAAGAAGGAAGATATCAAAATCTTCCAAACAAATTTTTGGGAATCGATTGTGTGATCTACCTCCCCGTGGTGATTCCTGGGACCAGGAAGTTTTGACTCTAGGTCACTTCTAGCCAAAAGCTCACACCTTAAGGCAAAATTCATTTCAGTTGAGAGTTTATATCTTAGATTACTTTCAGTTGAAAATCCTACTTTTGGCAATTTTTTAAACTAAAAATTCTATTTTAACTCTAAATTCTATTTTTGGTTTAAAAGAAAAAAAATCTTAATACCTTTTTTAATGCATGAATCATTATTTCTGACATATATATTGAATAGCAAATTCTAGTTTAAAAAAAAAAAAAAATCGCAAAAAAATTTCTAAGTTCCCTAATTAAAATTAATGAATGACCCTTTTTAATTAAACCATTATTGACTTTTAAAATTCACCTGTAACATGTATATCGAATGGCCTACTCTCGTTGAAAAAAAAAAAAAATCTCGCGAAAATTCTTAAGTTCTGCAATTAAAATTAATTAATTACTATTTTTAATTAATATTTTTAATTAATTAATCATTCACTTCTACTGCATACACTCATAATCAAACTGCATACTCTCGTTAAAAAAAAAAAAAAAAAAAAAAAAAAAAAAAAAAAAAAAAAATGCTTCGAAAAATTTCTAAGTTTCCCAATTAAAATTAATTAAATTTCTAATTCGTTAAAATAAATCCCTTGAAACACACCTCGTATTCTAGTAGAAATCTCTCTTTTCGAAAAAAAAAAAAAAAAAATGGCTTCGAAAAATTTCTAAGTCTCTCAATTAAAATTAATTAACACTAATCATTAATTAATCCCCTTATCTTATCTTAGGTGGTGGAGGAGGGCACTTTGAGAGGAGGAGGGCACTTAGGGAGGAGGAGGGCACTTTGAGAGGAGGAGGAGGAGGAGGGCAGGTCCTGCACTTTGGGAGGTGGGCATGTGGGCAGGTGCTGCACCTTGCACCGTGCCCACAGCCCACCTCCTGGGGTCGGAACGTTGTTTCTTCTCTACTGTGGTTTCATTCTCATCAGTGATATGAAAAAGTGATTAAATTTGTGCCATTATTCAACCGGATTAATTAGCAAACTGGATTATTCATGAACCTTCCCGGACTCAACAGGTAGGACAAACTTTCTCTACCTTTTTTACTGTCATGAAGTATTTAACTGAATTTTAAGAATAAAATAGAAGAAGCATTTATTTGCCGTAGTTCTAAAAATTATCACTCTTTTCAGTGGTTCTAACCGTAATAAAATCAAAAGTGTCTCTTTTGAGATATACGTTTTTGAACATGTGGTAGAATTGATCATTTTAATTTTTTTACTCTTATAAACATGTGTTATAAAGAATGGTGCATCATTTGTTATTCTACTGGCACGAACTTGTTTTTTATTTACGGGTAAAAAATGATGATGATGTTCTCTTTTGCTAGAAACTGTGCTCTTTTCAGTGGTACTAACCGTAATCAAATCAAAAGTGTCTCTTTTGAGATATACGTTTTTGAATATGTGGTAGAATTGATCATTTTAAGGGTTTTTTTATATAATTATTTTTCCACTATATTTTAGAGTCCCAAAATGAGACAGAGTTTTCCTTATAGATTCAAATGTGCTCTTTTCAGTGGTTCTAACCGTAATAAAATCAAAAGTGTCTCTTTTGAGATATACGTTTTTGAACATGTGGTAGAATTGATCATTTTAATTTTTTTACTCTTATAAACATGTGTTATAAAGAATGGTGCATCATTTGTTATTCTACTGACACGAAATTATTTTTTATTTACGGGTAAAAAATGATGATGATGTTCTCTTTTGCCAGAAACTGTGCTCTTTTCAGTGGTACTAACCGTAATCAAATCAAAAGTGTCTCTTTTGAGATATACGTTTTTGAATATGTGGTAGAATTGATCATTTTAATTTTTTAGGAGATTTTGCAGCTGAATAAATGAATCAATATTTAAACAGGAAAGAAACAACTTCAGCAGCTCTATGACATCTTCATAGGTAATATATTGCTAAAGTGACTAAAGTTTAAATTAATTTATTCAGTAGATACAGCTTGTTAAAGAAAGGGTAAAATTCATCGCGACAAGCCATATGTCCTAATTTGAGCCCAAGTAATGACGAAGATAATGATTTGCGATTTTTAATACTTCAATTATGTTTTTTAGCACAAAAAGTTTTACTAGATCACCTATATTTAATAAGTAAGATTTGTTGTATCTAGAGAAATAAGAGGTCAAAAGTAGTGATTTCATCTGGAGGCACGGCAGTGCCTCCGCCAAGTCGAGAGAGGACAGCCGTGAGCATACTTTTCTGGAAGCAACTCAGGGCACTTTTGACCCCCCCCCCCCCTATCTCCGAGCTGGAGTATCCCAAAATTTTGAAACTTCGTTTTTCTAGAGTATTTGGCACACAGAACCAAAATTTAAAATTACAACTTTCTGTCTTTTCTAGTTCAGACTATATATGAACTCAAACATTCGATTTTTTGTCACTCACTCACTCACTCGTTCGTGCGTCATCAAAAAGATTAGGTAGATCCCGTAGCCCTAGAAACTTGACATTTGGAAAAAAGGTAGTGTTTAGGATACAAAGAAAGGAAAAATTATAAAATCCGGAAAATTCGAAAAAAAAAACATTCGAAAATTCAATAAATTCCATCAAAATTGAAAATTGAAAATAATACGATCTTGTAGTCTTAGAAACTTAAGATTCGGTGTGAAGGTAGTGTCTAGTATCCAGAAAAAGAAAACATCAAAAACACCAAAAAAATCGAAAGCAAAATTGAAAAAATCGAAAAATTGAAAAAAATCGAAAAATTTCAAATAATTCGATTTTGTTGCGCTAGAAATTTGGAATTCGGAATAAAGGTAGTATTTAGGATGCAAAATAAGGAAAAATTAAAAATTCTGGAAAATTCGAAAAAAAAAAATTCAAAAATTCGAAAAATTCGAAAAAAATTGAAAAAATTAAAATAATTTGATTTTTTAGCCTTAGAAACTTAAAATTCGCAGTAAAGATAGTGTTTAGGATTCAGAATAAGTTAAAATAAAAAACGCAATAAAATTCCAAAATAATATAGCCTTAGAAACTTAAAATTTGCAGTAAAGATAGTGTTTAGGATTCAGAATAAGTTAAAATAAAAAACGCAATAAAATTCGAAAATAAAATTAAAAAAATCGGAAAAATCGAAAAATAAGGAAAAATGGAAAATAATTCAATTTTATAGCGCTAGAAACTTGAAATTTGGAATAAAGGTAATATTTAAGATACTAAATAAGGAAAAAATCAAATATATGGATAATTCAAAAAATACCCATAAATTAGTGCAGACGATATATGAACTCAAAGTTAAGATTATTTGTCACTCACACACTCACTCACTCTCGCGTCATCAAAAAGCTTGGGTAGATCAAGCAGCCACAGAAACTTAAAATTTGGAATAAAGCTAGTGTTTCGGATACAAAGAAAGGAAAAATTATAAAATCCGGACAATTAAAAACAAAAAAAACAATTTGAAAATTCAAAAAAATCGAACAAAATTGAAAATTGAAAATAACACGATCTTGTAGTCTTAAAAATTTAAAATTTGGTGTGAAGGTAGTGTTTAGAATTCAGAAAAAGAAAACATCAAAAACACAAAAAAAAATTGAAAATAAAATCGAAAAATCGAAAAAAATCGAAAAATTTCAATTAATCCAATTTTGTTGCTCTAGAAACTTTTAATTCGGAATAAAGGTAGTATTTAGGATGCAAAATAATAAAAAATTTAAAAATCCAGAAAATTTGAAAAAAAAAATCAAAAATTCGAAAAATTCGAAAAAAATTGAAAAAAATTAAAATAATTTGATCTTTTGGCCTTAAAAACTTAAAATTCGCGGTAAAGATAGTGTTTAGGATTCAGAATAAGTTAAAATAAAAACGCAATAAAATTCGAAAATAAAATAAAAAAATCGAAAGAAATCGAAAAATAAGGAAATTTTGAAAATAATTCGATTTCATAGCGCTAGAAACTTGAAATTTGGAATAAAGGTAATATTTAAGATACTAAATAAGGAAACATTAAAAAGTATGGATAATTAAAAAAAAATCGAAAATTTCAAAAAAAAAAAAAAAAAAAAAAAAAAAAGAAAGAAAATAGAAAGAAAGAAAGAAAAAGAGAGAAATTGAAAATAATATGATCTCGTAGTCTTAGAAACTGAAAATTTGGTGTAAAGGTAGTGTTTAGGATTCAGAAAAAGAAAAAATTAAAAACACAACAAAAATTGAAAATAAAATAAAAAAATTGAAAAAAAAACGAAAATTTGAAAATAATTCGATTTTGTAAAGCTAGAAACTTAAATTTTGGAATAAAGGTAGTATTTAGAATACAAAAAAAGAAATAAATAAAAAATCTGTAAAATTCGAAAAAAAAATCGAAAATTCGAAAAATTGAAAAAAAAATCAATTTTGCAGCTTTAGAACTTAAAATTCGGCGTAAACTTATTGTTTAGGATACAGAAAAAGGAAAAATTAAAACACAATAAATTCGAAAATAGAATAAAAAAACTCGAAAAAGATCGGAAATTTCAAAATAATTCGATTTTGTAGCGCTAGAAACTTGAAATTTTGTAATAAAGGATACAAAATAAGAAAAAATCCAGAAAATTATAAAAAAAATTCGAAAAAATCAAAAATTGAAAATAATTTTATCTTGTAGTCTTAGAAACTTAAAACTGGGTGTAAAGGTAGTATTTACTATTCAATAAAAGGAACAATTAAAATATTCGTTAAATTCGAAAATAAAATCGAAAAATCGAAATATCTTTAAGAAATCGAAAATTCGAAAACAATTTGATTTTGTCCTGCTAGAAACATTAGTTTTAAGATAATTGTCCTATTAGCTAGTAGAACGCCCCTAATTGTTTTATGTTATTTCCCCCGGATTATGGTTTTCTTTTCTTTCGTTTACGAATTTCGTTATAGAAAAGTTCCGCTATAGACTGGCTACGATATAGGCGATTTCTAGACAGGTTTGTTTTCTGTCACAGGTTGTACTCTATTTACTTCACATATGAAATATGGATTGTTAAATGATGTTAGCCCCACAAAAATTTTCACAGCTCCCCCTACCCTCCCGACATTACTGGCTGGGTTATGGCTTGATAGGCCTTTCTAAATAAAATCATGGTGACTCTAAGATTCACTTGATTTATCTCTAAATTGAACCTAAATGATCCTAAGAAGACGGATCAAATAATTACTATATTGCATGACAATCAGGTAACTTAGAATTAAAATCGAAAAATCAATAAATTTATAAAAAGTCGAAAATTTGAAAATAATTCGATTTTGTAGTCCTAGAAGCTTGACATTTGGCAGAAAGGCAGGGTTTAGTACACAAAGTAAGGAAAAATTAAAAAATCCGTAAATAATAAAAAAAAGACTAAAAAAAAACTAAAAAAAAAAAATAAAACATCGAAAAAAGGAATATAGTTTGATTTATTGGAAATTTCCGGAAATTTTAATTTTGGCTTTCTTTTTATACCAAAAAGTTCTTTTATGTTAAATATCAAGTATCTAGGGCTGCGAGTAATATCTCAGATGGATAGCACCTATCCTGGAAGCAATTGAGAGTACTTTTAACACCCCCCTCCCATAACTTAGTGCTTGCCTAGGAACCTGAAATCTCTTTTTATCTACAGTACTTTGCAAACGAAACTAAAGCTTCAAATTTTTGATACCTGTAAATAATAGGGACAGAGTGTGGGCTTAGCGAAAATCAGTGGATGATCTCCAAAAAGTACCCAAAATCAAGAAAAGGAAGATTACTTACAAAAAGAGGTGAAATCTCATCAAAAAGTCACCTGTAAAAAATGCAGCCAAGTCTCGTAACTCATTTACCGTAAAAAGTACTGAGATCGTATAAAGCCAAGTTTAACTATCTTATTAACTCTGAAATTTTCATTCACAAATCACTCCTAGTCTCTACATCTTTAGTTAATTATTATTTTGTGACTTGGCAATTACGCAGCACAGGGAAGTTATTACACCTTACTATGTTATGGGATGGAATGGGATAATTTAATTAAGGCAAATTATATACGCACAGGGAAGTTATTACACCTTAATATGTTATAGTATTATTTGATTAAGACTAACTATATACATCACATTCTCGTGCTACGTAATTGTCAAGTCATAAAATAATAATTAACTAAAGATGTAGAGACTAGGAGTGATTTGTGAATGAAAATTTCAGAGTTAATAAGATAGTTAAACTTGGCTTTATACGATCTCAGTTCTTTTTACGGTAAATGAGTTACGAGACTTGGCTGCATTTTTTACAGGTGACTTTTTGATGAGATCATTTTTTCTGTGACCATGAAATAGTCAATTTTACTGAAGCATCCCCAGGAGCTAGACTTTCATGGCTAGACTTTCATAGGGCGTGACCCCTCGGTGACGCGGTTACCAATCATTCAGAATGGTAGAGCAGAAGCATCCAAGGACCACAACAAGAGATAATTTTCTATACGTTTATCATTGTAAATAAAAAGATTTGTGTTAAATTTGTTGAAAGAGAAGATCTTCGAAGAAGAAATATCGCGTAAATTAGGTCTTTTGAATTCTATTATTTTTCCCCTATATGTAAGAGGCCCAAAATGAAACAAAGTTTTTCTTATAGATTAAGATGTGCTCTTTTCAGTGGTACTAACTGTAATCATATCAGGAGTGTCCATTTTGAGATATACGTTTCTGAAAATTTGGTGGAATTGATGATTTGAATTTTTTAGAAGATTTCACAGCTGAATAAATTAATGAATATTTAAGCAGGAAAGAAACAACTCCAGCAGCTCTGTGACATCTTCATAGGTAATTAATTGTTAAAGTAACAAACTTTTAAAATAATTTTTTTCAGTAGTTACAGCATGTTAAAGTACGGGTAAAATTCATCGCGACAGGCCGTATGGCCTACTTTGAGGCCAAGTAAGGACAAAGGTATTGATTTGCGATTTTTAATGCTCTAATTACATTTTATAGCACAAAAAGTTGTACTAGATCACCTATTTTCAATAAGTAAGGTTTCTTGTATCATGAGCAATAAGATGGCAAACTTGGTGATTTTCTCGTTTTTTCTGTGACCATGAAATAATGAGTTTTACGAAAGGACCCCTAGCGCCCCAACTATACTATTTCTGACACTGACAGTTTGCAGATTCTCATCTTATACCTATATGTATACACTGTATCAATTATATAAAAATTGAAGGGGGTCGAGCAGGAACCATGCCAAATTTTAGGCCACTTTACATGGAATGACCCAAATGTTAAAGTTACAAAAAGGATAGATGCAAATTATCAAATATGAAAAATAAAAGTAGAAATTTGGTACTTTCGTGTTATAGCGGCCGCCAAGGATGAAATATTTTTCTTTCTGTTTTCATTAATATATTGTAAATTTGGTACTTTCGTGTTATAGCGGCCTCCAAGGAGGAATCGCCAAGCAAAAAAGATTTGTCGCCAAATTATAAAGCATATATGACAATATAATAATATATGATATATATATATATACATATATATAACATTTCTTGACGTATGTGGCCAAGTTCTAGTCATTGTATAATGCATATATGATGTATATATATGACATGTATATACGACATATAAGACGTAAATAATGTGTGTATAATGACGTATATAGCACATAAGGAGTGTTTGGAATATATGTATGCGTATATACACTCTAAAAAAAATCCGTGAAAATACAAGAGATTTTCAGTAAAATTTTACGGAGAAGTTTCATTTTTCCAAAATTTCAGTACAATTTCCGTAAATGACATTAGTTCCGTTAAAAAGACTTCACATCCGTAAATATGCAGAAAGTTTTCCGTACATTTGATGGATTTTTTCCGTATTTCTTTCAAAACAAGTACAATATCCGTATTTCTTGCAAAACAGTACAATATCCGTATTTCTTGCAAAACAGTGCAATTTCCGTAAATGACGTTTAAAGTTTGAGTACAGAAATCGCTTTTTTGAAATGCGAATTAAGATTGTTGTATTTACTAGAGTTCTTCTAGGATACAGGCCTGGCCCGGCTCGACCCGCTGGCCCAATCTAACCGAAGCCATGTCAATTTATTGTGAAAAGAATAGTAATATTTATATTTTTAATGAAATATTTAGAAATTCATTTTATTGTTATAAATTACAAATATATATATATATATATATATATATATATATATATTTTTTTTTTTTTTTTTTTTTTTAAATCGACTTATTTTTTCTTGATAGTACTTCAAATTTATGATTTTTTTTTTCACTATTTTTTTTTAATTTATCTTTTTTAATGTGAGGCAATATTGTGTTATTTAAAGGATTCATAACATAATATCTCTGCAAATTATAGCTATGCAAATTGGTATTAAACTAAACTGTTTTGGCTTACAAATTTATGAATTACGCTAAAATTTATTATTTTATAAATTATAATTTAACAAAGTTTACAATTTTTTTCCTTAAATTTATAAAATTAGTTAATGTTTTTTTTTTTTTACTTTTATAAAAATCAAGTTTTTAATTTTATAACGTATTTAATTTATTTCGTTAGTTCATATTTTTATAAATTAACTTAATTTAAATTAAATCAGTTAGTCCATATTTAAACTTATCTATCCCAAACTCATTAATTAAAAAAATTTCTGTCTTTTTTTCTTTTCTTTTTTTTTTCTTTTTAATATTTTTAAAATGTAATCTTAAATATATAATGTTTAACAGAACCGTTCGCAGAAGCTCTCATCATAGCTGAAATATAAAAATTTAATTTATTATAAAATTGTTTATTTGCGTAATTTTTTTTAAAATAAGAGATTAAAAAACATTATTTTAATAGCATGTAATAAACAAGTCTGATTAAGATAACTGTTGCTTTTATTGGAATTGATAAATAGATAATCAGGCAAATAATTTAAATAAAGAAAACTGCCCAGTTAAACTGAGGGTATTGAGCTCACAGGCTATTCACACTAATTGTATATTATACTCTTATTTCAAAGAATAATGCCACTCGAAAAATAAAGAAATCGACAATATATTAAAAAGGGGGGGGGGGATAAGCACCCGCTCCCACCCTTTATACTTAACCAATAACCCCCCAAAATCTAATCAGACAAGCGCCTTACAACAATGAATTTATACACAAAATTTGAAAAAAATCGGATAATTTTGCTTGAAAAACCCATTTATCTAAATTAAGGGGGATTAGCCCCCCGTTTACCCAACTTTATACTTACCCAATGAACACCCAAAACTAATTAGGGAAGTGCCTTATCACAATGAGCCTATATACAAAGTTTAAAGAAAAACGGATAATTCTGCATGAAAAACCCATTTATCTAAACTAAGGGGGGTATCCCCCCGTTTCCACCCTTTATACTTAACTAATGAACTCCCAAAAATAATCAGGGAAGCACCTTATCACAATGAACCTATATACGAAATTTGAAGAAAAACGGATACTTCTGCATGAAAAACCCATTTATCTAAATTAAGGGGGAGTTAGACCCCCCTTTCCCCCCTTTATACTTAACCAATGAACTACCAAAACTAATCAGGGAAGCGCCTTATCACAATGAGCCTATATACAAAATTTGAAGAAAATCGGATAATTCTGCATTAAAAACCCATTTATCTAAATTAAGGGGGTTAGCCCCCCGTTTCCCCCCTTTATACTTAACCAATGAACTCCCAAAACTAATCAGGGAAGCGCCTTATTAGAATGAACCTGTAAACAAAATTTGAAGCAAAACGGATAATTCTATCACGAGTTATCGCGTTACGTACATACATACATACATACATACGTACATACATACATACAGAACGGGCGGGCACATTAGCTCTCAGGCTTTGATAGCCTGTGAGCTAAAAAAGTATATGTTCGAAAAAAGAAAATGTGTGTACCACTGTTGAATTCAGGGAGTGTCCCGGAGGGGACATTATCCCCCGGAAAATTGAAAAGTCCCCACCCCCGGAAGATTTGATATTTTATACTTTTAATGAGCAAAAAGTGCAATCCCCCCCCCCCCCCCCCCCCCCCGGAGCCACAGAAATCCCTCCCGGAGAAAAATGTCTGAATTCAACACTGGTTAGTACTGTTGCAAAAAGAAGCAATTATTACTCTTAATACAATTTTTATATGCATATAATACATAATAAATTAAAATTTATCTGTTATAAGGCACCAAATAATATTAGCGAATTAGCGAATTATTGAAAGTTGTGAAAAGAAAATATTAAAAACATTGGAAAAATCCATCTATAGATGAAACCAAGTTTTTGCATCATAAAAAGCGATTCAAATAAGTTACAGTATTTGAGCGAAAACCGCGAGCGGTCATGGCGCTGTGGTCTGGATCATCGGGTTAGTACACGGGACATCATGGGTTCGAATCCGCTCGCGGCAAGGGCTCGTTAAATTCTACAAACTCACTCAGAAATGAAAAAAAGATGCCGAAATGTATTTGTCCCTTATAAGGTTGTCCTCGGAAGTTTCGTTTTTGGTCCTATAAATTTTTATTTTAACGACATAAAAATTTCTAAAAAATACGGAAGATATCTGTTATAAAACGGAAAATTAAAAACGTATATTTCAGAATTCACGGAAACTTTCCTGGAATTTACGGAATTTTTTTCCGTTAAAATACGGAAATTGTACTGGCGTCTCGATTGCCAGTACAACTTCCGTTTTTTTTCAGGAAATTTTTTTTACAGTGTAGGATGCATATATAAATTTTGCGATGATCTTGGAGAAATCATAACTGCAGCCTTGGCATAATCATAATTGTTGGGGCCGCTATAACACGAAAGTACGGTAATTTTTTTTTCTTTTTAAGCTTTCGGAATATTTTTCCAATGGTTATTGTAATTTGTTAAATTATAGATATGTATATATATATATATATTATTTATTTATTAAAGGAAGGATAAAATGTTTTGAAAGGAATATTAAACGAAACCCTTAGTGCGATCTTCGATCAGACTTACCCACTTTGTTTTTTTTTCGCTCTATATAAAAACATGTTCCATACAAAAAACGGTTTGTATAGTATTTGTCATTTTTTTTACAGGGTCACATAAAAGCATTTGGATACACTACAATTTGTTGGTTGTAATTGTTTGTGTGAGTTATAATGATGTTATTCTACTTTAAACCTTATCACAAGTAATGATGAAGTCGAAAATGTCGTTTTTCTATCGGGAACGCATCTCAATTTTTCTTCTATCAGGAGCAGATCTCGCTTTTTTATCACTCAAGTGATGACCATATACGGCTTTGGACAGTGACGTTTATCGGTCAGAGGACACGGCCGATCTTCATAACGATCTTTATAAAGATCAGCCGTGGTCGGAGGATTAGTATTACCTAGAGCTCCCACCGACCATGTCAGTATCCATTCCATCTGATGGCTGTTAATAAAGCAGAAGGTTGTTCCAAGAGTTTGGTGTTTACTTCATTTGATATTGAAAATGAGCTTAAATTTGACAACAAATCAATGGAATATCTTATATGTGGTAGAGAGAGTTAGTTATCTGAAGACAAATCGCCCGCACTACCAGATCTTTGTGGCTTTTAGGTAGATTTCGTAAGAAATACTACCTAGTACATTCTCCCCTAAGTTGGAATTTTTTGAAAAAATTTTGCAGATCTACACCGATCATGACTCCCAGAACCCAAAACCACCCCCAGTTCAAAACTTTATCTATCTATCTATCTATCTATCTACGTCACTTTTTTATGGACACGATAACTCCCATAACTCTGCACAAATCTGTTCCAAACTGATACATAAAATCAAGGGACATAAAATCTCGGTCAAGTTCGTTAATGGGCAAAATCGAACCAAGAGGGGGGGGGGGGAATGGGTTTTTTTTTGTGAAAACAGAAAAAAACCATAATTTCTTAATTATGATACGTATCGAATCCGTTTAAAGTTATTATTACTTCTAGGAAAAGGGCCGAAAATTTATGTATAACAGATTTTTGATATCATTAAAAATGGCCTCAAGAGGGGGAAAAAAGTGGGGTTTTAGAAGAAAAAAAAATTCATAACTTCGTCCATTCACAAGATATCAAATCTGTTTAAATTTATTATAAATCCTCTTAATGTTATCTAAAACTTTTATATTTACAAGTTTTTCATAGGACCAACCTTTATAGCAAAAAAAAATTAAAACAAAAAAATCCCTGTCGCCTCCGCCCACAAACAAGTTAGGTTTTGAAGTAACTGCTTCCCAACTGCCGCATCATGGCAAAAATGTCATCTCTTCCGCAATTCCCAACAAACAGGCTCCCCATGGTCTGCGTCTTCGAAATCTACCTGTGCCTGTAGGCCGAGCCGTCAGGGATTTTTAAAATACGAAAGCGGCTTAGAAGGTGAAACCAACGGCGCATACTGAAAGAGCTAATAAGGGTTCACAACTGATGAGAACATTGCTTACTGCACGAAAGATAATGTATATAAAGAATTTGGAACATATTTTTCAGTTATTGGAAATAATAATGTCTTTGCAGAAGTTATTATTCATGCTGAGAAGGGTGAGTTTAACACCATTAAGGAGTCGTATCCAGGGATCTATTTGCGTTACAAAAATACTCTCGAAAGAATGACATTGATACATGTTGGTTATTATAGAATATTCTGTATGGAAAAGGACGTTTGATTTATTATTTATATTTTTTCTACAAGGCCAGCCAAAAGAATTCGGATACATTGACTTCTAGTAGCGTTAATTGCTGGATGTGCATTATCACTTTTGTTATGATTTTTCCAACTGAAGCAAATATTAGTAAATAGTGAGTAAAATAGCTAATAGCTCTTATACAGTACCGCAGAAAAATACTCGAATCATTATGATCGAAATGCAATAATTGCTTCAAATGCTTTTCAGTGATGATATCCGTTTGTTAAGTGAACAAAATTTTACTTTTGACACAAAATACTAAAATTGGTTTTCCTGCATATGCAGCTTTGTTGCTGTAGTGAAAATTGACGTTAGTTTTTACTTGCACTATATGTTATAGTAGTGTTACATGTATATGTGAATAATAGGTATAGTGTATTAACCCATATAGGGACCGATTTTAATGAAAAATTTAGAGAGTATTTGCCACTTCTTGACAAATTTTGGCGCCAAACACATATTTAGAAAACTCCAAAAATCAAATCTCTGCGATACATATAAATCGAATTATCGAGAATAGTTAGTTATCTGTGAAGAATTCTCAAGATTTCATCACCAAAACAAAGGTATAAATAGGATTCCAAATTGAATGAAATGGCAAGCCATTGTCTGCAGTATCAATGATTTTTTGCATTCTTTGAAACGTTGAACTGTCACAATCAAATTGATAAAAGGAAACAAGTTGGAAATTGTACGTCAAACGTGACAAATAAGGTGCGTTCGTACTGTAGCTAGTTATATAAATATTCAGATCTTGATGATTTTTAATTTTGTGAAATGAATTATATCGTCTGCAGATTAATTTCTGTAATAAAATAAGTATCTCGGTCGCTTGACCGTTAAACCTCGGAAGCTCCTGTAACAAGAAAGCACCGATTTTTATTTTAAAAAAAATTCAAATTTTTTAATAAATGTTTTTATTAATATATTCTAAATTTTGATTCGATTTTCATAAAATTCGAAATGTCTCGACAAAATTCTGCAAAGATAATATATCTTAAATTTCAAATCATTCGGTTGGGTAGTTTTTGCGTTGTTATATGCGGACAGGCGGACCGACGGACGGACAGACGGACGGACGGACCAGACGACGACAATAGGTGCTACGTATTTATATAATTACGAACGCACCTAAAAATGAAGATTTCATAATTATAACATTCTTTTAATCTTGGAAAGTGTTTCATAAACTATGCGAGATGCATGATTTTTCTTTCTTATTACTTCTGATATTGAAAGCGGTACATTAAAATGCGGGCATTAGGAAGAACTTATGATCGAAATGGGTACAAAATTATTTTTCCCAGGTGGTGCATCAGCTGATTCGATAAGCACACCATTACGGTGAAATGTTATTCTTTCATAACTGATTACGTAATTAAACCGGCATAACATTTCTAAATAGTGATATTTCATGCCCGCTTTTTTCTCATAATGAGAAAATAATGATATATTATGAAATGAGTTTTTACGGATCTGAAGATGAAAATATAGCTTTTTCTTTTACGATACTGCAAATAAGTGATATAAATACGCATGTGTATACGCATATACAGGGTGATTATAAAAAAAAACTATCCCGATATATGAGCCCCTAACTATCATACAGGTCACAGAAACTGAATGAAATTCTGGCCTAAAGTATTTTGAGGTATGCGCTCAAGAATCATATGAAAAACAACAGTTAAACTCTAAAAGGCACGGTTACAGTGACAAAATTTCGAAATTTTCAAATGGCAACACCTATTTTTTTTATTATTATTATTGGAATGTGATCTTCATAGTGCAAAACCATAAAAAGCGTTGGAACGGTACCTGTAGTACGAAAATCGCCGGCGCTAGACAGACTAAGAAAAATAGTGAAAACAACCAATAAGGACACAGAAGCAACAGAAAACAAAACATTTTATTGTGTTTCATACATTTTCCATTTCACACACGACGACACTTTACATGTGACAGATGGTGGATAGCACTGAACAATAAAATGTTTTACTTTCTGTTGCTTCTCTGTCCTTTATTGGTTGTTTTCACTTTTCTTCTTAGTCTGTCTAGCGTAGGCGATTTTCGTGCTACAGGTACCGTTCCAACGCTTTTTATGGTTTTTCACTGTGAAGATCACATTCCAATAAAAAAAAATAGGTGTTGTCATTTGAAATTTTCGAAATTTTGTCACTGTAACCGTAACTGTTAGAATTTAACTGTTGTTTTTCACATGATTCTTGAGCGCATACCTCAAAATACTTTAAACCAAAATTTCATTCAGTTTCTGTGAACGGTATGATAGTTAGGGGCTCATATATCGGGATAGTTTTTTTATAATCACCCTGTATTTTCAATGTTGCGTTTTACTGATAAATAACACAACCACACATCAATGTATTTTAACATATATTATTGAATTCACAAATTCAGAATTTCTAATATCAATCAAGTTACTTAAAAAAAAAAGTTTTGGCATAATTTATCAAGTGTGTTAATTAAAATCGATTAATATTTGATTTTCATACAATGTTAACAGATAAATGCAGTTTTTTAAGCTTAATTACATTTAAGTACATGACAGTTAGAGGCTCATATATCGGGATAGTTTTTTTTATAATCACCCTGTATATTGCACATACATTTTACATTATTATATCTATCGTAAGTAGTAGGATAGTGGGGGTTCACCGGCCACAGGCGCAATCCGCAATGAGCATTCGCGCATTCAGTGAGCAATGCTCAAATGATCAGGGATAAACTCTATTTTTCTCACAATAATCTTTTTATCTCATTTTGTTGGTATATCCGATATTTTGTTAGAAAGGTTTGTGTATAAGAATATGTTTTAAAAAGCATATATGTCTTATATTTATTATAAACAGTTCACTTTGTGTATATGTGTGTCTGTATCTGTCTGTCTGTCCATATGTTTGTTTAGAACTATGTTTATATGCATTCGTGTATGTTTATGCATAAAATTTATAAGTTTTTATAAAAAAATGTATGATAATTTAAAAAAATTAAAACTTAAATTTATAAAAAAAAAAAAAAAAAAAAAAAAAGAAAAAGAAAAAAATTAAAATTAAGAATTAAAAAGTTAAAAAAATAATAAAAAAAAGTAAAGTTAAAAAAAAAAATTAATTAAAAATTAAAAAGTAAAAAAAAAGTTTTGCAATATTTTAAAAAAAATAATAAAAAATAAAAAATAAAAATGTTTTTATTCATTCTCGAACTAACAGAAAAAAAAAAAACGTTTTAAGAAAGTTATAAGTTAACAAAAATGTTATAAATCTATTAAAATTATTACTTTAATGTATTTCATAACTTATAAAAAAAATTTACTAAGCTTTTTGCACATGATTAACGCTTTAGATCAATTTAAAATCATTTTGTAATACTTTTAAACAAGATAAACTGTTTTTAAAACATGGTAAACCGTGTAAACCTCATTAGACGGTGTGTGTATGTGTGTGTGTGTGTGTGTGTGCGTGCATGCATATATACGTGTACGTGCATATAGATAATGTTTTATCAGAAATGATTGTATAAAAGTTTTAAATAAGTACACAAAAATATAATTAACGCTTTTTATTAAAACAAAGTAATTTACAGAAAAGGTTTATATACAGAAAGATATTTACAAATCAGCAATTTTCTTCTTCATTACAATTTTGATTAATTTCATAATGTCCATACGCTAAGCTCGATATTCCATTTTCTAAAATGTATCTCTTGTCATCAAAAGGACTTAGACTAATTTTATTTTGGGTTAATGTATATAAATTATGAGAATCCTGAGCGATCCTTATCTGTTTCTCCATGCTTGTTTTTTGCTGTTGGAGACACTCTAAGTAGTCTTCATGCTTGATTTTCTGTCGAACAATCTGCGTAGACACACCCTTTGCACGCTTTTTCTCGTCTTTAAAGGATTTTAGCGAGTACATTTTTGATTTCAGTCCGACAAACTCAAGAGCTAATTCACCATTAAGTTCATCCTTGAACTTGCCGAGAACTTTCTTATTATCCTCAGAGTATAAATCATGTGATTTCGGATACTCGGAGAAGTCAAACAAATTACGGTATTGTTCCATATCCTTATAAATATTGTTTGTTTGAATATGGTAAGTTAAGGAATCTATATCAGTGAATAATAGGGTTGACCGATCTTTATATGTTTTCTTTATGAAGTTATAATGAAAATCATACATAACTAATTTAGAGAGTTCTAAAATAGCGAACCCAACATAGATAGGCCGATTCATTAAAATACTAGTTTTCAGTCGTTCTACAGTGGTTAAGTCTTTATCAAAGGTTTTAAATGATTTAAAAGTAGGCGAAGCTACTAAATTTTTGGCTCTTTTTTCACCATTACAAAGCACAATGTTTCTCCTTTTTCGAAGATTCTCCATTGTCTTCCCAAAAACAGAATTATTCATTAACTTAAAAAAGTCCTTTTCAAAAGAAGATTTAGCCTCTTTACGTTTCTCAGTATTGAAATTAATGTATTTCTGAAGCCAGGGTGTCTGTTTAAATTTTAGGGCTTTATGTACAGCTGTAATTTTTAACCCAAGTTCTAAATAAAATTTAAGATTACGATAATGAGTTATATAATTTCGTTTATTATTTAAATTAGGTATAAGTTTAGGGGTACCCACGAATTTTCTATTGTTAAGTAAGTTTCTTGCATGAGAAGACAACATAGATTCTTCTACTGTGATCCTCTCGGGAGCAACAGGATATTCATTGTGCAGAGGGTGTAAATGTTTTGGGTATACCAAGTCTACCTCGAAAAGGTACCCAATTTCAGAGCTATCAGATAGCGATAGAATCCACTCTTCTGTGATATGACTTGTTTCACTCCATTCAAAACCACCACAAGGTAAAAATTGGCTCATAGCCCACCCGTATAGGTTGTTAGCATCCCAGTACATGATGTAGCTGGGTGCCTCATTTTTCCTATAATCGGGTGTACCAGGTATGTTTGCTCGAGCGTATCTTTGACTAATCATACTGATACCGCCTCGTATACCATTTTCCACCATAAGCAGCATATCTATATCACTGAGTAACTCTAAAGATGTTTCAGACATCTTCAAACAAGCTTGCCACGCGAGTGAAGGTGCAGTGAACAGGTGAGCAGGATCAATTTCATAATACTGCTGACATAATTTTCTAAAGTTTTGAAATACGTCAGCAAGTAGTAGAACATCTGTCTTAACATAAAGGTTGTGGTAATCACCAAGAGTCTTGATGTCAAATGTTTCCCATACATTCTGGGCATGCTGATAGTCTTTTTCATCTATTGGGTTATTAGTCAAACTATTAAAAAATGCAGAAGGCGGGGGAAGCTGTTTATCATTAAATTTATCGAAAGAAGTAAAATAATCATAGGGGTAAACCCCTTTACGTATAAGTAAACATAAATTATTATTTTCTGGGAAATTTTCTTCAAGTATTGTGAATTGCTCAGGTTGAAGGTTTTTAACAAGTTTTTCCAATGACGTGGGCAAAAATTGAAAAGAATCGATAAAAACCATCTGAATAGAAGATGTAGGCTTTCTGATTTTAAAGGTGATATAGTTTTCCATAGAAGTAGCAATTACATCGATTTCATGATCTTTAAATTTTCCAAGCTTTGTCATAATATGATGACCATCATAGTTTTTCAAGTTATGGAATATAACAGGAATTGTTTTACACTGCTTATAGTTCCAGTTACATTCCACGTGTGCAGCTCCTCTGTACGCACCTGACAGGTGATCATGGTCACGTGTGCGTTTCTCATCTAAAGTTTTCTTGCAAATATGACAAAACTCTGCTTCTTGAAATGCATTTTCTTCCTCGGTAGAAAGCTTCATAGGTTTAATATTTAGTAACCTTTGTCCTAAAATTTCCTTCTCTTGCATCATTCGGTTTAAAAAATGTTCAACACAGTTTCTACCACGATATACCTGTGCTTTCCTCACACATGTTCCATCGGGTCCGATAATCACATAAGCATATCCACACGGTAAGTGGTAGGTTGTTTTCTCAGTATAGGATGCTTTAGAAGAGGGTGGGGCTGATGAAATAGGTATAAGTAAACTCTCAAAGTCCGCATAAATCGTATAGGCAACAGGATGTTGTAGATGAATACCAGAAAACTTTAATATATTATCATTTTCATTAGGCATCTTTATAGCTTGCGCAACATGTCGAGAACAATATTCATTATGCTTATCCAATAGATCTTGTCTTGAAAATCGATGTAAACATCGATAACAATAGTAGCCAGCGGCTTTATGCTTGGTAAGATCACCTAAAAGTCTTGAAAAGCTTCTTATCAAACAATAGTGTTGCTTTTCACCATCACCAACCAATAACAAATTAATCACATCTTGATCCTTCTTTTCAGATATATATACAGGGGGTAAACTTCATCCTCTTCATATCCAAACACATTAACCCGTAAATTGTTGAGTTGTTCAATAATAGATACCTTCTGAAGGGGTACAGGGCATTCTACACTGCCTAATTTAATATCATGTTCATAAGGTCGATAATGTGAAACACGTTCAGGCTTTTTTGTAAAATCTAAGTTCAGTTTAAAGGCTAAAAGGCACCACACCAAACACTTATTGTCTTCGTTTTTTATATTCAACACTGCTTTTTTATCATCTAGTTTTTTAGACAGAGGAATGTAAGAACTCGCAGCGAGGGGATGATATTTAGCAATCTTAAGTTCTAAATGATGAATTTTCCTCAGTTTCCACCCAGATCCCCTTTGTACAAATTCTTCAAAGGATTTAATAATCTTCGAAAATCCTTCTTCAATATGTTGTGAGATAGTATCTTCTGTAAGTTCGATCATACACGAACATCGAAAATAAGATTGAATTTCTTCAAACTCTTCATTATCCGTCAGACGTTCAAGCGCTATTTTTTCTATCATATACCATTTAATTGAACCTTTTTCACGAATTTCACTTATTAAACGTTCTTGTATTTCAGTTCGTAAATGTCTATGAAATACCTCTAAATCACTTTCCTCACGTTCATCGGGATGCAAAATCACTGTTTTAAACACATTAAGTGCATCAGAATGCTTTATGTTTTTCGACTTTACATTAGATAAACTCATTTTACGTTTTACACTCACAAGAGGTGTGCGAGAGTGCTGTGTGCGTACATGTTGTCTCAGTTCATAATTTCTCCCGAATACTTTATCACAATCATGGCAAGGGAATGTTGAATTCTGATGTGACTTTAAATGATACTTTAAATTATCCTTACGTGTAAAAACTTGATCACATGTGTCACATTTTAATGTAGAATGACCATCGGCATTATGGGTTTTCACGTGTCTTAACAAGTCTGATTTCCTTCCAAAACACTTTCCACAGGTTTTACAGGTATGAGACTTTTCATTAAGATGAATCTTAACATGCTGATTTAAATTAGTGTATGTTGAAAAGACTTTGTCACAAAGAGGACAAGCATGCTTCTTCTCCACATTCATAGGGTTCACAGTCTTTAGAGAAAAATCTTCTTGAGCTAGTTGGTTAAAATCCAAGAGGCTTTGAGATATAGTATCCATTTCTGAAAAAACTTCAGGGAATCCATCATTCTGTAATGATCCGGCACTATCATGTGTCTTTAAATGTCTAACACGTAGTAGAGGGAAAAGGAGAGTTCAGTCGGACTCACTCCCTCCTCCTCCACCACCTCATTGCTCCTTACTGGGCCTGAACTGTCTTTTTCCCTCTACTACGTGTTAGTTGGTATTTTGACTCAATTTTTTTGCACAAGTGTATTAAACAAGTTTTAAATTAATTTTTTATAAGTTTCGATTAATTTTTTTCTCCGTAGCGCCATTTGTGAGCTGTTTTAGAAGTAAAAAATATATTAAATTACTCATAGCTGTAAATGATTGTTTTAGTACTTGGTAATAGTTTGAAGTTAGATTTAAATTTTATAAACTGTTTTAGAAAATTTTTTGAATAAATTTTTCAACAGCGCCATCTATGAGATTTTTTTAGAACTATCTAATATATTAAATTATTTATAACTGTAGGTGATTGTTTTAGCACTCGGATTTAATTTAAAGTTAGATTTAAATTTTTTAAAGTGTTTTAAAAAAGGTTTTAAAATATTATTTAGCAGCGCCATCTATGAGATTTTTTTAGAAGTAATCAATATCTTAAAATATTTGTAAGTGAATGTTCTACTAGTTGGTGTTAGTTCGAAGTTTGATTAAAATTTTTAAAGTGTTTTAAACAAGTTTTGAATTAATTTTTTTCATCAGCGCCATCTATGAGATGTTTTAGAAGTAACTTTTTAAATTAAAATTCTTAGTTTCATCATTCTGCGGTCGGCAGTTGGTAATGATCTCACATGTAAAGTTTCTAACTTGAGTCTTCCTGATATGATATTTTTACCGGAAATACTCTCCGATAAGGATTTTTGTATGTTTTATAGTATTAAGATTTGAATATTGACGATTTTCTAATGTAGAAGTATATAGAATTTTCTGGAATTTCTGTAAGATTCTTTTGTTATACCATATTTGGTTTAATTATGTGGATTAGCTATATTATTTCTTCATTGAAATTGAAACACATATTTAGCAAAAGCTCGTCTAGTTCAAAATGGCATAAAAATACAAACACAGACATGTTCTCAGAAAAATTCCAACATAGACTTTGTGTCCTGACAGATTAAAATTCTAAAATTATCGAAAATCCCTTTTAATGAAAGCTGTCTATTACACGATAATCACAAAAAGTTAACATTATCTTTTTCAATATGATTGAAACTGAGCAGACAAAATTAAAAATCACATGATTCCTTTCATAAATATCTTAAATCTTGTGTAATCATCTTGATCAGTTAAACATATAACAAATCAAATAGGCCACATGAATTAAACTGTTACTTATGATAAGGCTTGAAAACGTATTTAACACCCATGTAAATTGATAAACTTTGCACTTTTCCTCCATAATTCACTTGTATTTTATTGAATCACTTTAGAAATTTTTATAGTTTAATATTAAAATTATATAAATTCTCGTCAATTCATTTTAGATTATGATTTTAGATTTAGTATGATAAATAAGTTATCACACTTGCATTTATCACAAACATGAGTATAATTATATTATAATCACATCGTTTAGTATGAACATTTTAAAATACTAAAATTCTAACATCTACCCAAGAAATTTAAAATCATATTATAATAAATAAACTGTTCCTACCTTACACAGCAGCTTCTTGAACACACAACCGTATCATGCGATGTCTTGAAGAGCAATGCCTGATTAATGCGAATGCTTATCAGCTAATTTTATCCTGATTGGGAGTTTATACAAGACTTGTGACGTCACTGTAGTGTGGGTTCGTTTAGTTAGTGTTGATAAGGAGTGACCCAGAACTATACATTAAGTTTTACTGTTTGTGTGAGATTAAATAATTTTAATTTAAATAATTTAAATTTTTATACATTAGAGATTATGCAATAATTATGTTACATTTCAAAAATTGGAAGAAAGCACGTGGAGCGTGACATAATATGATAGGTTTTGATAACAACCATATCAAAAAATACTACAACTTTGACTTTGAGTCGTGGGGGTGTATGGTTTGGTATAAATAGAGGGGGGAAATTATGATTTTCATCATTTGATGATTCATACCGCTAGTGATTAGACGTGTTTTAAAGTGCCTCCGCTTTTTATCAGTGTGATTCGTTTGAGAAGATTGTTGTTTGCTTTTAAGAGTTAAAGTTTTTAATTGTTTCTATATTATGGATATTTTCATGCCTATCGACGAAGCCATGTCTGTGGAAGATCCTGCACCTGTTCAGAAGATGTTTACCTGTCTTACTTGTGGTAAAGATTTAACGAGCACATCTAATCTGAACTAACATATGAAAACTCATTCTGACGAGAAATTATATACTTGTGCAAAATGTCAGAAGTCTTTTGGGCGAAGATCAAACTTGCAGAGACATTTAAAGACACATGATAGTGCCGGATCGTTACAGAATGATGGATTCCCTGAAATTTTTTCAGAAATGGATACTATATCTCAAAGCCTCTTGGATTTTAACCAACTAGCTCAAGAAGATTTTTCTCTAAAGACTGTGACCCCTATGAATGTGGAGAAGAAGCATGCTTGTCCTCTTTGTGACAAAGTCTTTTCAACATACACTAATTTAAATCAGCATGTTAAGATTCATCTTAATGAAAAGTCTCATACCTGTAAAACCTGTGGAAAGTGTTTTGGAAGGAAATCAGACTTGTTAAGACACGTGAAAACCCATAATGCCGATGGTCATTCTACATTAAAATGTGACACATGTGATCAAGTTTTTACACGTAAGGATAATTTAAAGTATCATTTAAAGTCACATCAGAATTCAACATTCCCTTGCCATGATTGTGATAAAGTATTCGGGAGAAATTATGAACTGAGACAACATGTACGCACACAGCACTCTCGCACACCTCTTGTGAGTGTAAAACGTAAAATGAGTTTATCTAATGTAAAGTCGAAAAACATAAAGCATTCTGATGCACTTAATGTGTTTAAAACAGTGATTTTGCATCCCGATGAACGTGAGGAAAGTGATTTAGAGGTATTTCATAGACATTTACGAACTGAAATACAAGAACGTTTAATAAGTGAAATTCGTGAAAAAGGTTCAATTAAATGGTATATGATAGAAAAAATAGCGCTTGAACGTCTGACGGATAATGAAGAGTTTGAAGAAATTCAATCTTATTTTCGATGTTCGTGTATGATCGAACTTACAGAAGATACTATCTCACAACATATTGAAGAAGGATTTTCGAAGATTATTAAATCGTTTGAAGAATTTGTACAAAGGGGATCTGGGTGGAAACTGAGGAAAATTCATCATTTAGAACTTAAGATTGCTAAATATCATCCCCTCGCTGCGAGTTCTTACATTCCTCTGTCTAAAAAACTAGATGATAAAAAAGCAGTGTTGAATATAAAAAACGAAGACAATAAGTGTTTGGTGTGGTGCCTTTTAGCCTTTAAACTGAACTTAGATTTTACAAAAAAGCCTGAACGTGTTTCACATTATCGACCTTATGAACATGATATTAAATTAGGCAGTGTAGAATGCCCTGTACCCCTTCAGAAGGTATCTATTATTGAACAACTCAACAATTTACGGGTTAATGTGTTTGGATATGAAGAGGATGAAGTTTACCCCCTGTATATATCTGAAAAGAAGGATCAAGATGTGATTAATTTATTATTGGTTGGTGATGGTGAAAAGCAACACTATTGTTTGATAAGAAGCTTTTCAAGACTTTTAGGTGATCTTACCAAGCATAAAGCCGCTGGCTACTATTGTTATCGATGTTTACATCGATTTTCAAGACAAGATCTATTGGATAAGCATAATGAATATTGTTCTCGACATGTTGCGCAAGCTATAAAGATGCCTAATGAAAATGATAATATATTAAAGTTTTCTGGTATTCATCTACAACATCCTGTTGCCTATACGATTTATGCGGACTTTGAGAGTTTACTTATACCTATTTCATCAGCCCCACCCTCTTCTAAAGCATCCTATACGGAGAAAACAACCTACCACTTACCGTGTGGATATGCTTATGTGATTATCGGACCCGATGGAACATGTGTGAGGAAAGCACAGGTATATCGTGGTAGAAACTGTGTTGAACATTTTTTAAACCGAATGATGCAAGAGAAGGAAATTTTAGGACAAAAGTTACTAAATATTAAACCTATGAAGCTTTCTACCGAGGAAGAAAATGCATTTCAAGAAGCAGAGTTTTGTCATATTTGCAAGAAAACTTTAGATGAGAAACGCACACGTGACCATGATCACCTGTCAGGTGCGTACAGGGGAGCTGCACACGTGGAATGTAACTTGAACTATAAGCAGTGTAAAACAATTCCTGTTATATTCCATAACTTGAAAAACTATGATGGTCATCATATTATGACAAAGCTTGGAAAATTTAAAGATCATGAAATCGATGTAATTGCTACTTCTATGGAAAACTATATCACCTTTAAAATCAGAAAGCCTACATCTTCTATTCAGATGGTTTTTATCGATTCTTTTCAATTTTTGCCCACGTCATTGGAAAAACTTGTTAAAAACCTTCAACCTGAGCAATTCACAATACTTGAAGAAAATTTCCCAGAAAATAATAATTTATCTTTACTTACACGTAAAGGGTTTTACCCCTATGATTATTTTACTTCTTTCGATTAATTTAATGATAAACAGCTTCCCCCGCCTTCTGCATTTTTTAATAGTTTGACTAATAACCCAATAGATGAAAAAGACTATCAGCATGCCCAGAATGTATGGGAAACATTTGACATCAAGACTCTTGGTGATTACCACAACCTTTATGTTAAGACAGATGTTCTACTACTTGCTGACGTATTTCAAAACTTTAGAAAATTATGTCAGCAGTATTATGAAATTGATTCTGCTCACCTGTTCACTGCATCTTCACTCGCGTGGCAAGCTTGTTTGAAGATGTCTGAAACATCTTTAGTGTTACTCAGTGATATAGATATGCTGCTTATGGTGGAAAATGGTATACGAGGCGGTATCAGTATGATTAGTCAAAGATACGCTCGAGCAAACATACCTGGTACACCCGATTATAGGAAAAATGAGGCACCCAGCTACATCATGTACTGGGATGCTAACAACCTATACGGGTGGGCTATGAGCCAATTTTTACCTTGTGGTGGTTTTGAATGGAGTGAAACAAGTCATATCACAGAAGAGTGGATTCTATCGCTATCTGATAGCTCTGAAATTGGGTACCTTTTCGAGGTAGACTTGGTATACCCAAAACATTTACACCCTCTGCACAATGAATATCCTGTTGCTCCCGAGAGGATCACAGTAGAAGAATCTATGTTGTCTTCTCATGCAAGAAACTTACTTAACAATAGAAAATTCGTGGGTACCCCTAAACTTATACCTAATTTAAATAATAAACGAAATTATATAACTCATTATCGTAATCTTAAATTTTATTTAGAACTTGGGTTAAAAATTACAGCTGTACATAAAGCCCTAAAATTTAAACAGACACCCTGGCTTCAGAAATACATTAATTTCAATACTGAGAAACGTAAAGAGGCTAAATCTTCTTTTGAAAAGGACTTTTTTAAGTTAATGAATAATTCTGTTTTTGGGAAGACAATGGAGAATCTTCGAAAAAGGAGAAACATTGTGCTTTGTAATGGTGAAAAAAGAGCCAAAAATTTAGTAGCTTCGCCTACTTTTAAATCATTTAAAACCTTTGATAAAGACTTAACCACTGTAGAACGACTGAAAACTAGTATTTTAATGAATCGGCCTATCTATGTTGGGTTCGCTATTTTAGAACTCTCTAAATTAGTTATGTATGATTTTCATTATAACTTCATAAAGAAAACATATAAAGATCGGTCAACCCTATTATTCACTGATACAGATTCCTTAACTTACCATATTCAAACAAACAATATTTATAAGGATATGGAACAATACCGTAATTTGTTTGACTTCTCCGAGTATCCGAAATCACATGATTTATACTCTGAGGATAATAAGAAAGTTCTCGGCAAGTTCAAGGATGAACTTAATGGTGAATTAGCTCTTGAGTTTGTCGGACTGAAATCAAAAATGTACTCGCTAAAATCCTTTAAAGACGAGAAAAAGCGTGCAAAGGGTGTGTCTACGCAGATTGTTCGACAGAAAATCAAGCATGAAGACTACTTAGAGTGTCTCCAACAGCAAAAAACAAGCATGGAGAAACAGATAAGGATCGCTCAGGATTCTCATAATTTATATACATTAACCCAAAATAAAATTAGTCTAAGTCCTTTTGATGACAAGAGATACATTTTAGAAAATGGAATATCGAGCTTAGCGTATGGACATTATGAAATTAATCAAAATTGTAATGAAGAAGAAAATTGCTGATTTGTAAATATCTTTCTGTATATAAACCTTTTCTGTAAATTACTTTGTTTTAATAAAAAGCGTTAATTATATTTTTGTGTACTTATTTAAAACTTTTATACAATCATTTCTGATAAAACATTATCTATATGCACGTACACGTATGTATGCATGCACGCACACACACACACACACACACACATACACACACCGTCTAATGAGGTTTACACGGTTTACCATGTTTTAAAAACAGTTTATCTTGTTTAAAAGTATTACAAAATGATTTTAAATCGATCTAAAGCGTTAATCATGTGCAAAAAGCTTAGTAAATTTTTTTTATAAGTTATGAAATACATTAAAGTAATAATTTTAATAGATTTATAACATTTTTGTTAACTTATAACTTTCTTAAAACGTTTTTTTTTTCTGTTAGTTCGAGAATGAATAAAAACATTTTTATTTTTTATTTTTTATTATTTTTTTTTAAATATTGCAAAACTTTTTTTTTACTTTTTAATTTTTAATTAATTTTTTTTTTAACTTTACTTTTTATTAATTTTTTTAACTTTTTAATTCTTAATTTTAATTTTTTTCTTTTTCTTTTTTTTTTCTTTTCTTTTTTTTTTTTTTTTTAGTTTCAATTTTTTAAACTTTTTTATAAATTTAAGTTTTAATTTTTTAAAATTATCATACATTTTTTATAAAAACTTATAAATTTTATGCATAAACATACACGAATGCATATAAACATAGTTCTAAACAAACATATGGACAGACAGACAGACACAGACACACATATACACAAAGTGAACTGTTTATAATAAATATAAGACATATATGCTTTTTAAAACATATTCTTATACACAAACCTTTCTAACAAAATATCGGATATACCAACAAAATGAGATAAAAAGATTATTGTGAGAAAAAGAGAGTTTATCCTCTGATCATTTGAGCATTGCTCACTGAATGCGCGAATGCTCATTGCGGATTGCGCCTGTGGCCGGTGAACCCCCACTATCCTACTACTATCGTATGTACTCGTATATTATAGCGTATGCATAATGCATATACTTATATGTATACGAGAATATTCAAGTTAAGTCATTTTAGCTTTCCAACGTAGTTCAAAAGTGTTTATGAATTCGGTTTGTCTGGCCGTCTGTCTCGCCAATCTCTAACTTGCGTAAATATAATCTGATTTCTATATAATCGATATATATTACTGACATGTTCGGTATCGAAAATGAAATGTGTAGCATTTATGGTTCGTATACAGGAACACTCAAAAGTATTCCGTTATGGGGAAAAATCGTTTGTAATGTATTTTAATTAGCATTTATCATTCATTTACAGGGACACACAAGATTGTTCGATTATAGTACTGGCTATAAGCGGTAATTGCTGGATGTGCGTTTCCAGTTGTGGTATGCGATTTTAAATATAACAATTTTGTTTTCCATGTCACTTGGTGTGTATAAGTTATTCAGATCGTATGCAAGGCTGTACGAAATAATTCGTTTTTTTTGACGGAAATTGCTGAAAGAGAATTTCCAAGTCACAGATATTTTAAAGATGTAATTTGGAGAGGACTTTTCTAAAATTTCCTAGATTGATTAAAAACAAGTAAAAGTACTAATACTAATTTAATACTAATTAGTATCTTACTGATAGTGAAGTATTATTATCCAGAGGCGTCGCCATGGAGGGGGGAGCCCCCTCCCAATATATGTAAACTTGGGAAATTTGAGCTTAGAGTTGGGAAATTTTATATTTTTGAAAGACTTTTCTTTTTTTTAAATAATAATACAAAAAATATGAAATTTTTATTGTTTTAATCACTACGTTTCTGAGTGCAAAAACAGTAAACAAAAAAGCAGCCAGACTCAATCTGTTATTGTGTTTCTCGGTTCTACAAAAATATCATGCATCTATACCATACCTGAATTTCTCTACTCCTGTACATCCACAACTTAACTCTAATCCACCTCCTTTATTTCCTCCAAAACTTTGGCCCTTTCTGAAAAAATTCGAAATAACGTGAGTGATTCTTATTAAGAATCATTGACATTATTTTCATATGAAGGACGATTTTGACTCGCACACGATTGCAGACAAAAAATTCGCAAACCTTAAACTAACCTTAAACTGACTAATAACAAAAGAAAATATTCCTTTCCTGTTAGATCTTTAAAAATAAATAAATAAACGCTCCAATTAAAAAATATCCAACTGTCAAAAATGAAAACGGAACAACAAATTATTCGCATTTCTTCCGATTGGCGTCATATCAACAGGTCGTCGCCGGAGCAGTTATACAAAGGATTTGATCGACGCCGTCAGTGCCAGACATTAATCTGTAAATATCACAAATTTTCTTTTAAAATAGCATTCTATTTTACACATTTATTACTTTCCCACATAACTTCCATGCATATGGAGGCATTTATCCCAATGATGAATCCGTTTGAAAATCTTGATCTCATTGATCTCCGTCGGCTACGAGAAGCGCCACCTTCGCACAGCCCGTTTAAGTTTGTCATCAAACTTCTTACTGGGTCAAACAGATGAAAATTGGAGGATTCTAAGTCCGGGTTTTAAGGTGGGTGCTCCAAAACTTCCCAACTGTATCCCTGCAATTTTTAACGAACTGGGACAGACGAGCGTTTTACACCTGTTCCTCAGCAGTAAGAGGTTTGACTCTGGTGACGAACTCAAACGGGCCGTGTGAAAGTGGGCTCTTCTCGCAGCCGACAGAGTTCTATGAGACCAGGATTTTCAAACTGATCCATCGTTGGGAATAAATTCCTCAACATACATGGAAGTTATGTGAAAAAGTAATAAATGTGTAATACCCCATTCAGATTAGGTCATTTAAGTGACTTAACAAACGCTTTTGAAGTGGACTACCCGGAACGAGGCCTGGCTTCTCCATGCATTGCTATGGTGTTTGAGAACGTTCATTTAAGTCACTTAGAGTTACGTAACTTAAATTCTCTAGTCTGAACGAGGTATTATACATCCATTTCTGTTTCATATTGTTATTAATTTTTTGTTCTTTTTTTTTACATTATATGCGGTACTTATTGACATGCCCTCGTATCTCTATTTTCATGTTGAATGATTTCAAGACAGGAAAATAAAAAAAAAATCTAGTTTTGATTTTAATTATTTAAGTGAAAAAGATGTATTTAAACTTCAATTAAACAAACCAAAGATTGAATTTTTTATATTTTTCGTTTCAGTATTTTTTTAGAGGGGGGGGGGAGAGAAGGAGGAGGAATCTTTTTTACGCATAAGCATTATTATCGTTATAGCGACATTGCGCATATCATTTGAGTTGGAAATTAGAGCAATTTGTTTCAAATTTGGAAATTTTCTAATTCTCCCCCCCCCCCCCCCGCTAAAAAAAAAATATATATATATATATCTGTAGCTACGCCCTGTTATTATCGGTAACAAAATTAAATATGTTTATTCGAACTAAAAGTCATTATCACTATACGAGAAATATCTTTAGAGTATTTTAAGTGGTTGAAGCGGGGTGCATGTACAATTCTTTCTTTAATAACACTCTATGTATGTTTGTTTGTTATTTTATTCTAATTTTTTTAGCATGAGTTAATTTTGGAACCTGATATCTAAAAATTAAATTCAATTTTTTTCAAAATCTTTTATTGAGAAAGAGTATTGACCTCTCAGGAGAAGAGACCTGTCAATCATCCGTGACGTAGCCGCAGACGATTCCATTACCTTCAAATAGGCGTAGATAATAAACGGAAAGCTTGCCATTTTTGCAAGTTTTGCGAAATTTTGGCGTTATTTGTGTATTTATTATTATTATTGACTTTATAGGGGAATTTCATAATAAGATACTCAGATGTTATATAAATTATGTTGCATTGTTTTAAATTATTACGATAATGATGATAATTAATTATTTTTTAAAGTATATTTTATTACAAACTTTGTTAAAAAAGTACTTTTTTTTAATAATTAAAGAAGCAACAATGTAGGACAAACGTAATAATTTTGCTCTTTGCTTTCCTGAACTTGCGACGACAAACTAATAAAATAAAGTATTATATTTTATACAAAAATCCATAATTCCTGAAAAAAAAAAATACGGAAATGTTATTTCAAAAATTTATTTACGTGATTCTAAGGGTGCAATCTACAAACTGAAGAAACATATGCATACAGTTTAATTAATGTTAAAGCGATTCTCAAAAAAATATTTTCCCGCGCTCAATAATGCGAACTTTCTGACACATTTTTATTTTTACACATAAAAGCATGATACTTGCAGCTTGATTATTGAAGTGATTTATAATCAAACAGTTTTTTTTTTTCATTTTTCGATAATTGAATTACATTTTGGGTCATCTAATGTTGTCTCAGGACGGCAATTTTTCTTCTTTCCTGCTCTGTCGCGTCCAGAAATTCGGTTCAAAACGCCAATTTTGACAGCATTTTCAGAAAAATCTGCCTTTACCAAAAAACGGAAAAAAATAGTTCGATTACATAGTTTCAGAATAAGAGCACCTGCCAATTTGATATGTTTGTGAACAAAAATGAATTAAAAAATGTATCAGGATGTAGCCAGTTAAACACAGTTAACCAATGGCAGGGAAAAAAGTTTCTGTGGAGTGGGGAAAAAATTTTGGGCGCGAAATTTATTTCATTGCAACCTCTTATTCATTGCAGTCAATGGTCGACACTCAAAGGGAGGCGTTATTTCTCCCGTCCAGTTTTATCGCACATACCTTCCATAAAATAGACTCTTCCGAAAGAAGGTGTTTCCGAAGTGTCAACTCGTAATTTGTCAATACTCAACACTTGAATTTCCTAAGAGGCTCTAGACGTCTTAATCAGGCAATGAGTAAAAGTGGTGGCAAACCCATTTTAACAAATCCGTTTCTTGATATTAGACCATTTACGTTAATTCACATTAACCCGTTTGTGACGAGCTTCTTTTATAATTATTTTTTTAAAAAATTGCGCCAGTTCTTCAGAATAGAATTTTTCGCTTTAGTTAATCGCTGAAAATCTGTGATTAGATAAGACAAAAATTTCTGTACAGAAAAACAGGTGTTCAAATTCAAGAATTTCACGCATCTTACGCCGCACGTATACATGTCGCTCCTCGCAAAGATGTTAAGATATTTCCTTGAGACTTGCTTGTAGATGAGCCTGTTCTTCAATACAACATAAATATGAAATTTACCGAAAAACTTTCTCAAAATCTTTTACAGCCTAACCTGTTTCAAAGGATTTTTGGATAATCACTCGGTGCCATTGTTACAGCCCCAGCAAAAAAAAAAATGTTTCAAGTGCTTAAAAAAAGGGTGTGGAAGGGAGTTTGACACAAAATGCTAAATCCTGTGCTATCCTGTGTGTGTGCTGAATCCTAAGGTTTTTTTTTTTTTTTTTTTTTTTTAAACCATTGGAAAAATGGTTGTTGCTTTCGGTCGAGAATGGACCAAATCATGTACGCACTTTACTCTTTTAACCGTTTTTAACAAAATTCTGTAACTTGAGAAGAATTTTTTAAGCGTTTTTAACGAAATTCTGTAACTTTAGAAGAATTTTTCCTTGAATAGGCAATAGAAATACATAAAATCGTTACAAAAATGTTAAAATTACAAAAAGGATAGATGCAAATTACCAGATATGAAAAAAAAAAAACCGCATTTAAAAATTGACGTCGGATGAGAAATCGTCTTATAAAGCAAAAAACGTGGTCTTCAACTTTAATTTCCTCAACATACTTTGAGCTCTGACAGCAATCTAAACAAGAGTTAAAGTTATTGAAGGAAAAACGCGACAAAATATTAAGGAATATATTAAGGATAAGGTAAGTAATGGAAAATGCGTTTCAATAACTGCGGCGATAGTTCAAACGAATATTTTTGCGAGGACAGAGAATGCCAGGATCTCTTCAACAGTAGTAATGGAAAATGCGTTTATTTGTAGACGGTTCCGATGAATATTTTTAAATAATTAATATTTTTAATTATTATTATTATTATTATTTTTTTTTTTAAGTCTTCGGAACATTTTCCCACTAGTTGTTGTAATTTGTTAAATTACATTTTTTTTTATTGTTAATTTTTTTTAGATATTGCATTTATGAGTAAAATATAAATATATATTTTTTTTTCTGTTATTGACGTTGTAAGTAAATAGTTTTACCTAGATTCCCTTAATTTTCGATAAAACCAATTTCTGAAATTTTATACTTTTAACATACTGATGTGTGGTAAAGTTAAAGGTGACATCAATTATAATTGTTTTGTCAGCGATATGTAGGAATAAAGAAGAGTGATTATTAAAGAGAAAATATATTTTCTTTTATGTACGCATACTAATGTTTATTTTCTAAAAATTGACAGCATTGCATATAACAATGGAAACAAACGGAATAAATATTTACAGTTCTTTTTATACAAGCATACCTGCCAACTTTCCAGTTTTAAAAAATCAAATGCAAATATTTTGAACCCGAAAATTTATTTAATTAAATGTCTCTTGTTTCTATATGATAGCCACTTGATTTCTATTCGATTTCAGTTTTTAAATAGAATTTCTGATACGATTATGATTATTTGATTTGGAAAAAAAGACAGAAGGATGGCAGCTATCTACAAGCAATATTTTCATCACCATAGAAATCCTAGCCGTTGAGATAATGGACATCTTCCTTCCAGTCCAGCAGGCTCTGACCATCACACGGGCACCCAAGGCCCATGCCCTGGGCACGAAATGTTTCATAATTTCATCTAAATTTCCATTAAAAAAATCATATTTGAACCAAAGTTTTTTGGTTTTATCATTTAATATCAATACATCATTAATAAATAGACTTTTATCATTATTTTTTAGTAATTTATGTACTGTATTTATCAAGTCATTCAATTTTATCATATTACATATTTATTCGAAAAGTGACACAACTGAAAAAAAAACATGAGGTTTGAGATATTAATACGATAAAATGACAAAAATATTGACGGAGAAACCTTTTATATGCAGTTAATTAATCTCCACGTGCAGCGAACGATTGAAAAACATGTTAAAAACCAGACCCCAATTAACTATAAGTACTTTAAGTGACAACCGCAGATGCAAAACAGTGAATAAAACCAGAGACTGTCGAAACTAACTAATTGGAGAAATACTGCAGATGTCCCTCCTTCAAAGTACAGCTGTTTGTCCCGCGCGTGTGCACAGAACTCAAATAACAATCTCCCTTCAGTTTCCAAAATGTTTCCGAGCAGTTAAGACGCTCTTGTATATATATGATGTAAATATATTTAATATAATGTAAAATTGGAGCACTTATACGCAGCCTCCAAAATGCGATTTTAAACATGTACATCTAGCCAAGAATTATATTATATTCAAAGGAAAATGAATCTTCTGTTTATTTCACACAATTGTCATTTTCTACTAATACTATTTATTATTCTTCCAATATAAGTGAATCAATGGATCAGATAAATATCGCTACAACACTTTGGATTACTACTGTGGATATTACTTGGCGCAAAAAGGAAAATTTCAGGTAAGCTGAACAAACTTCTTTAACATATCAAAAGATGAAAATGTATATTAAATTTGAAGACTGATTTAACTATTTATAAAAATAAGAAAATTTATTACGCTACCGACGGTTCCCCAACAAATATATCACAATCTATGGTATCACATTTCAATAAATAATAGAAAAAATATTTTATTTTTATTCCTGGAACCGTTTTTTATTTTTCTGGAAAGGTTTTATCATTTAATATCAATACATCATTAATAAATAGACTTTTATCATTATTTTCTAGTAATTTATGTACTGTATTTATCAAGTCATTCAATTTTATCATATTACATATTTATTCGAAAAGTGACACAACTGAAAAAACACGATGTTTGAGATATTAATACGATAAAATGACAAAAATATATCACAATCTATGGTATGACATTTCAATAAATAATAGAAAAAATATTTTATTTTTATTCCTGGAACCGTTTTTTATTTTTCTGGAAAACGTAATTTTTTGAGTTGACAATTTTCGAATAAGCGTGCAATGTGTAAAAAAAAACTAGTATCAGTAAATCAATCAATGTAATGGGGCACGAAAAATTGAAAGTACCCTGGGCACAAAAACTTGCTAGTCTGGCTCTGAAGTCCAGGATAAATTTTAGCACATTGTTCAAGTACACTGCTGAGCAATCCTTTTCCAAACTTATTGCATGTAAATCCGCCAAATTCGCGGCTACGATAACGATGGAGTTACGCCACGGTATCTGAGACGGTTAGACATGTTTTATGTATTAATACCTACAGGAATAACTGGATTTTATATATAAAAAAATATGCATACGCATATGGTATGTAAAAAAATCCCTGATGGCTCGGCCTACAGGCACAGGTAGATTTCGAAGACGCAGACCGTGGGGCGCCTGTTTGTTGGGAATTGCGGAAGAAATGACCTTTTTGCCATGATACGGTAGTTGGAACCACCCACTTCGAAACCTAACTTGTTTACAGGCAGGAGTTGCCGGCAAAAATTTTCTTTTGTACTTATTATTATTATTATTATTATTATTATTATTTTTATAAGGGCGCCTTATAAAAAACTTGTCAATATAAAAGTTTTAGATAATATTAAGAGGATTTATAATAAATTTAAGCTGATTTGATATCTTGTGAATGGACGAAGTTATGAATTTTTTTCTTCTAAAACTCCACTCCCCCCCACCCCTTGGGGCCATTTTTAATTATATCAAAAATCTGTCATACATGAATTTTCGGCCATTTTCTTAGAAGTAATAATAACTTTAAACGGATTTGATACGTATCATAATTAAGAAATTAGGGGGTTTTCCTGTTTCCACAAAAAGCCCCTTCATTCCCCTCCCCCCCCCCCTTCGTTCGATTTTGCTCATTAACGAACTTGACCGAGATTTTATGCCCCTCGATTTTATGTATCAGTCTGGAAGAGATTTGTGCAGAATTATTGCAGTTATCGTGTCCATAAAAAAGTGACATAGATAGATAGATAAAGTTTTGAACTGGGGGTAGTTTCGGGTTCTGGGAATCATGATCGGCGTAGATCTGCAAAAATGTTTCAAAAATTCCAACTTAGAGGAGAATGTAATAGGTAGTATTTCTTACGAAATCTACCTAAAATGACAAACAGCGGATTTACTTCTGAGCCAGTCAAAGCCAGAGCCGTCCTTAGGGGTGTGCGACAGGTGCGGCCGCACAGGGCCTCGCGCCTAAAGAGGCCTCGCACCCGGACGCAAAATATTTTTTCTTTAATAAAAGGAAGAAGGTATAATAGAAAATCTTTAATATAAATTTATGATTTTAGTTAAGAAAAGATAGTGATCTTGACATAAAATATAGCCTATGTTGGAAGAGGGACTTTCACCATTAATTTGCCACCATTACTTTTGAAATTGGTTTAGTAGTTCCAGAAATTATCCCTACAAACACACAAACAAACGCTACTTCTTTATAGTAGCTAGGGGATCGAACCCGGCTCCCCGGGTCACAGTACATAGGTGAAAACCATTCTTTTTTTATTGATACTATAGATAAGATTATGTTAAGAATCTGGAAGGAAAGGGCCTCGCAAAATCCTTGCACCGGGCCTCGCTTTAAGTCGTCCTCGCTAAGGACGGCTCTGGTCAAAGCTCAAGCTTAAAATCCTTATTTTCTGTGGAGGAGGGTTTTTCCTTTCTTTTTTAAGAATTTTTTATAATTTCTCTTTCTTTTAGCAAAATGAGTTACTTTTACTTTTTTTTTTTAATGCGTATTATGCATTTTGATATACACTCCTCGACATTGAAATTGCAACACCATGGTGAAGGATAATCGTAAATTTATGGAAGTTTAAGTTATTATTGTTGAAAGTAGTTGTTATGATCTACAAACAGTGTTGAATTCAAATATTTTTCTCCTGGGGGAATTTCTGCAGCTCTGGGAGGGGAACATTATGTAGTTCCGGAAGAAGATTTGCACTTTCAAACCATTATTCAATAGGAAATCTAAAAACTTTAGTGCTTCGTGTGTGTGGGAGAGATCCACGAGGCACTGCCTGAATTCATCACTGTATGCACATGACTTAAACCACTTCAACACGTTCCTGATTGGCGATAGGAAGTTTGGAATTATCCCACTTCCATATATTAACTACGCCCACAAGTCTTCCAATTTTCATAACTTTTTCGTTCTTGTAACTTCTATAATAAAGAATGTATGTCAAAACATAATTTACTTTTCATAAGCAATTATGGAAAAACAAAATAATGGAAGAAGACAATGTAGCGATTTTTTTTTCTTTGGAGTTTTGAGTGTTTATTTCTTTGAGTTTCTTTTGTAACACACAGATTCTCGAATGAATTTATTATTCAAACGCAAATGACGGGAAGTGATTAAGGTTACTTTAAAAAATAAACTTAGTCTATATAGGTTTTGTCACAAACTGCAAAAAAATGTAAATTCTGGTTTCTACTGTATTATTGTCTTGCCACCTAAATATAGGAATATTGATTGTTACGGAGAAAATAATCATATGTACTATTTCTTATGTCAACATCCCTTTTTGCATGCACATAATAAAACGCACAATGCTGAATGAGATATCATACAAAAAGATTTTGGGCAACCTTTTTACATAAGTGCATTCGCATTTCGTTAAAACACGCGTTAATACTTACTCATCATGTAAGTAGTATAGGGTAAGTTTTGTAATCGCTTTGAAAATCGAAAAAAATTTTTTTGACGGATTTACACGTTTCAGACACTGGAGATTCCGAAAAACATATTTTTAGAAGAAAAAAAAATTGCCGTTCGTCTGTGTGTTTGTGTGTCTGTAAACGCTCTATCTCCCGAACAAATTGAGATAGAGACTTGAAATTTGGTATGTACTTAGTATGTAATATTGGGAAGAAGTTTATTGAATTTCAGTCACCTTGATTATCCGGAGCTATTTTTTTCGGACTTTCGAAATTTTCGTTCTGGTAAAAGGTCCATAAAAGTTTTCAAAATTGTTTATTTTAAGGAGTGAATATAAAAGACAATAAAAAAACATAAATTTTGCATAAAGCATGAAGTCGATCGGATAATGAGTTGCCGAGATATTTGTAATCCTATTTTCCACACTCTTCGAATTTTTCATGACCGTGTATTTCATTAAAATTTCAATTCAAATATATATTTTAATTGGAAATGTGACGCTTAATCCTACGCAGTAGACCGTTAGTTAATATGATTATTAATTTTGAGTTATAAGGATGTTACTTTTACGCAATTCAGTAATATAGCATTTAAAGCGAGGCTAACGAAAAAGAAAGGCTACCGCGGTGCTTTACGCGTATCTTTTTTTACAGACCGCGGGAGTCACGTGATGCTCGAATCCACCAATGCAGGCGTACGATAAGAGCAACACGTCACACTAGCGGTCTTTACAAAAAAGATAAGTGGAATGAACCGCGTTAGCCTGTCTTTTCGTTAGCCTCGATTTAAAGTCTATGACGTCATAAAGCCACGATTTTATTCGAATTGCAATGCCTTTTATAACTAGGTTACACATTTCATATTTCATATTTTATATTATACATATCCATGATGGTTAAGTATTACGGTGGCACCCAACGACTAGTTTTAAAATTTCTTCGTGACAAAATGTGGGTATGAATATTTGTTTCTTATAGCCAGAATTGATGTAATTGTTAGCAACCTAATAGCTATTTCAGAGTCTCGATCAGTTACCTCTTTCATTCATTCATCGCTATCGGTCAATGAAAAATCACAACACAAATTTCTGTATCTGTTTTTTTATTTAACCGCTAATTCTTCTGCGCTCCGAAATCGAAGAGAATAGGGATGACAGACAAATCCCCCCCCCCTTCCTCTTGAGCTAAAAAGGGGGCCCCGGATTCAAAGGCAAAACAAATTATATATCTATAATAAATTATTACTAAACTAAAGTATCACATTCATCCTTAAATAGTTTTTTCTCAATCAATTCGGATGAAACTAATTGTGTGTATTAAGCTCACCAATGTCTAAACCCAGTTCGTTGATCAGCTTGGTCCGCCATCTCGTTTCAAAATGGCGGCCACTGAAAGATTTAAAACTAAAATAAATATACAAAAAATTTAAAAATTCAAATTTATTTTTCGCTTAGGTGTTAGGCCTTTATACAAGGATTCCGGAGCATTTTTTGTTTAATCTCTATTTTAAACAATGGCTGAGATAGAGCAGTTTGAAATTCTAGCGTGGCTGACATTTTGGAACAAGACAACACATTACAAACTAGTCGGATGTGCCAATCCCAAAACTTTCTTCTATCTCAGTCATGTTAATACTTCAAAATTCGCTATCACATCGCCAATAAAATCAATATTTTTCGTCATTCTGTTGTACGTCAGCTGCTTGCGAATCGTCGGGTTACAGGGGTGCGAACAACCGATGTATACTAAACTACGAAAAGTCCTTCTGGCTTGAACTGACAGGAACAGATAGCCTCCCTATTCCTTGGTTTTACGATTTTAGCTAATTTTACTGGAAAACACAAAGCTAAAATGCGTGGAACCTAAATAAAGAAGATTCAATCCCAGTTTTCGTCAACATTGAATTTGAATGAGGATATCGCCAAATTAGTCCTCTACAGCCAAGTTGGCTTCATTTATGGCAATTTATTTTGGTCGCCAAATTTGGCGAAATTCCGCCAACTGTCGCCAAGTTTGGCGAGAATTCGACGTTGGCGAATATAAATATATAGTGATAAGCATGTAATAGGATGAATGGTTACAACAATGAAAGAAAATTTGCTGAAATCATGTGTCAGGTTCTTCTCTTACAGTTGAAAGCTATTCTTAAGGGATTAGCATATTGTATGTATTGTATATGTATCTATTGTGTACCGTTAGAGGCTGGTTTAAGAAGAATCTTAATCCGAAAGGGAGCGACTCAGAATACAAGAGGAAGGAAGGTGGAACAGAATGAAAGAAGTATTTCCATTGCAATGCGGTCTTTCAGAGATAAGAAAGCGATTGCACTCTTTTGTTCAGGAAGACAGATCCGTCAAGAGGGAGGAAGGGTTGTCAAGGACCCTTGGAAACAGAGGAGAAACCCCGTAGAAAGGAGTGTGCTCTACAGTTTACGAGAAAGAGAAAGTTAGTTCTAGCGTGGCAGCGAGGTGTGTAGGTTGTTTTTCAGAGAGCAGCTCTGAGCACGTGTATGGAACGGGATCTCTCGGAAGGAAGAGAGATAGCGTGTGTGAGATTAAGAGAAATCTCGGTTCTGAGTGAATCAACGTAGTCTAACGGTACACGTAAAGCGTTTCTGTAATTATTTTGATTTAATATTAAACCGGATACTTTACCTCCGAGTTTAAGTGTAAATATTGTTAATAAATTGTTTCTTTAACTTTAATTGAAAGAGTTAAGTTTTTCCTGAATATACATCAAGTACCGTGCCCGATATCACGTATTCATATCGGTGGTGGCAGCATATCAAAAGACCGGATCTATTTCGAAGTTGTGGGGACGGAGAAGTGGAATCCGACAATGTTGGCAGCGACGGGATCTGAATCACCGAAGACCAGTGCCAGTTAACCATGTTACAGAGAGTTTGTGCCGGATCGCCCAGCGGAAGTGTTCGTGCCCTATCGTTGTAGACTAGTGCCAGATAGCCGTGTTACAGAGAGTTTGTGCCGGATCGCCCAGCGGAAGTGTTTGTGCCCTATCGTCGTAGACAACCAGTGCCAGCTAGCCTATCGTCATTACAGTGAAGTGAATTAGTGGTGGGGTTAGTGTAGTGTTGTGCGTAGTGGTTTTTGTGTATTGTGAAGCAAGGTGCAGTGATTGTGGCCCGAGAGTGCAAGATTTACCCTGTGGAAAAGTGAGCAGAGAATTGCCCAGCGAATAAAGTACGAGGTAAGGTGTTTTGATCATTTTACTCTACTGACATTCTCGAACTTACTGTTTTTTATTGTGTATAATTTATGTTAATTTATGTGCAATATAATAATTGGTCTAAATCAAATGAGATATTAACAACCATTTTACACTATTGTTTTAAGAAAAGGATCTTATATTAATTACTAGAAGTGATTTTCTAATTGTTTTAAACGGATAAGATTAATGATTAAAATTAATGCATTTTGTTAATAGTTGGAAGGAATAATTGAAATTTCTTAAATTTAAATTATTATTAAAGTAATATTTAAATTAAGTGATATTGTTTGCTTTAAGTTTGAAATATTGATATTAAATGAGGAAAGCAAATTTGTGTAGAATTTAAATTAAATTGAAATAACCTTCAAGGAAGAACTGAAGGCCCAGAGAAAAAAAAAAGTGCTGTGATTTACTTTTTAATGTGAGAACTAATTTTGAAATTGAAATATTTTATTGAGATTAAATTTAGGAATTTATGTGTATTTCATGCAAATTTTTGTTAGGTGGATATTTTTATGTAGTGATTGGCATCAGTGTTTTATTCAAATTGCAACGTATCAGTATTATTGTGTAAATTGTATTTTATTATTTAATGGTATAAATTTAAAATCTGTATTGCATAATAGTAAAATTGAGATTATTGTTACTTTGTTATTGGAAGCAAATTGTGGGGTATCATTGTTTAAGGAAATTTATTATTGTATTATTACTTATTTGAAATATGTTAAATAGTATAATATGTGAAGGTAACTTATGAGGGTAGGGTTTGAGGAAGTATTAATTTGATATTGTGATTAAATATTACTGTAGGGTGGTAATAGTTATCAGTAGAAAGTATGGCTTTCTTACTAAAATTAAAAAGGGTGGATCTTCAGGCGATATGTGGAGAGTTAAGAATTGAGGTCTCGGAAGAGGATACCAGGTTTAAGCTTAAGAAAAAGATAGTGGAGAGCGACGAATATGAAGAGAAGGCCGTTATGGAATTATCTAGCACTATTGTTACGGAACGCTTAGAACAAGAAGCGTTAGTAGTAGAACGGGAAAAGTTAGAAAGGGAGTTAGAACGAGAAAAGTTAGAAAGGGGGGAAAAGTTACAACGAGAAAAGTTAGAAAGGGAGGAAAAGTTACAACGAGAAAAGTTAGAAAGGGAGTTAGAACGAGAAAAGGTAGAAAGGGAGGAAAAGTTACAACGAGAAAAGTTAGATAGAGAAGAAAGGGCTGAAAAATTGAGATTGGAACATGAGTTAGAGTTGGAAAGGATAAAAATTCAGAGTTCGGCAAATAATTCTAATGGGACTAGAGAATCTAATCATGAGAGTAGCCTAGAAAAATTGATTAAAAGTGTTAAAACTTTGTCTATCAAAGTTCCAGAAGGGACTGAGGGATGGAATCTGTTTTTTAGCAGTTTAGAACGAGCATTCCAAACAAAAAATGTACCGGAAACCCAGCAGGCCGAAATTTTACTAAATATGCTAGGGGATAAGGCCGATAATTTGCTAATATACACGACTAGAGAACAAATTGTGAGTTATGAGAAGTTAAAGGAATTAGTTCTAAGGGAACACGAGCCGACACCGAAGGCGTGTTTGGAAAACTTTAAGAAGGCTAGAAGGAATCAAAATGAAACTCACGTATTATTTGTATCGCATTTAATAGCAACGTGGGAAAATTACTGTAAGATTAGAGGTGCAGATACGTATGAGAAGGTTAATCAGTTAATTGTCATAGATAAATTGTTATCTACGTTAGATGAGGAAACCGCGACGCATGTTGGATTAACTCAGCACAGTAATTGGTTAGAAGTTTCTAAAATTGCTAAGGAATGTGACAATTTCTTTGATGCTAAACAAAAATCTTATGCGGTAACTTATAAGGGTTATAAAGGTAAAGAAAGGTATGTGAATAATGAAGATTCTAGAAGGGCAAAAGATGAGGGAGTTAGTAGTAATTGGAGACAAAATGGGAATAATGAAGTTAGTCCATTTTTGGGTAGAAAACCGGAATATAAGAAACCTAATGATACGACGCCTATCTGTTTCAAGTGTTCTCAACGAGGACATGTTCAGCGATTTTGTACAAAAGGAAATAATGAGGGAAGTAATCAAATTAATAACCGACAAGAACCAAGGGCTAGTATCAATAATGTCTCAGTGCGAGGAATTAAAGAATTACCAAGGGGAACGAGTATGGCAAGAATCGGAGCAAGAGGGAATTGGAGAGCTAAAGTTATTGGAGAGAAGTTAAATAAACTCGAGAAAGTGGAAGTTAGTGTAAATGGGAAGATAACAAAAGGATTAGTGGATTCTGGTTGCCAAATTAGCGTCGTTCATAAAGATTTAGTACCAGCAGAAAAATTAAGAGGGGCTGGTAGCATATATTTACAAGGGATATTTGGTAAGGCAGTGAAATCGCCATTAATTCAGTTACCTTTAGCTATTCCAAAACGCGGAGAAACTAATGTAATTCATCAGGATGTACTTTGCGCGATAATTGATAATAGTAAGGAACAGGTAATTTTACATCCTGACGTGGCTAATGAATTGTCAGGGTTAGACAACGAGAAATCATTAAGAGAATCGGTAGAAAGGGAATGTAAGGAAGATAGTAGGAATAAAGTGAAAGAAGGGGAAAGGATTAGAAATGGTAATAAAAATCGTTATGTCGTAGACGCGAGATCGGAAAATTTACAAAGTCAGGAGAAGGAAAAAGCCGAGGTAGATAAAAGTAAGATTAATCAAGTTACGGAAAGTAGTTTAAATGTATTTCAGGAATCCCAAATGAGTTGTAAAGATTTAGAGAAAGCTTGGGAATTGGCTGAAGATGAGAGAGAGTCTTATTATATTGTGAATGGGATGTTATATCATAAAGAGAAATTAGGAGATGAAACGGTAGCTCAATTAGTAATACCTAAAGTTAGAAGGGAGGAAATTCTAAAATTAGCGCATACTTCCTTATATGGAGAACATCAGACGGTTAAGAAAACGTTAGAAAGAATCGAGCATTCATTTTATTGGGAAAATATGGCGAAGGAAGCTAAAATATATGGTGAATCATGTGTAGAATGTCGATTAACGAGGGAAATGAATGTGAGTAATAAGGAGAAAGAGGAAATATGTCGACCTGCAGTTATAGTTGAGTTAGGGGACGGAAGTAAGAAACTGGTGTATCAAGATGAAATGAGAGCATTTATGGCTAAAAATAAAGTAGTCGATATTGTCTTGGATAGTGACGGGGAGTTTGAAGACTATAGGAAGAATCTGTTGTTAGACAGAGAACAACCGGAAAATAAAGACAGGAAGGGATTTGAGATAAAAGGGTTAACAAATATTCAAGTTGGGGACATAAAATCAATCTTAAGGAAAAATAAGGAATTATTTATGGGTCCTATCGAACTGATAGAAATGGAGAAAAATAGGATTGGTCGTAAACCGGAGAGGGGTAAGATAAGGCAGAAATTGTACAATGTCTTTATTACGTACAAAGAGGACTTGGACAGGCAAGTGCCTGATTGGTTAGAGGAAGATTTAATTGGGACATCAGAGGCAGAAGTTAGCCATTCAAGCGGGTGCATTGCGGAAAGGGATGTACCAATTAAGTTAACGAGGAAGCACTGGAAGGAAAAAGTTCCGCTTCCAGCAATCTCAGCCTAAGGACTGACATTAAAATGACATAATACTAGTGTAATTCTTTTTTTTTGTGTATTTATAATTGTATGTATATCTTGTGTTTATAACAGTGTATTAGCATATTGTGTACTTTTTTTGGTAGTTATCACATTAGTATATGGTTCATTAGAGATGTCAGTAGTTAAATTTTCAGACACCTTGAAATATTTATGTAATTGTAGTAATGAAGAAACCTATCAAGGAACTGTTGAACTCTTCTCAGACATTACATAGTTTTGAGGAAAATTAGCCCCTAAAAGGCATATTTTCCGCTAAGGTGGGGGGTGTCAGGTTCTTCTCTTACAGTTGAAAGCTATTCTTAAGGGATTAGCATATTGTATGTATTGTATATGTATCTATTGTGTACCGTTAGAGGCTGGTTTAAGAAGAATCTTAATCCGAAGGGGAGCGACTCAGAATACAAGAGGAAGGAAGGTGGAACAGAATGAAAGAAGTATTTCCATTGCAATGCGGTCTTTCAGAGATAAGAAAGCGATTGCACTCTTTTGTTCAGGAAGACAGATCCGTCAAGAGGGAAGAAGGGTTGTCAAGGACCCTTGGAAACAGAGGAGAAACCCCGTAAAGGAGTGTGCTCTACAGTTTACGAGAGAGAAAAAGTTAGTTCTAGCGTGGCAGCGAGGTGTGTAGGTTGGTTTTCAGAGAGCAGCTCTGAGCACGTGTATGGAACGGGATCTCTCGGAAGGAAGAGAGATAGCGTGTGTGAGATTAAGAGAAATCTCGGTTCTGAGTGAATCAACGTAGTCTAACGGTACACGTAAAGCGTTTCTGTAATTATTTTGATTTAATATTAAACCGGATACTTTACCTCCGAGTTTAAGTGTAAATATTGTTAATAAATTGTTTCTTTAACTTTAATTGAAAGAGTTAAGTTTTTCCTGAATATACATCAAGTACCGTGCCCGATATCACGTATTCATATCGGTGGTGGCAGCATATCAAAAGACCGGATCTATTTCGAAGTTGTGGGGACGGAGAAGTGGAATCCGACATCATGTTAACTAAAACTCATAAATTAAACCCGTTTATGGATGAAATTCCGCTTTCTTGTTTGAAAATGTCAGCCACCCTAAAATTTCAAACAGCTATATCTCAGCTATTTTTTAAGATAGAGGCAAAACAAAAATTGCTCCGGATTCTCCGGATCAAGGCCGAACATTTAACGAAAAAAAGTTTAGGATTTCTAATTTTTTTTAATTTGCACATCTTTTTGAATTTGAAATCTTTAAATGGCTATCACAGCGCCCCCTTTCGTCGAAATATCCCCAAATTCTAATAGAACCTGCTTGCCATACCCAAAAACATAGAAAAAAATGTGGTTCAATTTGAAGTATAACTTTATACACTTTTCGATGATACAATAGTGAAAATGGAACAAAAATATCGATCACAGCGCCCCCTTTCGTCGAAGTATCCCCAAATTCTGATAGAACCTGCTTGCCATAGCCAAAAACCTAGAAAAAAAAATGTGGTTCAATATGAAGCATAACTTCATACACTTTTAGATGGTACAATAGTGGAAATGGAACAAAAATATCGATCACAGCGCCCCCTTTCGTCGAAATATCCCCAAATTCTGATAGAACCTGCTTGCCATAGCCAAAAAGCTAGAAAAAAAATGTGGTTCAATTTGAAGCATAACTTCATACACTTTTAGATGGTACAATAGTGAAAATGGAACAAAAATATCGATCACAGCGCCCCCTTTCGTCGAAATATCCCCAAATCCTGATAGAACCTGCTTGCCATAGCCAAAAACCTAGAAAAAAAATGTGGTTCAATTTGAAGCATAACTTCATACACTTTTAGATGGTACAATGAAGACGGACAGCCAGACATTTTGTAAAAACATGTTTTCCGGAATCTCTGACCCCTAAAACGTATAAATCCGTCAAAAACCGGAAGTCGAAAAAAATTTCGATTACAATACTTTCTTCTATTATAGATAGAAGAAAGTAAAAATCAACGATTAATTTATGAGTTTTAGTGAACGCGATTTCCTGCAAATTATTATCTTTCATTGTTGTAATCATTTTCCCAATCATATGTATAAAACTAAATATTTATATCCGTTATCGCCAAATTTGGCGGCCAAAAATAAGTTTTCATAAATGAAGCCAACTTGGCTATAGTTGACTAATTTGGCAAATTTCTTATTCAAATTCAGTATTAACGAATCTTCTTTGCATTTTAGCTTGCTGTTTCGAGTAAAATTAGTTAAAATTTTTAAACAAAGATATAGGAAAGCTACCTTTTCCTCCCGATACAGGCCGGAAGGACTTTTTTTATTTCATTTTTATTTATTTATTTATTTATTATTTATTTTTATTTTATTTTATTTTATTTTTTTTTTTTTTTTTTGCGTTATTGAAAACAAGATAGTAGTCAAAGTAGGGTGTAATGCATTGTTAAATAACTGAGGGTGGGGACTGTATTTTATGAAACATGTCTAACAGTTCCAAACAAACTGTGCACAAATAAACATACCGTGTAATTTTGCCAAATTCAGACATTTTGCACATCTATTGAATGAGACAGTTAAATACAAGATTTCAATAAACATTTTTCTCAAAGAAGCAATTTTTATTAATCTCGTTGTAAAGGTAATATTACAGACTATTTCTCTCAGTTATTAATTCGACTGGATTCAGTTGGATCTCAAACTTTATTCATAAATGTATGTAAGGAAATATGAAATTACTGTTGGGCTTTTCACAAAAATTCGCAAATGCTTACGATCTAAATCTACTCATACATCTTTCCTGAAATAAAGTCCATGAAAAAAAAAAACTAATTATCGCTAGAAAAGATTAACTTTCAGTGTTTCATTTCGAATGATGATGATTAATTTTGCAAAATATTCAATACCGGAATTTCATGTGCTAAATGAAACTGTAATGCTTTTCATAAACTGTAATGCGTTGCATAATAAATGTGAGCTAAACATATTTTAACGGACAATGATTTACAATTATGGAAAGTTGTGATTAAAAAAAAAGTAAATTTTAGCTAGCATTTTAAGAAATTTCATCACTCTTCACCGGTAAATTAAAATTCTACTTTATAATGTTTTCTTTTTAAAAAATGATCTACCGTATATACTCGTGTATAAGTCGACCCCCCCCCCCCCAAATTCTTACGCAAAATTTTGAAAAAAACTGAATTTTCGAAATGAATGAAGTCGAATCATATTTCTGGTAGTATGTTAAAAAATTATTTGTAATCGAGGATAAAATATACATACACTATAATGCCATAATTGATGGGAACTTTAAGTTTTAGACATTTTTTCGAATATTTTAAAATATACATGTCAGATTCTTTTGGGGTATTAGGATTAAAAAGGACAGGTTTAACTTCATATTTATCAATGTTGATTTGATAAGTAGGACAATTAGGGGACCAACAAAAAATTAAAGAAGAAAAATAATACTTGGGATCATCCTGTAAAATAAAATGCACGAAATGATTTACCGCTACAGAATATACATAGGCAGACATTGTATAATATGTGTACGCATTTGTGTAAGAATAGCATGCATATTAATTGAGATATAGCGATTTTTTTCAAAAATTAAAAAAATTCTTGCATGTTTTTTGCTTATAAAATACAGGGTTTTTAACCAAATTTAACGTCAGTTTCAGAAAAATTGACAAAATGTAGTAGAAATCATATAGTGTGATTGAAATATAAATATATTAAATATTTAAGGAAATATGGGCAGTTGTATGAAATAATTTTTATCTGCGCATGCGCGAACGATAACAAAAAACTTTTTGCCTAATTTAATACTCAACACTGTGGAGCAACTTATATAAAAAAGCAGTCAAATATCGTAAAAATTCAAAGAGATATCGGCGTTATTAGAGTGAGCTGTTTTTTAGTTTCTGACTAAAACTCGCTGAATGATAGGGGATTGTCCACAAATTGATATTTTTAAGTTATCTGGCAGCGTTCGGAGAAAATTTTTAGAAAAAACAATTTAATTATAACTTACGCTTATGTTTAGGAAGATTTTGACTCTAAACTACGAAGAAAAGGTAAATATAGTCCATACATTGATTACATCTAGGTAAATTGAGAAAACACTCCACAGTAAATTTCAGAGAAATTACGTTTTGCGTATTAGACCAGTAAAATTAGGAAAGTTTGCCATAATACATGCTAGGAGATAAAAATTAGTACAGTTGTTCATTGATGGCTACTGATGACTATGTAAAATGTCCTGATGGATAGGAGGTGAGTGGGGGGGGGGGGGGGAGGGTTAAAATAAATTACTTTTTTTAGTTTTTTACAAAAATCTCAGAAACTGTTAGTTTTCATGAAAAAATTGCTCCGATATAAATTAAAGAACATAAAATTCTCTACAAATGAGAGTTATATACAGTGGAAACTCGATTATCCGTCAGCCAGAAAACTGGAGCTTTGACGGATTTTCCGCAAAAAATTCACTTTAATTTCAATTTTATTTACTTAATGTCGCCATACTAAATGCTACAGAGATAAAAATTGGTACAGTTGTTCCGTGATGGCTACTAATGAATATGTAAAATGTCCTGATGGATAGAAAGTGAACGAGGGGAAGGAGGGGGCAAAATACTTTTTTAGTTTTTTGCAAATATCTCAGAAACTGTTGGTTTTCATGAAAAAATTACTCTGACGTAAATTAGAGAACGTTAAATTCTCTACAAATGACAGGTATATACAGTGGAACCTCGATTATCCGTCAGTCACGAGATCAGAGCCTTGACGGATTTTCCGCAAAAAAAAATCACTTTAATTTCAAATTTATTAAATACCAATGGATCCGTGCGAAAATTTCGCACTGCGGTCTAATATTTTTTAACAATATCTAATATTTTTTAGACTCAGGTTTAATTTTCTAAAGGGAAATTAAGGACTAAAAATATCTGCAAACAACATTAGTCAAGCCAGAATATCATCTAATTTATTACATCAAAGTTACTATTGAAACAGCTCATTGATTTCCAATACTGTGATATTATTATGGATGGTGGTTTCTTTCTTCACAAAGTCCCTTTGTCAAGAGGTTCCACTTTTATTTCAATTTGTGAAGGTTACAACAAATATATCTCTACACATTATAAAGGAAAAGGCTGTTCAGTGGTTTTTGATGGCTACTCCGACATTGCCAACAGCACGAAATCAGCAGAGCAAAACCGAAGATGTGCACTAAAGAAGTCCGTGGATATTAATTTCAACGGGGAACACAGAGGTTTCCGTCAACCAAGAGCTTCCTTTCAAATGAAAAGAACAAATCAAGATTAACTGCTGTGCTTTCTTCCAAATTGAAGGAGAATGGAATATCTTGCCGGGAGAGTACTGGCAATGCAGATACCCTAATTGTAACAACAGCCATTGAAATATCTTCTTCTAGTGGCAGGGTGGCAATTGTTGGTGAGGATGTTGATCTTGTTGTCCTCCTAATCGCCTTAACTCCGCTCGAACAAGACATTTTCGTTAAGCCAAGTAGTGGAAGAATTGAAAAAAATATTATTTTCTCACAACAGTTAATTCAAGAAACAAGACTGAAAGACATCATTCTAGTCCTTTATGCATTCACTGGATGTGATACGACGTCAGCCGAATTCAAAAAGTGGAAAACAAAAATTTTTCAGTTGTTTCAGCAATGTGAAGAGGTACACAAAATTGCTGACCATGATGCTGTTGTAGAAGCAGGAAACCAACTTTTTTCTTTAGATTGTATGAAGCACCTCCCACATCTACATCTCTCAATACTTTCCGATACCATTCTTTCGCCAAATCTAAGTCGAATGTCAAACCTGACATTTCAATCCTTCCACCAACAGAAGTAGTGGCTATAAAATATTCTATCCGGGTGTACCATCAGGTGCAGCTGTGGTTTGGCCAGTAACAACATGCCGAACTCTGGGGCTGGGAACAAAAGCAGAATCGTCTGGTTCTTATTACAACTAAGGAACTGATCGCACCTGAGGCTGTCTTAAATACCATCTTCTGCATATGCACCACTGGGTGTGGAGCTAAGTATGGGTAGAGGAAAGCAGCCATTAACTGCACACTCATCTGCAACATTTGCCATGGTGACTGTCTGAATGCTACACTTATAGCTATAAATACAGATCAATAGGACGAGGAAGACGATGAAGATGTGATTATGGATTCAGTCATGCTGAGAACGCCTTCTAATGTACCGTCCACTTCAGTTGATGATGATGTGTCAAGAAAAAAAGAACATTATGACTTAGTAAGTATTTGCTTAATGATAATTTATTACTTTCATTGTTCTCAATTATGTTTTGTCGCGCTTACACAGTTTCACGTGAAATAACATTTTATTAATGATAAATATAAATATTTGTCTTCAGTACCAGGGTGTACATCAGTACCAATCCATCCACTTTCATAATTACACAGTATTTACTTAATTATAAATTAATATGTACCTACTTTTAGTTTTCTCCAAGTTTTATATTCGCAATTATAATATTTCACATTCATAAACATTTCATTAATAATAAATATTTTTCTTTCATAAACAACTTACCTGGCATTATTTCATGCAATATTGCAATATTGAAGTGTTTACTGTCTTCCTTTTTATTTTGCAACAATATTTAATAAATTTGAATAGACATTGAGTAAATAAATATCAAATTAAAGTAATTTTTTTCCGGAAAATCCGTCAAGGCTCAGGTTTTCTGAATGACGGATAATCGAAGGTCTACTGTAAATACCTGTCATTTGTAATGAATTTTGTGTTCTTTAATGTCAGAGTGATTATTTGATGAAAGCCGACAGTTTCTGAGATATTTGTAAAAAACTAAAAAAGTATTTTGCCCCCCCCTTCCCTCCCCTCGTTCACTTCCTATCCATCAGGACTTTTTACATATTCATTAGTAGCCATCACGGGACAACTGTACCAATTTTTATCTCTGTAGCATTTATTATGGCGACATTAAGTAAATAAAATTGAAATTAAAGTGAATTTTTTGCGGAAAATCCGTCAAATCTCCGGTTTTCTGGCTGACGGATAATCGAGGTTCTACTGTATATAACTCTCATTTGTAGAGAATTTTATGTTCTTTAATTTATATCGGAGTAAGTTTTTCATGAAAACTAACAGTTTCTGAGATTTTTGTAAAAAACTAAAAAAAGTAATTTATTTTAACCCTCCTCCCCCCCCCCACTCATCTCCTATCCATCAGGACTTTTTACATAGTCATCAGTAGCCATCAATGAACAACTGTACTAATTTTTATATCCTAGCATGTATTATGGCAAACTTTCCTAATTTTACTAGTCTAATACGCAAAACGTAATTTCTCGAAAATTTACTGTAGAGTGTTTTGCGTATTGGGCTAAATTTCACAAAATTTTACCATAAACTCCTCAATTTACCTAGATGTAATCAATGTATGGACTATATTTTCCTTTTCTTCGTAGTTTAGAGTCAAAATCTTCCTAAACATTTCTAAAAATTCTCTCCGAATGCTGCCAGATAACTTAAAAATATCAATTTGTGGACAATCCCCTATCATTCAGCGAGTTTTAGTCAGAAACTAAAAAACAGCTCACTCTAACGCCGATATCTCTTTGAATGTTTACGATATTTGACTGCTTTTTTTATATAAGTTGCTCCATAGTGTTGAGTATTAAATTAGGCAAAAAGTTTTTTGTTATCGTTCGCGCATGCGCAGATAAAAATTATTTCATACAACTGCCCATATTTCCTTAAATATTTAATATATTTATATTTCAATCACACTATATGATTTCTACTACATTTTGTCAATTTTTTTGAAACTGACGTTAAATTTGGTTAAAAACCCTGTATTTTATAAGCAAAAAACATGCAAGAATTTTTTTAATTTTTGAAAAAAATCGCTATATCTCAATTAATATGCATGCTATTCTTACACAAATGAGTACACATATTATACAATGTCTGCCTATGTATATTCTGTAGCGGTAAATCATTTCGTGCATTTTATTTTACAGGGTGATCCCAAGTATTATTTTTCTTCTTTAATTTTTTGTTGGTCCCCTAATTGTCCTACTTATCAAATCAACATTGATAAATATGAAGTCAAACCTGTTCTTTTTAATCCTAATACCCCAAAAGAATCTGACATGTATATTTTAAAATATTCGAAAAAATGTCTAAAACTGAAAGTTCCCATCAATTATGGCATTATAGTGTATATATATATAAATTTTCATTAAATTAGTAAACGTTTCTAATCAGACTTTTTTTTTTTATCAACGTTTTAAAACTGTATAATTATGCAAAACTGAAGAAGCTTAAACAATTTTGAAACCTATTCAGATCAATTTAATCATACTTAAAAAGAAAAAAAATTCTTCGAAAAATCTATTCAAGCCTATTTACAAGGTTAAACAATTTCTTAGACTGCTAAAAATGCATTGTTGCATAGCACGTGTTCCCGTAAGCTATATCTTTCGTTAAAATTTTTGAATTTTGCGATGAACAATTTTTTTTTTACTTTCTCGTGTATAAGTCGACCCCCCATTTTCAACTCCCAAATGTTGTCTAAAATTCTTCGACTTATACACGAGTATATACGGTATTTGTTTTCGTAAGACGTTAATATGCATTGAAAAAAAAAACAGTAAATCAGCTATTATATTATGCAATCAAGTTTATTAAGATTCGATTTATGTTTATAAAATTAGTACTTGGATATAACAAGCTGCGTTGTTTTTATGATTTGTCAGGAAGAGCTGTTTTCAATGTTATTACTTTCGACAGAATTTTTGAACAGAAATATAATCTAATTTTCATCTCGATCAATCTCCCTTGGCTTTTCCAAGAATAACGGAGTTGCCTCAGTCAGCTTGGAATCACTGTTAAGCTAGAATAGCTTGAAATGTTCAAATTATTAACAATCTACATTAGCCATGCGACGATATTTGCAAATTAATGTTAAACCAACAGAAACGCTGTTTGAAAATTTCTCGTTTCCATTTTAATATTTTTAAATGATTCTTTTACCATAGGCTATCAGAAGTCAATGTCTAACCGCGACCTACGTTATACACGGCCGGTGCATGACGCTTAAAACGACACATGGAGTGGATCATTTTTACATGGTGATTGGTGCAAAGCGTCGCCCCCCCCCCCCCCCGTTTTGCACCAATCGCCGAGTAAAAATGATCCACTCTATGTGACATTTTAAACGTCATGCACCGGCCGTGTATAATGCTGCGTTTACACTATATGGTCTTTCAGGTCTGTTGGGTCTTTCTGCTCCAAGAGTAGAAAAAATTGCGTTTACACTATGGCATAAGAATTTGGCGTAAGGAGAAGAAACTTATTTTTGCGCATGCGTGAGTTTTGCAGCTTGGATGGAGGGGGAGGGGTAGTGTTTGTTTGTTTACATTCGCAATGAAATGAACATGCAAATATTTTGTGGGTTAATGCCTGTGCTAATTTCTTTTTTACTTAAAAAACGGAAGGCAGATAATATAAAAGTGATTTTTTTTTTTAACGTGCTTCTTTCGTTATTATTATTAAAGGTTTGGGAAATACACAGGGGATATAGATACAAGAGATATTGTTGTATTGGGCTAAGAAAGGCTCAGTGAGCAGCCAATTTCATATTAAATATAGCCATATACAGTGCATGCAGAAGCCCTATTCCGTATCTGTACTGGGTCCCACAATTTCTGTGCACATTTTATTTTCCCTGGTAAAAATAAAAATATATGGAGATCAGTTTGTTGCAAAATAATACTGACAAAAGTAATTAAATAAGGTTTAATTTATTATACAAAATAAGAAAATTCCCATCAAGATTTAAATAAAAAATATGAACTAAAAGAAAAAATCATTCTAATCAGTATTAGCACTACCTTAGCATAGACATACATTTACAGAAATGTATGTCTACATGTAAATAAAATGTCTATTACATTACATGTAAATTTATAGAAATAAGGCATTTTATATGCACATGTGCCCACAATGGGAGCAAGGCAATTGCTGTTATCTGAATTTTCAAATTTTATAAACTAAAGTTTGTTTTTCTCTGATAATTTTCAAAAAAAGAAATAATAATAATGTCAAATAATTAATCACTAAGACAAAAAGAAACTTTTTTTTTTTTTTTTTGGCTGAAGGGCTCTGATCACCCTTTTCCTCAAAACAAAATTTAGTTTTGTTTTTCTTTCTAAATTTAAGTGTTCAAAAAGGATCTTAAATGGTGGGTTCAGCTCCCCCCCCCCCCCCGATAAAAAATTAATTGAACATAAAGACAGTTCTTCATTTATAAAATGTCAATAGCAGCTTATTTTTGGTTTCTTAATTATAATATGTTTGAACTGCTTTTTAGTTTTATAAGTGATAATGCAGATTTTCTTTGATGCTAACAGAAAAATATACCATTTTCCTAACAATATTGAAAAAAAGAAAATGAAACCAAATGACATGACATTTAGTGGAATTCCATTTCTCATGGCTTGAAAATGAAGTTTCTACTTTATAGATAATGCACGTTAATTTCAGAAGGGGAAGTTTCCTCTTCTGATGATAAAACATTATTTTTAAATGGAAACTTGCATTTTCATTCAGGAAAATTAAATCCTCAATGATTACATAAAAATGCCATTTTCTAGATGCTTTTAGTCATGACATCAATCCAGTGCCTGATGTACAGCAGGTCATTCGAGGCACAGGTCCAGGGCCCCCCAAATGCTACTGAAGATTTTTCAATGATTGGTCAAAATCTGGAAGTTTTCACGATAAAAACACAAAATTAATATGGAAAAACCTGTTTATTTTTTTCATTTAAAAATAACTACTTCACTTGCGCAACAACACTCGCTCGCTAATATTAATTCTATGGCAAATTTTTTTTATATATATCTTGCTTGCATTTCATTATTTAAAAAAAAAAAATTCCATTGGATAGTTGAGGTCAATCAATGCAAAGGCCATTTTTTACTTTTTCGGTTTTGTTAACAGGTTTTTTTATTAAGATACTTTCACTTTCAGAACCGATTTTGAAAAATCGTTAGCGAGATAGAACACTAAAGATTGATTATGAAGCTGTTATAAAAACTTTTATTGCTAAAAAATCAAGAAGAAAATGTATAAAAAAAGGTACTTCTCTATTATCCTGTCGACCACTTTTCATAACAAAAAACTATCGCCAACTCTAAGATTAAACGCCAAAAATGCAGTCCCATTTACTTGATGTCAGAAGCATTGTACGTGTTTGTTGTCATCAAGTGGTTTTTAATTTGACATTTGCATGTATTATTCATTATGTTTTACTGACTTATTAGTTATTTCATCAATTAAAATAACAATTGTGTCCGTAAATTCTTATATTTTATTTATTTTGATATTCCAATGACAACGTTCTTCCGTTTCTTTGGCGATAGTTTTTTATTATGAAAAGTGGTCGACGGTATAATAGAGAAGTACCCAAAAAAATTATTAAATATCACTAAATCATTTAAGTCAGTAGTGGTTATCTTAATAATTACCGCTATTAGTGATACATATTTTTTTTACTCAAAACCACTGTAAGCACTGGTGCAAGCCCTCCCCCCCCCTCCCTTTCCCAAAGCATCTGTGCCCAGGTACTCCCAAACTTGTAAATCGGTCCCTGTATCAGTCAGAAAGTTTTGTGTGAAAAGAGGGGGATTTCAGTGTTAAAATCAACTTCCAGAGCATTTGAAAAACTGACAAAATGCATAGAAAACCCCTTGTGTTAAAAAAAATTAATGTGATGTGTAAAAGCCAAAGTAAAGGAAAGCATGAGCAGCATAAAATGTTTACCATTCAAGACTTTATAATAGGATTCTACACAAAATTAATTAAATAAAAAGTTAAGAGCAATAGCAGTAAAGTAGTACATATTTCATTGCTATTGCTTTTTTTTTTTTCCCTCTGAAAATGCTGTGTTTTAAAACACATACATGCTAAATATATTATGATTGATTGTGATTTTCGTTACGGCAGTTTTTACGTGTCATGTATTGTTATCAACAAAATTGTTTATTTTATCAGTAACAATGGTTCAGAACCCCTCCCAGATGAGAATCCTGGTTGCGCCATTGGTATAAGGATCATACAAATAAACACTTTCCAACACTAACAGAATATTATTAATAAATTTTGTTTTTATGAAATACGATATCTAAATGAACAATTTAAAAGCACATAACTCAGTAAAAATCTATTTTCAACAATTGTTGTCTGTCCATATAGTCTGTAATGTATGCAAATTCTTTCATGCAGCACTGTATATAGAATTTATACACACCCAGGGCCAGTGCAACCCTGTGTGGGGCTCTGAAAAAGCAGTTAATGGGGCCCAACGTATACTGCAATACTGTATTAATGAAATTTATTTTTAAATTGTATATTTCATAGTATAATATAGGAAATGTATGAAAAATAGTATAATTATTTATTAAATGTTAATTTGATTTAAGAATGAAATTAATTTAAAAAATACTAATCAAAATTAGTTAATTAAAATCATTGAACACATAAATTAAATAACAATTAATTTAAAAATAATATATTTAATAATTATGTTCTAAAATTTTCCTCTTTCATCCGAATACATATGTAGGGGCACTAGGAAACTTTATTCCTGGGCCCCAAGTTTATTCTCTGCACCTTAGCATATGTGTTTCAAAATATTGTCCCCCCCCCCCTTTTTTTTTTCCTTCAGAGAACGTCCGTGTTTACAAGCTCAAAATATTCATCTTATGAATTAATTGTCATTACATTTTGTTATTACTGTTAAAGGAAATTATTATTTTTTACGATAAAATAAAACAATGTAAATCTAACAAATCATTAATTTATTAGTTTAATTCCTGAGGCTTTTAAGCATTTTAATTATTTAAGTAATTCTGCTTCCAGTGAAAAATACCGCTGACAAACATCCTTATTTCTTTTTGTTTAATTCATGGAACAAAAATATTAAATCTGGCTATTAATCTCATGAAGGTGTTTATTTAAGCAAATAGTAATCCGCTGAATTTTAAATTAATGTAGTCATTATTCTAGATATGGTTAACATATCACTTCATCATACATTTTTTAGGTGTGCTGTGCTGTTACAATCTTCTTTTTCATCCAGTTTTCTTGATAACGATTTTAAGCATATTGGTATTAGTTTTAATGCTAATAATGGCAGAAAAGTTTTAGGAAAACATGGCAATTCTTTATTGATTTAACAAACTAGCAATTGTACCCAAACATGCTTCAGCATATTATGGTGAAACTCCAATTGTATGCTGAAAATAATATCACTTTCACTACAAATAATAAAATACAGTGCTTGCATTAAAAGAGGTATTTATTGAATAATCTAATAAATAGACCGAAAAGGCCAATTTAGAATTATTCAAACATAATCTCTTACGTATCGCATTTCAACATTATGCACTCTTTTGTTTCTGAACACTCCCAACCCTAATTAAGACACATACATTTGCAGTCATTCTGCCCATGATCAACTATTTGTTTCTAATTTGTGGCTCATTGTCAACTATTTGTTTTCAAGCTATCTTTCTTTTAAAGTATTTGATTTATATATATATATAAATGAGATAATAAACCGACTCTGGAATGAAGAAAACCCTTCATGTTTGAAGAAAAAAAAAAAAATCTTTATTTTTTTTTTAAAGACTAATTTAAAAATAATGGCTTTATAAAACAAACTTCTACTGATAATTCAAATTTATTTTTGACTTGAATGGATTCATAATGATATTAAATAAGTAACATATCATGAAACATTAAAAAGTGAAAATTTTTGATTTTTTAAAATTATGATATAGACTTTCTTTTAATGAAATACTTTTAAAAATTGCATTTATTTTAATTCCAAATGTTTATTTAATTTTTTAAGAGAATTTTTAAAATATTGTTTTAATATTTTCCTTGTTTATTAAAAAGGTATTGTTATGAAGCATTATATACATATTAAAATAAAATAAAGACTTCAATAGTAAAATTTAAATAAACTCTCTTTGTAACTCTTTTTTTTAATTAAAAAATGGTTTGAGGATTTTCTTATTTAATATGCATTCTGTTATTTAAACAACACAAGTAGATACATGAAAAGATCATTTATAATAAAATTATAGTCAAATGATAACAGAAATTTTTTATTAAATTTCCTTTATTTGAAAATACAAGTTACAGAAATAAAACAAAATGTTGCTCTATATAATGAATATTATCACATAACAAATTTATTACTGAATATAATGATATACTACATATCAGAAGTAAAATACATAGATAACAGTCTGGACGTTAATGATGATGGCACGATACTTTACAGAAACAGGTATGTATTTTAATCTAATGGGAGAAACAAGTTATTAATAATTTTCAGTTATTATAATTTAAAAATGATAAATAATAACATCAAAGCCAAGCACTGGCATGCTTTTTTTTTTTCTAAAAAGAAAGAAAAAAAATGGAAATTTCAATTTATTATTAAAATAAATACATAAATTAATCAGCGAGATGAAAATAAATGTTTCATTCAAACTGCTAAGAATATCCTTGGATTTGAAGATATCAGAAATACAAGTGGTTTTAACTCCAGTTCCAATAAAAAGAAAAAAAATATTACTATATTTTATTTATAGTGCAGTATAGCCCTGTATGTTATATGAAGATTTTTGTACACACCACATATTAAGCTAAAAGGCAACTTAAAACTCACTCGCAGCAATTACCAACCGTAAACGACAATGAATATTTTTCTTTGCGTAGCCCTGTATATGAACTTATTTATATTCCACAAACTTCTATTAGTCTACTAAATATAGTTCAACAGGAAAATGCGTAACAAAATTAAAAACTACCCTTAAGCAATTCACTCCCATAGTCTGTAATACTGACGGATTCCCTTGTGTAGCTCTGTATATGAACAACCGAGTTTATAAACACACAAGTACTATGAAAAAATTTAGTTAAACTTAAAAACGCACACCAAAGTTGAAAATGCACCTATCACACAGACTGTAAATATCACATATGTACTGTAACCGATATCTTTTGTGTGTCCCTATAAGTAAACGTAATGCACACCACAATTTCAAGAGAGCAACTTATAGTGCACCTCAGTAATGAATATAATTTTTATTATGTCTGAAATAGTAACTTAAAAAAAAAAAAAAAACACATTTCTTGTTATCAAATAAAGTTATTAAGAAGTGGGGTTACTGCACAATCTTTATTTTTTCCCCAGACTGGGGGCATAAAACATAGGGCTGTATCTGAACAAGCAATTTTATAGGAAGCTACTACAGTATTATCTTTATTTTTTACAGAAAAAATGTGAAAATGCTACTTTCAAGGTTCCATATGTCTATAAAATGACATGTTTAAAGGAAATCCAATGTTAAATATCTTCTTTAAAAAAGAAAACTATTATTATTATTCTAGTATACATGAAAGATAACAAAACATTTAAAGCAATCTTTTGAGGAATAGGTATGGCTAATATGACACACAATGCAATAAATAAATAAAAAATCAGAATATTTATCCTCAGTGTTGAATTTAGACATTTTTCTCCGGGAGGGATTTCTGTGGCTCCGAGGGGACATTATAGAGTTCTGGAGGTGAAATTGTACTTTTTGACCATTAAAAGCATAAAATCTCAAATCTTTCAGGGGGGGGGGGGGGAGAAAGATTTGAGGGGCCATCCCTTGATTTCAACACTGCTTGCTCTCCCCTTCCCTGAATATTCAATTTAAAAAAATGTTAAACTTATATCGGAAAACATACAAAAACACATTTGCATTTATTATCTCAAAACATTCACTGCTGTAGTTTTGGGATGGTCAATAGCAACGCACACCTGACAATGTTTAAATTTCAGTTTTCAAAAATTGCATTTTTGTTAATCACTTGGAGTAAATAAAGTAATTTGAGTAAAATAAATTATGAAGAAGAATAATCAAATTTCAGTTTTAAGAATTACTTTTGAGCTGCCTGTATTAAAGCAAAACAAATTAAATGTTTAATTGCTTTACATAATTTGTAAACTTATTTTTTCATGGATTTAGGGAGAAAGTAAATTAACAATTTAATTAATAAAGAGAATTATGAAAACAAACTAGTACATAACAATATAGTTAGTTGTTTTTTGAATTCTAGAATAAGAAAAAATAATTATTAATGCAAAGTGCATAAAATTTTCAATTATTAAATTCTTCATCTACAAAACACATGTACTTCGCTAGATTTTCTATCATTGGTAACAAAATTTGATTTAAAAACTAGATACTAATGAATATTTCATAATATTTATTTTTTTAAATATAACCTAATGATGTTCCATCAAATCTGTCAAAATATATTATCTTCAATATTTAGTTAAACTAACATAAATAATTACTCTCACTTCAAAGAACTGTAAGTAAACAAACCAAATTATAACCTTGATAATATTGTTAAAATACATTTTGGATCATTTCAACATTAATAAATTATTATATATGCAGCTTAATAATTATTAAGCATAGCAAATTATAACCTTCATAATATTGTTAAAATATATTTTGGATCATTTCAACATTAATAAATTATTATATATGCAGCTTAATAATTATTAAGCATAGCAGATTATAACCTTCATAATATTGTTAAAATATATTTTAGATCATTTCAACATTAATAAACATTAAATAAATTATTATATATGCAGCTTAATAATTATTAAGCACAGCAAATTATAACATTGATAGCATCATAGATAATACATTTTAGATTATTTCAATATTAATAATATTAATTCAAATAAATTATATAAACAACTTATCTGATAAGTTACTTTAGTTTTTGTTGAATTTGATTTTTTTTTTTTTAGTCTGAATGATACTTTCTGAAATATCAGATTCCTTGAAGGGAGGGGCGAGGGGTAACTGCTATCCTCTAGCATAACACTTATACATTTAGTGTTTACATAAAACACAAGTGCTTACGCAAGTTTATATAAAACATAACTTACACACTTGCATAAAACTACACAAATTAATTAACTACAAGTTGTGTTTTTAGATTGATCATTTAACAGCATTTTATAAATTAAAAAGCTAATAGCAAGTAAACCTTCAGTTAAAAAATTAAAGGAATTAAATTATGAAAATCAATTTTTGTATTGAGAATGGACATAGCTTTAACTGATTCTCTCTGATACAGATTGATTTTGTTGGAAAAATAACTTTATATGAAACAACATTAATAAATACACAACAATGTAATTTTGAGAAAATGACTTACTTACAAGCATCATACTTACAAATATTACTGAAGATTCATGCCTTCAAAAATAATCATGCAAAATGCCTGTTGAAAAGATCACCATTTATAAATGCGTAAGTGAGATCAACATGTAGTAATTGACAGGTATTCGCATAGATATTGAGAAAAGTAGTGTTCGATTAAAAGCAATCTGTAATTTAAAGAAAAGATTATAATAATCATAATAAACTGATAAAAACAACAAGTATTTTTACTTTTATGTTAGCCAGATACTAGTGATATATATATATATATATATATATTAAAAGGGCACCAGTGATATATATACATGCATATCTATCACTGGAGCCCAGCTAACATAAAAGTACCAAACAACATAAACAATGTAAAATATATTTAAAAATCCTTCTTTATTATGTAACAAATTCAATATACATTGAAAAACTACATATAAGTCAATTATAGTCAATCATACAAGTTAATATACTTTATTGATGGACATTATATTTACCGCAGTTCCTGCTTGACAAATTTGGAAGCAAAAATAGCACAAGTCGAAGGCCCGAATTCAAATTTCTTGCAGAAGATCACAAATGATAGCGACTTACTAAACTGTAAAACTACACATAAGTGATCTCCTGAGAGCAATAAAATATACATTTCCTGGCACCAGTAGATTCACCAGACAATCTCCCTTGCACCGTTCATAGATTTTGAAAGTTTTAAAACTTTTTCTGAAAAAAAATTATGAAGTTTTCCAACTCAAACCATTCTTTGTTGTGAAAGGGGGGGGGGGGGGTTACAAAAATTCATGTAGTGTACTACAGATTAATTATTAAAGAAAATTTCAAAAAATAAACATGTAATAAAACTTTTAAAATAATAAGGAATGGTTTAATAATTAGCAATAATAAGTAAATGTAAAAACTGTTTACTTAAAAACATGTTTGTTACTTTTAACAAAAGTTAAATTTTATATTTGTGTATTTGTGTAGTTACCACATTAGATTGAGTTGTGTTTTTCTTTTTTTTTTTTTTCTTTTTTTTGTGGGCGAGAGGGCTAAGAAACTAAATACAATCTAAAATCTCTGCAATATTTTAGATATATATTAGGATGGATTCATTGAAAAAATTAACACATTTAAAACTGATGAATAACAATGCAAATCAATGATCAGTCAATTATATGACAGTAACAGAGAAAACTGAGAAGTTAATTAAAAATGAATTATATGGCTAAAAATTTATTGGTACCAGTTTTAAGATAAAGTTAAAAATTGCTAGTAACAATATTAAATAAATACCTGAAATAAATCAAAGTATTTCCTCACAAAAAAATACATTACTGTACATTATGCATTACGATCGTACTATTCTAATTTTTATTCATATACTGTCAATTTTTTTTTTTAAATTCATGCCTATGAAACAAGGTGAGTTTTGAAATAAGTAACGTAACTAACAATTAACAAATGGACTGGTAGCATAGTATATAAATACCGGAAGATAGTACTTAAAGAATTTATGAATACATAGCTTTATAAAGAGTTTGGTAATATAAAAAGTAACATAGCGAACAAATGAATTTTAGTAGCGTAGTACGTAAATACATGAAGATAGTAATTTACGAATACATAAAAGAAACTTCTACAGTTATGAAGCAATGTAGAGAAACATTAAAAATATCTGAAAAATATTACATACCTTTGGTTTGTAAATCCCTTTTTTATTTTAAATCTTCATCAAAATATTCATCTGTCGTCTGCTTCATCAAACTTCGTCCATTTTTTAAAATGGCGGAATAAACAATTATGAAGCACGCTGATTGGTTAGGTCTTATATTTTCACGCCTGAAACGCCAACGCTTAGACCACGCCACGCAGACCACAGAGACCTTCTTAAACCCTCTTATACCTGGACCTGACAGACCACGCAGACCTGATAGGCCTGATAAGCCATAGTGTAAACGCAGCATAACGCATATTCGCCGTTCCCAACCGGCAGGGAAGAAATAACAAACTGCGCATGCGTCAAAACTTAGAGATTGAAAATCTTAGGCTACAAAACGTGAATAAGGTTGCCAGATTGGCTTTTTTAGCGTATCAGGAGTGACATTTCGATCAACATATATTTCATTATTTTTTCTGTGGACAGATACCATTTATATATAGGTGTATTTTAATAAGCCAATTAAATTTTTTTCTCTTAGTGTTTATTATTTTAAATTATCTGCAAACTATTTATTTTTTAAATAATTAAACGTAATTTAGCGAAATTTGACCACCTTTGTACCCGTGTAGAAAGATATCGATTTTAATAGAAGGAATTGCAAATAATACAAAACTTAATTAAAATTGTATTTTTATTTATTTTATAATTTCCTAAGTTTATTATTTTATTTATTTTTTTACCTCTGCTGTGGGAAAGTTGTATGATATTTTTAAAATATTTAGTACCAACGCTTATGAAATTAATTTTTATTCAATAGATGAAGATATAAATTTATGCAAATGAGCTTATCAGTAAATAACTTAAATGTATTGTTTAAACTTTATTGTTATTTAATAATAATAATGTTAGTTTTTTTAAATCTTGTATGTTCTAATTGGCATTGCTTTAAATTAACATAAAAAAATAAAAATAAACAATGCATATAATTTAAATTAAATTGAAATAGTTTGTGATTTTTACAAAATTAATAATTATTTGTTTATTTTTTGCATTCTATCTTTAATATATATATTATTACCTATTAAATACAATTTAGTGAGTATTTTACTATTGTCTTTCGATATAACATGTAGAAAATGATTCTTTTGATTGTCTTATAAACAATTAAAATCTCTAGTTAGATAATTATAAGATCCTTTTAATAATCACTTTCTCTTTTGATCATTGGACACAGATGGTAGCACAAAAGACACTTTATGGATATATATATATATAATTCCATATTCCATTTTGATCTTATTTAATTCTTAAATGGTAAAATATATTTATTTAAAAAATTTTATTTATACTTTTTAACACTTTCCAACATAGTTGAAAAGTGTTTTTGAATTTGGTTTGTCTGTCCGTTAACTCGCGTAAATATAGTACAGTAGGATTGGTAATGTAATTGATATACATTATTGAGGTTTCTCATAGCATGTTTGGTATTGAAAATGAAGCGTGTAGCATTTATAGTTCCTTTACAGGGGAACTCAAAAGTATTCCGTTACATTATGGTCTATGTGGAAAAATAATTCATGTTGTATTTTAATAGTATTACACTGTTTTAAACATAATGAAATATATATATATATTATTGAGGTGCACTAGAAGAAGGTTACTATAAAATATGTTATGTGTAGCATTCAGAGTACGTTTACAGGGAAGCTCAAAAGTATTTCTTTATTTACCGAGTTAAAGAACTTACAAGTGTATATGCAGCCGAAGTAAGTTTATTTATTTATAGTTTCTGGAGATTGTTAAGTAGATATAGGTATTTTTCTTAATATCTTCCCAGTTTTGATTATTTTTCTTCTATGATCAACTATAATAGATAATAAATTGTTATATATTTGATAATCTTTATTATTATCAAATATAATATAATAACACAATATCTCGATTACTATCAATATAATTTTCAGATAATTAAAATGATAATAACAAATAAAACTTATTACAATTATTAAATTTACAATGGTGTTTTAGGACTTATGAAAGTTTCCTGTGGTATTTTACTCTTTTGTGAATCTGATGACTGAAATTTCAAATTGCAATTGATATATTTTAAATCTATCCCCTGCCTTAGTCATAATCACTACTTTATTAAGATATTTAAATGAAAGAGTTTATTGAATTATTTTACCAATACTGCTAGTATGTTACATTTTATTAACTTATTTATTATCATTACTAACTTATTGTTATTAAATGTTATCAAATATTAATAATAAATAAATCAAATATTTTTATTATTTTACCAATGTAAATAGGAAAGAGGTAGAATTTTATCATTACTGCTAGTATGTTATATTTTATAAATTTTATTTATTATCACTATTAACTTATCATTAAATGTTATCAAATATGAATATTTTTACTCTTTTATCAATGTAAATAGAAAAGAGGTAATATTTTATAACCATAATTACAAAAGATATTTCATCTTCATTATTAAAAAAAGATAATATTTATAATAAATTTTATCAATAAATTTATAATATTAAGAGAGATTATAAATTTGTTTATCTATTATAGATAAAATTTATTATAAGTATTACCGCTTTTCTATTTACATTGATAATAAAAATATTACTATTTGATAACACTTAATAATAAGTTAATAATGATAATAAATAAATATTACAAAATATAACATACTAGCAGTAATGAAAAAATAATTCAATGAGCTCTTTCATTTAAATATCTTAATAAAGTAGTAATTATTAAAAAGGAAGGAGACGGATTTAAAATACATCAATTGCTAATTTAGGTTTTAGTCACCAGATTCACTAAAGAGTAAAATATCACAGAAAAATCTTATAAGTCCTAAAACACCATTGTAAATTTAATAATAATAATTTTTATTTGTTATTAGCAATTTAATTATCTGTAAATTACAATGATAGTACATATCAATATCAACAGTAATAATTTGATAGTAATCGAGATATTATTGTATTATTATATTATATTTGATAATAATAATAAATTATCAAATAAATAACAATTTATTATCTAGTATAGTTAATATTATTATTTATTTGTTAATCAGATTAAAGTTGATCATTGAAGAAAAATAATCAAAACTGAAAAGATATTAACAAAAATATCTATATGCATTTTACAATCTTCAGAAACTATATCTAATTAAATAAACTTACTTCTGCTGCATATCCACTTGTATGTTCTTTAACTCGATAAATTGTATTAATTTCATCATTTTTGAAAGAAATATACGTGTATTGTTCAGGTAAATTCATTATTACGTAAGCTATAAATTGTATCACCGCCTGACTTGCACCTTGCACGTGTTCATACAATAATTGGAAAGCCAAGCCAAAAGTAATCGCCAACTTGATATATGCAGTAACCTCATAAACCCGGTTCTTGCGCACGCACAATTTGTTATTTTTTCCCTGCCGGTTGGGAATGGCGAATATGCGTGTATAACTTAGGTCGCGGTCTAACGCTGTATCTTACGATACTTTCTGGTTGTTGTTAAAGTTTCATTCTGAGTACCCTCGGTTTAAAACAGCACCCAATTTTTTTTTTTTTAAGTGGAAAGAATGATTCTTTTACCATAGGTTATCAGAAGTCAATGTCTAACGCTGTATCTTACGATATTTTCTGGTTTTTGTTACATTTTCATTCTGAGTACCTCAGTATAAAACTGCAACCAAATTTTTTTTAAGTAGAAAGAATGATTTTTTACCATAAGCTATCAGAAGTCAATGTCTAACGCTGTATCTTACGATATTTTCTGGTTGTTGTTACAGTTTCATTTTGAGTACCCTCGGTATAAAACTGCAACCATTTTTTTTTAAGTAGAAAGAATGATTTTTTTACCATAGGTTATCAGAAGTCAATGTCTAACGCTGTATCTTACGATACTTTCTGGTTGCTGTTACAGTTTCATTCTGATTACCCTCGGTATAAAACTGCAACCAAAAAATTTTTTTAAGTAGAAAGTTACAGCATCACACATCTATCTCGGATATCCTAAGCAAAAAGAATAATTTAAATATACTGAAATTCAAAATAGAAATTTTCAGAGAATATCACCAACGTTTTTAATATAAGCTTGTGAATTTTTATGCTAGTGTTAGGCTCATAAGATGCCGCATTAATTTTTGGTTTTGTCAGCGAGAGCTGTTATCAATATATTACTTTCGACTGGATATTCAGAAACAAATCTCATCCAGTTTCCATGTCGAACAATCTTCTTTGAGTTTACCAAGAAAAACCTCTTTGTAAATTTACTCAGCTCCGAATCATTGTGCTGCTGGGACAGCAAAAAAAACTTACAGAAGTCCGAACCACCGTTCATGCAATCACCGAGGTACTTTTTTATGTCTTCGATGCATATATTTTTTAGATCATCCACCTAATACTTATCGGCTAGTTTGTAAAGGTGTATAAGATTTTCCCAGCTCACGAAGTCGTCGTTCCCAGTATACAAGTAGAGGAGAAAATGTTGAAATGCGGTAGGCTCTGTATCTTCTATGGTGACTACGCCACTGGATTTCTCCTTCATGTCGTGTTCCATCATAGTTGCGAAAACGGGTGAGCGGGAACGCAGAATGAGCCTGTGGCAGTTAAATTTCTTGTGTTTAACCTGTATGGTCAAGTCGCTGTTTTTGCCACTGAGCAACAGTTCTCTGTAGTCGGCTTCCATCTTTTCCTTACCTATATAATAAAAGCAACAAGAAATATAACTAGAAAATTTTAACACACATGTTACAGTCGTAAGTCGACGCAGTATACAATAAAAACGATTAAAAACTCCAAGTATACATATTTAATAAATTCAGTTGACTTGGCTATTTTCATAAATATTTGAAAAGTATATGTAATTTCGCTATAATAGTTATGTTTTTTTTAATCATAACTATGTTTTCAAAATAAAGCTCTTTTTATTTAGAATAAAGGCATCCTACAAGGGACAGCGGGCAGTAACATGTTATCAGACATATCTTTATTTTTATTTTTAAAAAGTTTATTAACAACTAACTAATCTGCCCAGTGTTGCTCGGTCTCGTCAAAAATAGTACGAAACGCAAAAACACTCTCAAAATCGCAGCACGAAACTGTTTCTCTGGTAACACTTTCGTCTGTCGTAAAGTAAATAGAGAGACAGACCCTGAAGAGGAAGTAAATTGAAGACGACCCCAACAAAGTTCTGCGTCATTTGATTCAAAAGCGTGTCAGTTTTTGGCCAAAAGTGAGAAAAGTTACTGTCCGATTTTCAAGAAATTTGCGTTTTTGGAATCAGAAAAATAAAACTACGTATATACTGCAAGTTTCGAATCGATACTTAAAATAGTTTCATTAATATTTGAGGATAAGTGAAAATGAGAATATTTCGTTGTATGGGATTACAAATTCGGACATTTTCTTTTGCGCTTTTGACAGAAATAGTCATTTTCAGCGCACGCACAAGAAAATATTTTTGTTACACCACCAGGGGGCGCATTCTATTCTAAATGAACCGCCGACACGTGTCCTCGCTGCTTACGGCACTGTATAGCAGGCATGCTGCGTACACGCTGCAAAATATTTTAGTTCCACTTAATACCGCCCTGGGTCGCATTCTGTTCTAAACATGCCGCTTTCCGAACGAAACACCTGCATTTGTCCCCTCTGTCTACAGCACGGTAAAGCACACGCGCTGTAAAATCTTTTAGTTCCAATTTCCACCGCCAAGAGGCGCCAAATCTATATCTTAATTAGTTATCTATATCTTATCGTTCATGATAATTGAATGAACTCATTTCCGTTGAAATCGGGTCCATAGAACCCGGGAAAATAAATCCTCTTTTGAAGATTTATATTCAGAAATGGTAGTAATCAAGGGCTGAAAAAATGATACCGAATTTTATTTAGTATACATAGGGGACCTAGTAAGAATGTTAGAAAAGATTTCGTTGGAAACGGACCAGTGTTAAAAAAGTTCGGATATTAGAAGGAGGTCGGGGGGGGGGTCTATCAACATTAAGGCGATACTTAAATTGCGACTGGACACTCCCTCCTCCTCTCAAAATTATCCAAGACCTTTCAAATTAACAGTTATCGTTAACTTAACAGAAACAAAATGGCGCTTTTCTTTTGTTTTGACTCACAAATACAGTATTTTATCATTGCCAATTTCTGAAATCACATACATATATAACGTCACGTACATGAAAAAATTCTAAAAATCGCAAAAAATTCAAAAAATCGCTGTTTGAATTCGGAATAATTTTTATTGAAAAGAGGACAACATCTACTATATTGGGCTAAAAGATTGAAATTGGATTCATTTTAATAATTAAAAAAAAACCGCCATGAAACGTGAAAAAAGGTGAAAGAGCGCCAGCAGAAGAGAAATGGGGGTTCTGGGTCAGCAAGAGCAATGGCAAGGGTGGAGGGTGGAGGGCGTGGCCTAAAGTGGATGGATAGGTGACAGGTGAGTGATGGATAGGTAATAGATAAGATAAGATAATGAGAAGGTAAATGAGAAGGTTAATGAGAAAGTGAATGAAGATGAAAGCGGCGAGATCGTAGGAAAAAGGGATACTTACGGAGAGCGTCGCAGAGACCACCTTCGATCATGGAATCCTCTGAGCAACTGAACGGGGTTTACGATGCCCACGGGTGATGACATCATTGTCCTAGAGGGCGTTGCGATCGGTGTTGTGGGGGGGTCGAGACGAATGCTGCTTTCTGATGGGTTGCTTTCATTTCACCTGAGGCGATGGTAGTACCGTTTCTCCTAAAGGGGTTCGATGACGTCATATTCTAGAACACTCTGACGACGGACGACTTACGACGCATGCGCGGAGAGAGAGGTATGATGCAATCACAAACACAGAGATGCAATTCAATTTTTAAAAATGAAATGTTGAATTTTACTTTTAACAAATTAAATTTTTTAAAATATTCAGTCGACCGATGAACACGGGGGATGACATCATCATCATCCTAGGGGGTGCTACGATCGGCGCTCTGACTGGTTGCTTCCATTTCGCCTGAGGGGATGACAGTACCACGTTGCTGCGAGTAGGATGCAAAGATTTAGCACGTGTCATCCAGACTTATTGCTGCTCATGAAGATCATGAAGAAAGTTTATTAAATTTTTAATTAATTAATTAAGTAACTTTTTTGTTAACTATTTCGAAAAGGATTTTCAAATATCATGCAATGAAGGATTAGATTACTGTAAGGATCCTAATTTTAGTGAAATAAAGTAACGAAAGTGTTGAACAAGTTTTATAGAATCAAACGTTTTGGAAATTAAGAAAACTTTAATATTTTTAATGACATTAATTTTTGAATGCACAAGTTTTTGATGAATTAAGTGAAATAGTTACAAAAAATTTTGAGAACTTACGACGCATGTGCGAGTTCTGCATGAGTTTCACGAGTGATGTAGCAATTCCATCACTAGCATTTAAGTAATTATTTTAGTTAAAGTAATGTTACATGGAAGTTGCATCCTTTATCGAAATGACTTCGACGGATGAAGTTATAAGTGTTATGTGTTTATACATCGCGGTGTGTGTTATTTTTTCATTAATTTATATTTTAACCGGAAGTGAAAAGTTCGCATTTGATTTTATATTGAAATTAAATGATACAGGACATTTATCTTTTTCACCATAACTATGTTTTCCCATTCTCATCAGTGTTGTCATGGAGGAAACATACAAAAACCCAGCTGTGGTTGGAAGTTTTGGCGGTGTCGATGCATTACATCGTGCTGTTCATGGCAAAGTATCCAAGAAAACCATACAAAATGGTTAAGCGGAGTCGACTCCTACACACTGCACAAACCGGCGGAGGAAATTCCCAACAAATCGTGTGATCGTGTATTCGATCGATCAGCAATGGCAAGCTGATTTGGTTGATTTAAACAGTTTGAAAAAACATAATGATGGATTTCTTTACATTTTAACATGCATAGATATTTTATCAAAATATGCATGGGCGACCCCGTTGAAAACGAAACGTGGGGAAGATATTATGAAAGCCTTCCAACCTATTTTTTCTACAAGAAAACCCAAGTCTTTGCAAACAGATGCTGGCAAGGAATTTAAGAACAGTCGCTTTCAAAGTTATTTAAAGCAAGAAGGAGTTCGTTTTTTTACAACGAATAATAATACAAAAGCTTCCGTGGTGGAACGATTTAACCGCACCTTAAAAACTAGAATGTGGAAATATTTCACGCATCATCACACTTACAAGTTTATTGATGTGTTAGATTCGCTTATGCACAGTTATAATCATACATACCATTCGAGTATTAAGAGTACCCCTGCGGAAATTACAGCATAGAACGAAAGTGATGTTTGGTTTACTCTCTATGGTAGGGGTGCACAACCTGTGGCCCGCGGGCCAAAAGTGGCCCGCGATCGGATTACTGGTGGCCCGCGGATCAATTTCGCCGATCGGACGCAAAAAATCGCGACTTTTGGCGATAGGGGGTGTATAAATCGCGAATTTTGCCGATCAAGTGCGTATAAATCGTAAATTTCGCCGATCGTATGCGTAAAAATCGCGAATTTTGTTTGATCGGGTGCGTATAAATCGTAAATTTCGCCGATCGCCTGCGTAAAAATCGTGAATTTTGCCAATAGGGCCCATAAAAATCGTGAATTTTGCCGATAGGGTGCGTATAAATCGCGAATTTTGCCGATCGGGTGCGTATAAATCGTAAATTTCGCCGATCGCCTGCGTAAAAATCGTGAATTTTGCCGATAGGGCCCATAAAAATCGCTAATTTTATCGATTGGGCGCGTAAAAATCATGAATTTTGTCGATCGGGTGCGTATAAATCGTAAATTTCGCCGATCGCCTGCGTAAAAATCGTGAATTTTGCCAATCGGGCCCATAAAAATCGCGAATTTTGCCGATAGGGTGCGTATAAATCGCGAATTTTGCCGATCATGTGCGTATAAACCGTAAATTTCGCCGATCGTATACGTAAAAATCGTGAATTTTGCCGATCAGGGGCGTAAAAATCGCAAATTTTGCCGATTAGGCGCTTAAAAATCACGAATTTTGCCGATCGGGTGCGTAAAAATAATGAATTTTGCCGTTCAGGCAGGTAAAAATCGCGAATTTTGCCGATCGGGGGCGTAAAAATCATGAATTTTGTCGATCAGGCCTGTAAAAATCGCGAATTTTGCAGATAGGGTACGTAAAAATCGCGAATTTTGCCGATCGGGGTCATAAAAATCGCAAATTTTGCCGAATAGGCGCTTAAAAATCACGAATATCGCCGATTGGGCTCGTAAAAGTCATGAATTTTGCCGTTCGGGCACGTAAAAATTGCGAATTTTGCCGATCGGGGGCGTAAAAATCATGAATTTTGTCGATCGGGTGCGTATAAATCGTAAATTTTGCCGATCGGGCGCGTAAAAATCATGAATTTTGCCGTTTGGGCACGTAAAAATCGCGAATTTTGCCGATCGGGTGCGTATAAATCGTAAATTTCGCCGATCACCTGCGTAAAAATCGCGAATTTTGCCGATTAAGCGCTTAAATATCACGAATTTCGCCGATTGGGCTCGTAAAAGTCATGAATTTTGCCGTTCGGGCACGTAAAAATCGCGAATTTTGCCGATCGGGTGCGTATAAATCGTAAATTTCGCCGATCGGGCGCGTAAAAATCATGAATTTTGCAGTTCGGGCACGTAAAAATCGAGAATTTTGCCGATCGGGTGCGTATAAATCGTAAATTTCGCCGATCACCTGCGTAAAAATCGCGAATTTTGCCGATCGGGCCCGTAAAAATCGGGAATTTTGCCGATCAGGTGCGTATAAATCATAAATTTCGCCGATCGTATGCGTATAAGTCGCGCATTTTGCCGATCGGGCGCGTATAAATCGTGAATTTTGCCGATCGGGCCCGTAAAAATTGCGAAATTTTGCCGATCGGGTGCGTAAAAATCATGAATTTTGCCGATCGGGCCTGTAAAAATCGCTAGTTTTGCTGATCGGGTGCGTATAAATCGTTACTTTTGCCGATCGGGTGCGTGAAAATTGTAAATTTTGCCGATCGTCTGCGTAAAAATCGCGAATTTTGCTGATCGGGTGTGTAAAATCGCAAATTTCGCCGATTAGGCGAGTAAAAATCACGAATTTTGCCGATCGGGCGCGTAAAAATCGTACATTTTGCCAATCGGGCGCGTAAAAATCGTGAATTTTGCCGATCAGGTGCGTATAAATCGTAAATTTCGCCGATCGTATGCGTATAAGTCGCGCATTTTGCCGATCGGGCGCGTATAAATCGTGAATTTTGCCGATCGGGCCCGTAAAAATTGCGAATTTTGCCGATCGGGTGCGTAAAAATCATGAATTTTGCCGATCGGGCCTGTAAAAATCGCTAGTTTTGCTGATCGGGTGCGTATAAATCGTTACTTTTGCCGATCGGGTGCGTGTAAATTGTAAATTTTGCCGATCGTCTGCGTAAAAATCGCGAATTTTGCTGATCGGGTGTGTAAAATCGCAAATTTCGCCGATTAGGCGAGTAAAAATCACGAATTTTGCCGATCGGGCGCGTAAAAATCGTACATTTTGCCGATCAGGTGCGTATAAATCGAAAATTCCGTCGATCGTATGCGTAAAAATCGCTAATTTTGCCGATCGGCGCGGATAAATCGTTACTTTTGCCGATCGGGTGTGTGTAAATTGTAAATTTCGCCAATCGTCTGCGTAAAAATCGCGAATTTTGTCAATCACTAGGAAAAAAACTATGAATATTGTCAATCACGCATGGAAAATAAATGCAAGATTTTTCTATCCTTGCCAACTGAAATGGGTTATACTGACAAAGGAGATGGTTGAGTATAGGGAGCTAACTCTCCTTTTAAAATTAGCCCCCCCCCCCCGCCCCCATTTTTATGAACTTTTAGGCCGATCCTCCCCCTCCTTGCCCGAAACAAAATTTTGTTCACCCTACGGATGTTGGCTCTTGACAATCCAGTCATTTTTGTGACTGACCCTCCTCTTATAAAGGCTGTGCACCCCTACTTGATATCCACATTTTATGACTGAATATGTTAAGAAGTACAATTTAGAATAATATGTTTCTCCTCCTCCCCACCTTCATTCATGAAAGCAGAATTTTTTTTCGTCACTGGCAATCTTTAAAGCTAAATTTACTCCTTCAAATAAAGTCAAGGAGTATTTTCACTCTCTGAAAATAATCTTAGCTATATCTCTTGTATAAATACAAATGTAAACTGTTGATATATCCTTATACCAACAGAACTGAATACGTTGACTGGGAAGGAAGGAACCTAGCCGCCCCCCCCCCCCCGGTCACACCTCCTGCAAACAAAATTCTACTGATGGTGGCCCTCGACAACCCAGTCATTTTTGTAAGTGGCCCTTCGGTTAAAAAGGTTGTGCACCCCTACTCTATGGAGATATGCAGAATGCAGAAAGAAAGCCCTGCTTATTTAAAACAGGACACATCGTTCGTGTTTCAAAACAAAAACTGACTTTTGAAAAAGGATATGAAACAAATTGGACAGAAGAACTGTTTGTGGTGACTGAATGCGTGTCAAGAAACCCTCCTGTATTTCGAATTAAAGATTTGATGGACGAACCCATCCAAGGGACGTTTTATGCTCAAGAATTGCAAAGAGTACAATCGAAAGACGATTATTCTATCGAAATAATTTTAGAAAAGCGAATGCGAAAAGGACATGTGGAATACAAAGTGAAATTTAAAGGTTATCCGAATAAATTTAACCAATGGATTCCCTCCTCTAATTTATTTTCGTTATAAAAACTTTTATAGTGGATTCGACAACATCATTTCGAATCGTGTCTTTCTACGTGACACTACCTTCAGATAGTTCGTTGAATTTTTACCCTGAGAATAAAATTTCTCACTTTATAACGAAATTATCTACTCCTATAGACTTAAAAGGTGAGTGGGAAGTATATTTAACAGAACTCATTTACCCACATATGTGGAATAATACACCGTGTCCCAAAAGTTTAGACAATCAATAAAATTTGCATTAACATAAAAAGTAATGAAGTACAATTAAAATTCGTGACATAGGTAATAAATAAAAGCAGTTTTGCTGATTTACACATATAAATTATGATCAAAGGTTTGAAATTATAAAATATACATTAAATTATATAAAAATGTGCTGTCCCAAAATTATAGACACAATACAGCATTACATGTTTTCTTTTACAGTTTTGTTCACAAAATAAAATATTTTTATCTTCGTCTGCTTCTATAAATGCAGAATAATTTTTCCTTTTAATTGAAATATCGTCTACTGTATTTTTAGCACAATAATTTATGGAAATTTTGTGGAATCAAATGAGTTCAATGTATTATTTTGTTTGTGATTCGGAAAAGACAATTCCTGCGTATTCTTAAAAAAATGCCACGTTCTAAAGAAATTTCTAAAGATGAAATTATTAAGATTTTACATTTAAAAGCGCAAGGACAAAATCCTGTACAAATATCGAGAAGAATAAAGATATCCTTGAGCAGTATTTATAGAGTTTTGAGGTGAGGTGGAACATGGAATAGTAGAAAGCGTGTCGGAAGACAAAAAAAAACAATGTTACGTGATGATAGAATGTTGTTAAAAATGGCTTCAGTTGATAATTTACTTGTGCGTGAAATTGCATCAATTTCCAGAATTTCAAAAAGTACTGTACACAGACGAATTAAAGCATCAACAAATATTGTTTACAGGAGAATGAAAGCAAAACCTTGCTTAAAGCAGATACATAAAGATGCACGTCTAAAGTGGGCTAGAAAGCATATGTCATACGGTGAAAAATGGATTTCTGTCATCTTCCGTGATGAAAAGAATCACCTAAGAAAAGACCCCAAGAACTATTTCAGCAGGCAACAAGACGGAGGATCCGTAATGACCTGGGGAGGGTTTTCTTTCAACGGCCAAACATGTCTTGGATTTATGGACAAAAAAATGAAATCAGAGGATTATCAGGATATTTTACGTACCAATTTATTGACAATTATGGATTTGCTAGCAGGACCAGACTGTGTTTTCTAACAAGATGGGGCATCCATCCATACCTCCACATCATCGAAAACATGGTTTAGGCAAAACAATATCACACTATTAGACTGACCAGCACTTAGTCCAGATTTGAATCCCATGAAGAACATATGGGGGGATCTTATCTCGTAAAATATATGAAAATGGAAAGCAATATACATGTGTAAATGACTTAAAAAATTGCAATTACAAAGCGTGGTATGAAATACCTCCTTCTGTAATGCAATGCTTAGTTAATTCTGTGGAACAACGTATATTTAATGTTATAAAGTGTCGTGGCAATACAATTAAATATTAAAAGTAAGTTTTTAGTTACTCTTACAAATGTAAAACCAAAAAAATTACAGGTGTCTATACTTTTGGGACAGCACATTTTTATATAATTTAATGTACATTTTATAATTTCAAACCTTTGATCATAATTTATATGTGTATATCAGCAAAACTGCTTTTATTTATTACCTATCTCACGAATTTTAATTGTAACTTATTACTTTTTATGTCAATGGAAATTTTATTGATTGTCTAAACTTTTGGGACACGGTGTATAACCGAATATTCTAATAGTTATGAATATGTGATAGGAGAGAATATAGAATGGGAGATCGGAAGACCGAGAAACGGTGCGGAATTTGAAATAGATGCACAAGAAGTTAAAAAAGTTAGAATCCCTGTCGGTTATTACGAAACACCCAACGATATTATTAAAGTGTTAAACTATCAAAAATTTTATGATAAAATTTCGTTGAACTATAACAAAAATACTAAAAAAGTGAGAGTTGATGTAAGAAAAAATGCACGAATTTACTTGGGTCCAGGTTTAGCACAGAGTTTAGGATTTCTACCTGGTGATGTATGTGAACCCTTTGCAGTTCAGTCTGCATCATTCGACAGTCCCTATATAGCAGATCCGCAAGCAGATTTTAAATTGCTATATATTTATAGCGATCTTGTTGAACCGCAGATCGTAGGGAATACGGTAGCCCCATTTCTTCGTGTGATCCCCTTTAAAGGACAAGATGGTGAAATGGTACACGAAATGTTTGATAGGCCGCATTACATTCCAGTGTCTCGAAAAAATTTTGGGACGATCGAAACCGTTATAAGAACCCACACAGGTCGATTAATGTCATTCGAACGTGGGAAGTTGATCGTGAAACTTCATTTTCGTCAAAAGTACCTCTCGTGATGTTTGTTCCTTACAAGTGTTGTGCAAAATCTTTCGAAGATTATTATACCCACCATTCAGGTAGTGGGTTAAACTATTATCAAGGATCCGCTTTACAAAAAGTATATGGAATAGGCGGACTGTTTCGTTCTTTGTTTCATGCTGCGGTTCCTCTTTTGAAATCAGGAGCAAAAGCCGTTGTCAAACAATTATTGTCTACAGGAGTGGATGTTATAAACGATGTGTCACGTGGTGAAAATGTGAAAGTGGTTGCTCAACGTAGGTTGAAAGAAGCCGGCAAACACTTAACGGACAAAGCTTCCACCAAGATGAAGACGATGATTGGTTCGGACCAACGCAATAAAAAGAGGAAGCGTTCGACTAAAGCCGTCATTCGACAAAAAGCAAGGAAAGTGGAAGCACGTGATATTTTTTCTTAAAGATGGCTGGACTGATTCATAAAGATTCCGCTGCCTGTGCCAAATCTGAATTAGATTTATTTTTGATCCCACCTACACAAACAGCTATTGAAAAAGGTATTTTTGTTGAATACCACTCCCTTACCAATATACAATATATATTCGAATCGCTAGCGAATTACGGAGAAGATGCCAAGAAAAGTTTACTGACATGCGAATGTTTTTACAAAGACGAAAAATTGGCTACTGCAGATCCTACCTCTGATGATAACCCTGAATTGCGAAAACGATATGAACTGACTAAAAATCGTAAGACTTTGTATATGATTGGTCCTCTGCATTGCGATATTTTTCAACAAAACAGATTATTACTGAACATGGTGGATTTGAAAATTAAACTGATACGCAGCAAGCCTGAATTTTGTTTAATGGCTGTAAAACCTGCAGATGCTTCCCAACCAAGACCTAATTTTAAAGTGATTTTAGAACAAGATTCTCTTTTTATTCGCAAAGTCAAAGTCAGCCCTGGCGTGTTATTAGGACATGCTAAAGCATTAGAAAAAATTTCATCTAAATATCCCATTGACCGTGTGTTATGCAAGACCTATTCCATTCCCACCGGAAGCCGTTCCTTTTTACAAGACAATGTGTTTTCGGGACCTATGCCGAAGCGTATTCTTATTGGATTATTAGAAAATGCTGCATTAAATGGTCAATATGATTTGAACCCCTTCAACTTTCATCATCACAACGTAAACTTTTTAAGTGTTTAAGTGGACAGTCAACCTGTTCCCAGCAAAGCACTAGAACTTGATTTTAAAGAAAATAAATATATAAGAGCCTATCATCGCCTGTTCTCAGGTTTTAATAATGTCTGAATGAAAATTGGTAAAATGGACAATAAATAGTAAATTTACAGACACTAACAAATGAACACCTGTTTTTTGTATTAAAATAATTACCTTTACAAGAAATCGATGTTATCCATTTGTTTCGAAGATCAATGTCACTCGGAAACTCATGATATGAGATTTTTTTTTTCCTTGATATTTTTCTTTGTGTGATTTACATAAAGGAATGCAGCAATAAACCATTTTAGTTTAGTAGTAAAATAAGTTTGTTATGAAAAAAAAAAATGTCTGGAATATATGAAACATTTCAAAATAAATAATTCTCAATTGAAAAGGACAACGATACAGTATATCGTAAAGAAAATGAGAAAACATATATGGAAAGCAAATTTAAAAGTACTCCTGTTACTGAAGGTAGGTAGCGCTAGTAGCAGGACAACCATGTGGTTTTTAACCACGTGTATAGCGGTCAAAGGAAACTTGCTGATTGTCAGGTCTAATACTATGATAAGGAGGTCTTGGATGAGATAATGGAGAAGTACCAAAAAGACAAATAAACTTTGAATTAAAAATCCCTCGATGAAATAACTAACACGTGTAACGCATCTGATGCCAACTGAATGCGACGCGACGCCACGATCATGCTCTTTTGGCGTTAAATCATATATTTTGGCGACAATTCTTTTATTTTATAGAAAGTAGTCGGCGGAATAATGGAGAAGTAACCAATTTTCTATAGCATTGTTATAAAATTCTCCGATGCAGCGACATTGTTTTCTTAACCATTTTACACAAGTTGATTTTTTTATGTTTAATTTATGTTATTTAATCAGGAAAACAGTTGTTAGCTGTTTCGACCTTAAAATCCCTCAGTGAAGGAAAATGAATGGAAACCCCGTTACAACAGATCGCCACTGGCCGTTTAATTATAATACGGAAGAAATCTTCCGTAAATGTTTTAGAGTTAATCAAATCAAAGTCTTTTTAAAGTTTGTGGTGTCAGAATTGTGGTGTCAGTTGGCGAGCGTAGCTCGTAAGGGGCAGAGCCCCCTAGTAGATTAAAAATTGCATCTTTACATACATATGAACATCTTTACTTACCTAAGTTAAATAAAATCGGGTTAAAAAAGAATTAAAGTAAAAATTACATTGTTCCGGAGAAATGCCATACAATAATAGAAATAATTAAACCAATACCAGTACAAATAATAATAATAATAATAATACTCACGAGCTTTTATCTTCTGAACATTTTCATCTTTACTTCTTATTTCAATAAATAGGTACAAATTTTTGTCAGTCAGTAAGATGGAATCGAGATTTGAACGGAAAATGAGATTCTTTTCATCTGACATATCTCTTGATACAGAAATTTCTTTTAGGCCTTGTCCAACAAATCCAGCTCGCACCTCATACAAATTCTCTGAAACGTATCCTCTGACGTTCCAGATATCGATGACAAAAAGTGATCTATCCTCGACCATACCACAAAGTTCCCATGTCAAACTACATAATTTAAACCTCTTTGATACTAACCAGATACCGTCCTTGATATCAGCTGGAAGTGGTTTTGTAAATTTCCAATAATATCTATTTCCATCCAATACTTCGTCATCATTATTTCTAAAAACATGCGCCATTTTTACTTTGAGATCAAAAGATGTTTTAGTTGAATATTTTTGGAATTTGTTTTGCTGATGTTCCAGACCTATTCTGAGGCAATGTTCAAGAGATTTTGTCGGGAAAGTTTTGAAATCGAGGAATAACTTCTGCTGAAACCAGAGGATGAAGCTCCTGATAAAAAGAAAGAAAAAATCATTGTTTACACTTTAAACAAAAAGAAAAATAATTGGATGAAACACCGGTAAGTATAACATGTTAAACATACATACACAAAAATATCCCTGTAAAATTACGGGCAGAAAACGGCAGCAGAGATTTCATTCATACCCCGTAAAAGAAAAATTCCCTGCCCATCATTTTGTGCAACCCGTAATTTTACGGAGCAAAGTAATACAGCATTATAATGCACTTTAAAACACAATAACACTTTACTTACTGTTCCGTAGCACGTAGCACGTTTGATAATCATCACAGAATCACTTTTTTGGCGTGTTAAAATTTTCCAAACACGAGTAAAATGAAGGGTTGCACCCTAGCGGAGGACAATGTATGGGGTCGTACCGTATTTTTGCTAACATATGGGCTAGAACTGCAAGAATATGTGGACTGTCCTTAATTTTCTAAGTATCTAAGGGATAAGGCCTCTTATTTAGTGGATCACACCGTTTTTCATCAAATAAGGCTGTTGCCCGCGGAAATTGAAGGGCAAACGCTTATAAATTTACAGTTTTTTCTGGGAGTGTATATACATGTGATTTTTAAGAAAAGAAATAAAAGTAGCTTAATTTATTACAGTGACAGATAATTATTGCATGCCAGTTGGTATAATTTAGACAAATTGGAATTTTTCTTGTAGTTCATATTTATTTTTAAACACATTGTTGCCAATATCGCCCACTTTGAAACGTAATTGACGATCGCACACAGTGAAACCTAGTAAGTGTGCCACTCTTGGAACTTGGCCGATTGTGTAATTTAAGATCAGTTTATAATGAACCGAATAAAACCTTATACAAAATACATTAAAGCCGCATTTATAAGTTGGGTACTGTCTATCTTCAATATTTCTATGTCTATCTTCAATATTGGCCAGAGAAATGCAATACATTTGGTTTTATTACAGTAAAGGATAAATTTTTATACTACATTCTTGTTTTTAACCTTTATATAGTGGTCACTTGTCTAAGCGTGCCGAAAAGTTTCGAACCGTTTGTGGTCAACTTATACAAGTTTCACTGCATTAAAATTTTTCACGTTTATCTGCAAGAGAAACATACATGATAAGATATTTTAATCACATATAGTAATACTATGTAATTTAACAACACTTTTAAATTTCGTAACAATTGGCCAATTTTTACAAAAGTTAAAAAAAAGTCGAAAGTCGAAAAAAAAAAGTTAAGTATACCATTTTTTGAATCCTGATGATAAAAAATATTTATAAATTTGATGATCATTGATATCTCTTAGCTCTATTCTTTAAAAAAAAAAAAAAAAAAATAACTAGCGTTGCTTATATTAAATGTTTTTTTTTTTTTTTTTTTTTTTTTTTTTTTTGTGTGTGTGTGTGTGTGTGACCGGCGTTTTTTTTTTTCTTTTTTTTTGGCATATATTAAGAGAACTATTGCTTATAAAATAGGAAAAATGGTAGTTTTATACAGAAATGTTCGATAAACACGCTGAAGAAGACAGATTTTTAATTAAAGTATTACTTTAACAGCTATTTAATGTCGAAGTTGGCCAAAGTAGTTCCGCTAAATAAGTTTTATAGGATCAAAAACTAATGCATAATAGTTTAAACATCTGTCGCAGGCACATACATGATAAACTTGCGCTGTGCAGTGTGCAATAATTTTTTTAATTTGACTACTTTTTTGAAGGTATTTTTTTTAATGTTTTACTAGGGGGCTCTGCCCCCTACGAGCTACGCTCGTCAACCCCCGCTTAGTCCCTTGGTGATTCAAAACACGGGTTAATTTTCTTTTTTTTTTTTTAGAGATTGAAAAAAGGGGGGGGCGGCAAATAAAAAAAAATATATAGACATTTAAAGATTTCTTTTTATTGTATATTAGTTTTCTCTTCTAAGATTCCCACGTCACATATTGTTCAACTTAAAAGTGTTTGGGAATATTAATATTTGAGCTCTAATTTTTATCATTAAATGTTTTTCAAGCATAATAATTTAATTATTTTAGGTATTTTTCATCAGACGGTATTTATATTTTGGCGTTTTACATATGACGTAAATTTCACCATTAAATGCGTTTCGCGTGTTATAACGTAATTATTATTTTCAAGCTTTATTTCTCTTTTTTAATATTCACGCGCTTGTACTTTTTTTATGACGTAATTTTCTACATTTACTGCTTCTAACACGCGATCATTTAATTATTATTTTAAAGTTTTATTTCTGTTTTTAATAGTTGCGTGTAAACACATTTCTTAATTGAAAGGGAATATTATTACGTGCGCTATTTTACAAATTGGCAACGATTCAAATAATGGAATTAATGAAATATGAAATAAATCTTCGTCAAAATAATGAAAATTTTGAATAAAAAATTGAAATATAACCTCAAAAAATGAGTCAAATTGAAAAAATAATTGCAGTCTGCACACCCCAACCTTGTCAACTATATCCTTACAAATTATGGTTAAATTCCTGTCCATAGTTTTCGTTCCTATAAAACTTTTTTCAAAAAACTGTTTTGACCAACTTTGATATTGAATATCTCTTAAAATAATTCTTCGATTTTAAAACTGTCTGCATCAGCGTGTTTATCGAACATTTCTTTATAAAACCACCAATTTTTAAATTTTTATTTGCAATAGTTTTCTGGATATTAGTCCAGAAAGACTTCAAGGCACAAAATCTTAATTGACAGCGGCGGCCGCGGTGGTTACTTTTTTTTAATATACAGAGATACAAATTTTCATTATGTGAATAGAGATTTATTTCGAAATATTCATTTGTTGCCTAATTTTAATACACCGCAGATAATTATATCTCTATTCAAGACCAAAATGTATTTACACGTCAATATTATAAAAGAAAAAGAAAACTTTGAAATAATATTTAGATGATCATGAGTTAAAATCAGTAAATGAGAAGGGGGGGGGGGAATACATCTTTAAAATGTATTTATACGTGAATATTAAAAAGAGAAACTTTTAAAATAACTAGGAGACCCGGCCCCTACGAGCTAATATCACCAACCCCCGTTCTGACACCGCAAACTTTAAAAACACTCTGATTTAATCAACTCTAAAACGATTACGGAAGATTAAATTATAATTAAACGACCAGTGGCGATCTGCTGTAATCGGGTTTCAATTCATTTTCCTTTGACTGAGAGATTTTAAGGCCGAATCAACTGCTGTCGAAACAACTAACAACTGTTTTTCTGATTCTTAAATATGATCAATTAAACATTTGAAAATCAACTTGTGTAAAATGGCTAAGTAAACAATGTCGCTGCATCGGGAATTTTATAACTATGCTATACAAAATTGGGTACTTTTCCATTATCCGTCGACTACTCTTTTTATAAAAGAAAAGAACTGTCGCCAAAATATACGATTTAACTCCAAAAGTGCATGACCGTGGCGCCGCATTCAATCGTGACCTACGTTATACACACGGCCCAATCACGGTTTGACGTCAGGGTAATGACGTCATGATCATTGGATCAACTTTTTAGAAAACAGAATTTTGTTATGTGCAAGGAAATGTGTGTTTACATTTCGAAACACGTCTTATCGATTAATTTAAAACTGTTTTGTGGAATTAAAAACGTTTGTTTCTGTATGAATCTTCACAACATAGCAAGGTAAGTTTGTAAAGCTTTACATTATTATTACATTTGTAGTATATTACTATTAATTTACGTAAATGTTTTTATTCATGTCATCATGATCTACAATATTGATAAAATGCAAATGCATAATATTTCATTCCGATCAGTTAAAACTCAAGTTTTACCTAACAGATTTTTTATTGGATTTCACTGTTACTTAGGTAATTTGTTTTAGAAAGGTTTTAAAATGAAGCACAATGTGCTACATTGCTTATTTATAGAGCAATAAGGGAGGAAGTTATAGATAACCAGAGTATGAAAGATTATGCTTTTCAAAGTTCCACTGAACGGATTTTAATTGGAGTTTCACAGTTGGATAATATTTCAGGGATAGATTTTCTGCATTGTTTAGTTATGCAGCTATAGGAGAAAGTTGTCAGTGGTGTAGGCGTAAAAAATCAGCGGCTGTACGCTATAAGCAGAGGGTATATACTACTAGAGAGTATATGTTATAGCTAGTCAGGGTGTGCAGAGTTTCTTCTTTAAAATTTCAGAAGGTACACGGCGTATACCAGCATATACTCTCTAAAACAATCCTGAAAATTATATCATCAGGGGAAGCTGATTATGAAAGATACATTTATCTATCTATTGTATACTATATATAATGCAAAAGGAAATTTCGATCCGACCGCTTATAACGTGAATTATCATTTATTTATTTGGTACCTTTCGGTTAGCCGGATGTCAGTGATAAATGTACATATGTAAATACATATGTATATACACACATATATATATATACATACATACATATATGTATATATATATGTGTATGTATATATATGTATACGTAGATATGTGTATATGTGTGTTTGTGTGCGTATATATTCATGTATATATATCACTGGCACCCGGCTAACCGAAAAGTACCATTTATTTTTATTTCCTTTTTTAAAATAATAGAAGCTAGTTCATTTATTACGTTATTTTATTTCTATATTGAAATAAAAAATCACCTATTATTGCATGCTATTTGTAACTAATATTCAAAAACAAAGTTTTCGCCAAATTACCGGGAGAAAAAAATCGCGCCAATGTTTTGCGTATATGATATCTGTGCCCTATAATGTTGCTTAGTTATAGAATTAGGGGGGGGGGGGATTTCTATAATCAATTGAACCCTATTATGAAACATTAGCCTTATTACAAGATTCTGCTAAATGAATTTCGGTGGAACTTTCATTGCTAATTTTTTAGGGATAGTTTTAGTATAGTTATTTGGGAAATCCTACTGTAAATGATTAAATAAACAAATTGGACTGTAACAGCTTAAATTTTGTAAACAAATATGGGTATTAAAAATACATGTATGATAATATAAAAATATAAAAATAAAATATAACCCGGCGAGATTTTGTATGGCAATCTGTTAGAGCAGTTTGCGTGTGTTTTACATTAAATTAAACATTGTGTATTTTATAATAAATTAAGCATTGTGTATGTTTTATAATAAAATAATTTGTGTGTCTTTATAATAAAAAATTGAGTGTGTTTTATAATAAAATAAAACTAACAGGTACCCGGAAGCGGGGTTTTTCTTGCCGAAATGGCGCAAAACAAAAATCGCGCCAACAGTGGTGCGTATGAGGTAGCAGTACCTTTTTAAGTATTAATAGATGCTTGTAAATTGATATTTTAAAAAAAAAAATTAAACAAATATATATAATTTGTGTAATTTGCTATCTAGCAACCAACACAAGGGATTGCTTGTAGATCGTCATTAGTAAATTTAAGAGATTTTTTTTAAAAAAACCTGTTTTATATTTGTAAACTTTTTAGTTGTGTCCATCCCAAAACCATGTATTTCGTTATTCGTGTTTCATCTCGCCGTTTAAAGATGATCCAGTCCCTGTGACGTCATAAGAGTCATGATGCGGCCATGTATAACGTAGGTCACGATTCAATTGACATCAGATATGTTACATGTGTTAGTTATGTCATCGAGTGATTTTTTATTCAACGTTTATTTGTAGTTTTAATGATATTTTAACGATTTATTAGTTATTTCGTTAATTTAAACGTAATTATTAAACGTAAAAATACAGTTTTTAATTGGAGGGAAATATTATTATTTACGCTGTTTTAAAATTTGAGATTTTGTCGAAAAAAAATTAATATTTCGTGTAAATATATTTTTTAATTGAAACTGTTTGGAAATATAGTTATTTGAGCATTTTAAATATGACGTAAATTTCCCGATTTAATAATTTCACCACGTAATAATTTAATTATTTCTCTTTTCATATTCACGCGCAAGTATATTTGTTATTACTTAATTTGCTATATTTACTGCATTTAACACGTGATCGTGTAGTTATTATTTTAAAGTTTTATTTCTGTTTTTAATAGTCACGTGTAAATACGTCTTTTAAGTTAAAGGGAACATTATTATGCGCGCTATTTTACAAATTGGCAACAATTCAAATAATGGGCTTTTTGAAATATGAAGTAAATCTCCATCAAAATAATAAAAAATTTAATAGAAAAATTCAATAAATTCTCGAAAAATTAGCCAAATTGAAAAAATAATCGGACTCTGCATATCGCAAGCGTATCAACTATATACACTAGTGTCCAGTAATTAAGGGGCAGTGACTAATTTCAGACGTTTCGTGGAATATCTTACTGAAACTCGTGGGGAAATGCCCGGAATGCCCTTGAACTTTGAGGATGTCAAGAACATGTTTGACTTCATGTTTTTTGTGAATATTTTGTCGCGATAACAATTATGGGGAGGAGCAATAATAATTTTAATAATAAAATAATATTTTTGATCACCCAAGTAACAGAAAATGCTATAAGTGATCTGTCACTGTAGCAAATGAATATAGGAGTAGGGTAGTAAGGCCGTTATGAGAACTCGTCGGAGTCGGCGTTAGTGGTGGTGAGGGTGAATCTCGGTGGTGGTGGTGGTGGTGGCGTCGGCGTAGGGTGGTGGTGAAGATAAGCGGCATCGGAGGTGGTGGCGTAGATAAGAGGCATGCGTCACTTCGGAGGGTGGATTGGGATGACTCATGGCAGGTTGGTAGAGATAAGGAGTATTATTTTAATGAGTTTTAATTGGGAGACTTATAAAATTTCGAAGCATTTTTTCGCGGAGAATTGGTGAATGTCATCGGATTTATTTGTGCGAATTAGAAATTGAATTAATTTTAATTTCAATTAATTTTAATGGGGGGAACTTAGAAAATTTCGAAGCAATTTTTTTTCAACAAGAGTACGAGGTGTGTTTCAACGGATTTATTTTAGTAAATTACAAATTTAATTAATTTTAATTGGGAAACAGAAATTTTTCGAAGCAATTTTTTTTTTCAACGAGAGTATGCAGTTTGATTATGAGTGTATGCAGTAGAAGTGAATGATTAATTAATTAAAAATATTAATTAAAAATAGTAATTAATTAATTTTAATTGCAGAACTTAAGAATTTTCACGAGATTTTTTTTTTTCAACGAGAGTAGGGTATTCGATATACATGTTAGAGGAGAATTTTAAAAGTCAATAATGGTTATTAAAAATGATGATTAATTTTAATTGGGGAACTTAGACATTTTTCGAAGCAAATATTTTTTCAACGAGAGTAGGCTATTTGTTATACATGTTAGAGTATATTACAGGTGAATTTTAAAAGTCTATAAGGGTTTAATTAAAAATAGTGATTAATTTTAATGGGCGGACTTCAACATTTTTGGGGCAAACAGGCGCGTTTTAATGAATTCGATATAGGTTGTGGTAAAAAATATAGGGTCCCGTATGAATTATACTGCACTCAATTTAATAGCCCCCCCCCCTTTTTCTTACCCAGAAGTCCCTTGGTTATAATTGGGGGTAACAATACGCACTTCAAAAAGTATAAAAAGGACACGAAGAATTTTAACATACATATAAAATGGTTAAGTAAACAAGAATGGAAAATCATGCGTAGCGGCATAATTTATGAAACACTTTCCAATAATACTGCAATAGTATATGATAAAATATAATTTTACGACCTAGTGCATTAGTGAAAAGTTACAGGAACCCTTCGAAAGAAACTAGAAAAAGTTATAACTATTAGACCCTTCATAAAATAATGGCTTAAGTACCCTATTTGAATCCCTTACTAAAATCAGGTAATTCACACCTCACCTTTTTAATTTTTATTTTAGCAGAGTGTTCTTTGATAAAAGTTAGGGTAAATTTAAGTCTGTAAAATAGGATACAACGTTTCATGAAAAATAACAGAAATTTTAGAAAATGAAAATTAAGAAAAAGAGAGTGCTATCTCTTATCCCCTCAACATACAAGTCGCTGGCTCATCTTTTTATCGGAAAGCATTGATTTCACCTCTTACCAGATAATGAGTCACTTCACGATAAGAAATACCAGTTGCTCGCAGTTTCTGACATGTTTTTATAGGAAATTAGAATGTATGTGAATTATTTCGTGTTGTCCGATATTTCGGGACAAACAGACAGTTTTTAATGAAATGTTAGGGAATTTGATACATGTTATGGTGAAAATAGAGTTTACACTAAAAAATACAGGGTCGTCCTCTATAAGATATATGAATTATATTTTAATTATATATTACATTTTCTAATAACATAAAAAAAAAATATTTTCGCAAGCTTTTTTTTTTCTCACTCATATATTGAAAGAATGATCAAAGTTTAAATAATAATATCAGATTTCTAAAGGATAGAAGAAAACTATTAATTATAAAAAATAATAACTAAGAAATAAATGAAAAATAGTAATTATAAAATATAATAACTAAGAAATAAATTAATTTTAATTGGAGAATTTAAACATTTTTGGGGCAAACAGATGGGTTTTTAATGAATTCGATACATATTATGGTGAAAATACAGGGTCATCCCTTATAAGATATATGAATTATACTGCATTCAATTCTAATAGTTTTGTCCTCTATTTTTACCCAGAAGTCTGTTAGATATAATTTAAGCTAACAATACACACTTCAAAAAGTATAGAGTGGTATAAAAATGATACGAATGAAGAATTTTAACCAAGATCATATGACAGCATTAATAAGAGGTATGGTAGAATACATAATGAATAGGTATTATTGCATGTTTCTTCTAATTGATTTTAAAAAATAATTATTTTAATTACTTTATAATACATAGTAACTATTATAGGTGAAAATTAGCGGTCGCCACTCACCACGTGGCGATTAAAGTTTAAAAAGGGGCGATCAAAAAATCGGCCATCGATCGCCACCCTAGTCGCCACTCGCCAAGTGGCGATTAAAAAATCTGTTATCGATCGCCAAGTGAAATACACCATTTTTCATGGAAATATGCATCTCTACACTGATTACATCTAATTAGAGAACTGGTTAATTCTTTTTCCTACCAGATGCAAACAGATTTCAATGACTTAGCTGTATTTTCAATATTTCGGCTTTTTCTCATGTGCTTACTCTTTAGTTGGATTTTTTCAAGAAATACAGTTTTCTTCTGCAAAATATATTCATCAGCTTTGATTCATTCCACATGCATTTCAAGTAATTTATTCCTTTTTTTTCCCACCGGATACAAGCGGGCTTTAAGGACATTTCAGTATCTTCAATATTTTGACTCCTGCCACATGCTCACCAGTTGGATTGTTTCTTCAGGAGATACTGTTTAATCATGCGAAATACTACTCATACTACATGCGAAAATCATACTCATACAATAGGTATAAAACTCTTATAGAAAAATATGTTTATATACAACGATTATAATTTATCTAGATGTCAAGAAAGTTTGAAACATAATAGTGGCCACTAACTTTAAAAAGTGGCCACTAATGAAACTGAGTCTACCGGCCACTGGCTACTAACTAAATTTCCCAGTTTTCACCTATAGTAACTATACAAAAATTCATGCGAACATGGGATTAGTGATACCACACGATTTGACACTATGAGATTTATTTTCGTATCGCACAAGTAAAATTTATTAAGATACGATTAACCAATCATATTTGCTTATTCATGATCCAATCCCATACGTTTATTTATAATTCATAGGCATACGCGCGCCCCCTACGATCGTATAAATATGCATGTAATGAGATAATTTCTTCATTCAGTGTATTACCAACAGCGTGTGAAGGTGATTTTAACAGTTCATTATTTTTAGTTTGTGTTAAAATGGAACGAGCTATGCATTATTCTACATTAAGTGATCCAAAGATTATTAAGTCAAGTCCTATCACCAGAATTGAGGAATCAAGACTTGGAATCTTCAGTGCAACCCAAAGATGCAGACGTTTCGAATTATAATGTGAAACCATCTTCATCAAGACAGGATAAGCCAAAATTATCATATGTGTGTACTAAGTGTAGCAAATATTTTTTGCGAAAGGACCATCTAATGCAACACTTGGTTATTCATTCAGGAGAAAAACTTTTCGTTTGTGTCATTTGTCAGAAAGCATTCTATAGAAAAGGTGCTATGATTCGCCATAAATTGTCTCATTTAAAGACACGCATGACTTATAAGTGTGATCTGTGCGCTGAAGTCTTTTAAAAAAAGAGTGATTTACGTCAACATGATGATACGTGATGTGTGCTCTGAAGTATTTTCACGGAAGTATGTCTTATTGCAGCATAAGAAGATTCATAGACCTATCAAGCATCATACATGTCTCCAGTGTACTGAAGAATTTTTACGGAAGGATGATTTAATTCGACATCTGAGAACTGCACATAAAGTTTCATCCAACCAAACTCAATCTTCAGCTTTAAAGGATGCATTATTTGAAAAAGTAAAACATCTTAAAAGACAAAATGCCCTTAATGTATTCACTAAAACTATCATCGATTCTAATGAGGAGAACGATAAAGATTTTAATATATTTTTTAATAGTGTAAGATTGGACGTATTAAATGAAGTAAATTTTCAATTAGAAAAAAAAAGGTCAATGAAATGGTATGGAACTGTTCAAGTAATCGTAAGTCGTGTAACACACGATGGTCTTCATGAAACTGCCAAACCCTTTTTCCGTTCGAACACTATGTTTGAATTGATGAATGGAAACTTATCTACGAATGTAGAGAAAGCTTTCTCAAAAATTGTTGGCTCATTTGAGAAGTACACACAAATGGGATCTGGTTGGACATTGGAAAAAATATTGCATTTAGAACTGTCTATAGCTAAATGCAGCATAGCTTGAAATTTGTATCATTTTTTTAAATATCTTCTCTAGTGTAACTTTTTAAACGATAAATAAACAGTTTGTGAATGAAAAAGCTTAGTGTTTTTATTTTTTGTATTTGATTATATTATTTACATATTACATAAATTACTTGAAACATATTGTGTGTGATCTTACCTAAATTACTTGTTAGCATATATTATTTACAGAGTGTTCCTTTACATAAATTACTTTTATCATATTGAATATCTTACTCAAACTTCATTTTCACCTGTTTTAAAGTTTCGTGAAGGAGTCTGTTTGAAGGACCTTGTTTTGAAATGACTTAAGAACGGACAATTTATTCCTAAACATATCCATAACTACAACTTTGTATACATTCTGAAAATACATGAATATATTTATACATTATGCTATAGTTTTTGAAATATTTTTTCAAAGTTAGATTCATACAATAAAGCGAGATTGTTACCATTAATGTATACGAATTCATTCATGTTACCCTGTATAGTTTCAACTCGATTCGTTATATATACTTCATTGAGTATTCAATGAAAAGTAATAACTAAGAAATGAAATTGAAAATAGTAATTAAGAGTTACCCTTATGAATTTTTGGGATAAGAGATTGGTAATCTAATTCGATACAAGTCTTGCTAAAATAGAAATTACACTAAAAATACAGAGTCCCCTATATAATATATATGAATTATACTGCACTAAATTTAATAGTAGCCCTACCCTATTTTTCATAGAAATGGCTTCAATATAATTTAGGCTGACAATATACACTTCAAAAAATACATAGTGACCACAAGAAGGATAGGAATTCGATATGTACTACTACTTAAGTAAAATATAATTTCTCTTATCTCATAAAATATATTAACAATTCCAGTAAAAATATATTGACAAGACATGAACTGTTAATACAAGATTTAAAACATATTGGTTATACAAAACATATATATATAGAAATATATATATAAATTTATCGTTACCTAAAAATTGCAAGCATGATTTACTGGACTTCACCCAAAATTCAACTGGATTCTTCCCCGCGTGGTTTGATGACATCACTCATCGCGATAACATTCTAGATAAGATTCACTGATAAGAACACATTTCAATTCATTTCTTCTAAATCAAGTATACGGGTTGGTTGTAAGGTCTAGGTATGTAGATATATAGTAGGTTAGTAGTAATATATTTTAAAAGTACTTTTTTAGTATGTGTTAAAAGAAATGGTTATTTTTTCTTTACGCAGGGTAGACAAAATTAAAACATAAAATATTAAATTTAATCTTTAGTAATACAAAGACTTACACCTACAGAAACGCATACATTCTTTTCGTTATATTCATGCAGACTTTAAGATATATCATATTCGTTCTTCCTTTTACCATAACACATATGGATTTTTTAAATGTATGTCACGTGACTATCTAAAGCGAGATTGATACTTAAAACCATTAATATATGTGAATTCTTTCGTATAGCCCTGTATAGATGCTACTCACCATATATATATACTAAAATCTGTGAAGTTTTAAAATGCTTCAATGATTATTCAATGAAAAATAATAACTAAATAATAGTCATTAAGAGGTACCCTTAAAAATTTTTAGGCAAAACAGATAGGTTTTAATTAAATATGTTAATGAATCTAATTCGATATAAGTCTTATTTAAATAGAGATTATAGTGAAAATATAGGCTCCCCTATAATACACATTAATTATACTGCATTAATGCGCTACCTCACTTATCTTATCACAGAAATACCTGCGATAAAATTTAAACTATCAATACACACTTAATATATATATAGAGTGCCCAGGAAAAGGGTAGAAATAAATGAAGAATTTTAACCTAAATTATAAAATAGGATCTACAATAAGTGACAATAAATAAATATGAAGGAAAAATCATGAGTCATGGTATACTTTATGAAACACTTTCCAATGCTATGGGACTATCGTTAAGAATTTTGAAATAAGTGAATAAGATTTTAATAATTCATACTGGAAATGTGTATTAAAAAAAATTAGTAGCTTCGTCTACTTTTAAATCATTCAAGACATATGATGAAGATTTAATCGCTGTAGAACGACTAAAAACTAGCATTTTAATGAACCGACCCATCTATGTTGGATTTTCTATTTTAGAATTATCTAAATTAGTTATGTATGATTTTCATTACAATTTTATAAAGGAAACATACAAAGATCGTGCAGTTTTACTCTTTACGGATATAGATTCCTTAACTTATCATATTAAAACCAATAATATTTATAAGGATATGGAGCACCATCATGATTTTTTCGACTTTTCTGAATACTCGAAATCCCATCGTCTAAACCGTACAAGTTTCGAACCCACAAACATATAATCAGACTTGTCATTTTATAACCACGACGCTAAGCACAGGACTAAGTGAGCCCCCGCTTATTTTATAGTCACCATGCTAACTATTGAGCTTAGTGAGCCCCCAGGCTAATTTATACACACCACGCTAACTATTGCGCTTAGTGAGCCCCCGCTTATTTTATAACCACCGCGCTAACTATTGGGCTGAGTGACCCCCAGGCTATTTTATACCCACCACGCTAAATACTGGCCTTAGTGAATATATGGTTATATATATATACTAAAATCTGTTTAGTTTTAAAATGCTTCATTAAGTATTCAAAGGAAAATAATAACTAAGAAATTTTAACTACGAGATATGCTAATGTTCGGACTTATAAAATTTTGAGACAAACAGATGGGATTTAATTAAATATGTTAATGAATCTAATTCGATACATGTCTTGTTAAAGTAGAGATGTATATGTATGTCTAATATTATAGGACAAACCAAATATATTTAACTCTTTCGCATTATGTATATGTATATACATATGCATGTGTGATGTTATAAAGCAAAGCGATTTTATTTATCTCTGTCTATATATCCACAAGTCAGACAGAATGTTTTAATATATACATATATGTATGCACGTTTAACTATCGAAAACATAGTCTTGACCATACAATTGTTTATCGTAGTAACCACTTGTTTACCCCATTAATAAATCAACTAACCAACTGTTTTACCAAGAAACAATTGGTTAGTTGGTTCTAATGAAATAGTTAGTGGTCGCACGGCTCTGCCGTTACCAACATACAACCGTGCACACGTAGCGCCATCTGCCGACGCGAAACTGAAAGTGTCATTAACGCAGAAGAACTGATACAACTGTCCTACTCGAGCGCCATCACCATCTATTTGAAACATTTTAGAGAGACGTTTTTCGTTAAAAATCTTTGGATAAAAGTCGAGTGTTTCATGAATTACTGTTTTTTTTTTCAGCTAAATATTAATATTTTCACACAAAAATTATACCCATGCTCATAAAAATTTGGATAATAAGATTTTTTTTAAAAACATTAAATAAAAAATTAGAACACTTCTAACAGGCAATTTTGTCACTACAAATTGGCAATTCTTAAGTTCTTGCTTGAGCTGCGGATAGTTTAGCGAGAATTCTTGAAACGTTCTATTGCAAATTTATTAATATTAATATTTTATATCTATATTAATAAAAGAAAGTTTCGCTCTATGTGTGTGTGTCTGTTGGTGATGGCTAGCAAAATCTATCTCACCTAGAAGTCTGGAAATTTAGGTGTGGATAGTCCAAGGTCTGGCCATGTGCACCTGAGCCTCAGAATTTTAATATTTTGATAATTAGCCTAGATATTAATTAGATTTTCATTAACCATCGCTTCTAAAATGTCATCTTTTAAATCAAAATGGCGAAAGAAACGAACTGGCGAGTTGGATTTGCAAGCGGAAATGAACAAATTCGAAATTATTTTACTAATTAGGGAATTTAAAAAAAAACTAATTGAGATATCAATACGAAAATTTCTGAACATATGTAAAAAAAATATTCTGTATCTGAATATGTGATTTTTGAAAAATTCGGTTGGTAATTTTTTTTTTATTTATGCAAAAAACTGCCAAAAATCTGCCGGCGCCAGTGAAAACGATCCTTGAAAGTTTCAGACAGGGATCTGCTTTCATTAAAAACTGAACTACAAAGAGATCTGTTTCTCGGGCCGAACCCTCCATTTAGTTAGCGAAAATGAAAGGAAATAATTGCCAATTTTTAATAATGAACAAAAATTTACGTAACTAATTAAGATATAGATTTGAAATTGAGGTCGGGAAGGGGTGACATCTGCCGGCTATTTTAGCGTAGCATCTTCGTTATGTTCTAATTATCAGAAAAATGTAATACTTTTTTTAATGATCGCGTTAATGTAGGTGACGGTGGTTCTCTTGAACAAATTATTCATTATATTTGCGGGTATGGGGAGGGAGGGGGTTAACGCCTTTCTCTGAGATTGTAATTATCACGGGCCCGGGCAACGGCGGGCGGGTTAGCTAGTCTATATAATAAAAACGCAAGTCATGTGACTGTGGAAAACAAATACGGGCTAACCACTACTTTTTTCATATGGCTAGTGGCCATTTGTTTTCAAAATTATTTTTTCGAATAAAATTGAATAAAAGTTACATTTTTAGAAAGATCTTTCAAAAACAAGTGAGTAAGTGTGATCGAAGATCGGTCAAAGAGTTTCGTTTAATATTCCTTTCAAAACACTTTATTCTTTCTTTAATAAATCCAAATAAATTTCATTTAGCAAAAAAAAAAAGTTGTTTTTTATAAAGTAAAAATTTACCGGTCTATTTTTCCGTTTTTTCGAATATCTAAACCAGCCCGCTATTATATTCTGTCATAATAATATCTGTCATGCAGACTAAATGCGATATTAAAAAAAAAAAAAAATAAAAAAAAAAATAAAAATTGAACATGTTGTACATTTTCAAAATGTTAAAATATTCGAATATTTCCATAATCGGAATTTTATCATGATTCAATATGTTTCTCAAATTCATATATTTAGTATTCTCTATTACTCATACTGATACTCGCTTTGTATTATTCTCAAAAATTTGAAAAATTCGTTAAACTTCCACTATAACGTCAGATTTTCTTTTTAATTCTCTAATGACGTGATATTAATCTGCTTTGTGTGCATACACATACTCATACTCCTTATATTATTGAGAAACCGGTTGAAGAAGCTAACAAATAATGTCGTCAAAAAAGTGTAAATAACGAAAAGCACGAGAATGTTGCAAAAAATGGCGGGAGAAAGAACAAGAAAAATATTTTAGCTTCTGTTACGCACTGGTAACGAAAAAAATTGTTGAAATTTTCCCATTTTAAACCAAATGGTGCCTGCGGTATATCGTTAAACTGCACTCAAGGTGCAAACGTATACAGATATTAAACTGCAAGTGGAAAAAAATTGCGTTTTTAAAAACGGGTCGTCGAGTCGCAGAGCAAAAGCTCACTCTCAGAAATACTTCCTTCAAATCTCGGAAATATTACTGGCAGAACTGCTGCCGACTTATTTTCGTTATTTGAAGAATTTCCGTTTTCTTTCTCTGTTACAAGAGGAAAATTTTTCATTATTTGAAGAAAGTCGGTTTTAAAAAACTGTCTTTCTCTTTGTGCTGTCATCTATGGACTATTGCGGAAGTATTCCTTATTTAATACATTCCAAGGATACTTCCAGGATCACCTGGGGACTGAGCTAGGGACCCGCCGGTCTTGAGTCAAGTATGTTACCGAAAAGGCCAGTGGGCACTTGCTTGACGAAGAGTTTGGAATGATGATACGGTTTTCTTCAAATGGCGGCTTTGGGCTTAAAAAAATTGGGATTTAGAAAGCTGGCAAATTGGAAGTTAATTGCGGGGAGATTTTGTCGTTATGAGAAGATAGTTGGGGCTTTAACAATTTAGTATTAATGGAGGATAAAAATATAAATTATATGTACATTCTTAATTTTATTGTTAGACGTAAAATATGGATATTATATTTTAAATTAAATTCGAGAAGAAGTGTTTGCTTTTTTTAATAAAATCGATTTCTTTTCAAGTGTTATACAGTTTTTTTTTTATAGGTGTTCGGTTCGATGTTTTAGAATATATTTTAATTTCGAATGTTTTTTTTTTTTATATAAATTAAAAAAAATAAATTGCGAATAATTTTGAATAAATGAGAAAATTATTTGTTACATTTTTAAATTCGAAAGTAATATTTTTGTTTGTTGCTTTTTTTTGAGTAAATTCGATTTTTTTTTCAACTATTATATATATATATATTTAATTTGTTTGTTTAGAATATATTTTAAATGCGAATTTTTTTATAACTTTAAAAAAAAAATTGCAAATAATTTGAAATAAATGAAAAAATTAATTGTTACTTTTTTTAATTCGAAAGAACAATTTTTTTCTTTAATAAATTTGAAATAATAATTTATTGAATTTTTAGTTTTTCATTTATAAAATAAATTCAAACTTTATTTAGTATTAATAGAACTAATACGCATACGTGCAGGGAATAAACGGACATTTTCTCTCTTCTTTCGACTTTCGAGAAGAATTCACGGAAAAAGCATGTTTCTAGGAGTACGGAAATCATTTGTTAAAAAATGAGGAATAATTTAGTGTATAAAGACGAGTTTTTCTGACAGCTCTTGTAAAAACGTTAGTATCAAATTTGAGTGAAAAGTCACTATTAAATTTGGATGGGAAAATTACTATCAAATTTGGATGTTTCTGATAAAAATAAAGCAGTTTCATATGTAAAAGCTTCTAGCAGAAACAATTGTAACAAGGGCGATTAGCGAACGGATTTTTTCATTTTTGAGCTGAAATTAAATATTACAAAGCTAAAATATATATACTAGGGCAGTTTGATATCTCCGTGACTTTAAAAAAGGTGGCGGTCTGATCGCACTCTTATTATTATGTTTTCTATTTATTATTATCTCGGTAACATTCGTGCAATTTGCAGAAGATATTTTAAATACATTGTGTTCTATTGGATTCAAAATCAAATGATTGGCGTGTTTGTTTTGATTATGGATAAAAAAGAATTTCGTGTTTTGATAAAACACTATTTTTTTGCGCGGAAAAACAATTACCGAAACTGAAGAAAAGTTGAAAAAATATTATGGGGACTCTGCTCCATCACATGGTATGGTTCACAAATGGTTTACGGAATTTCGTTGTGGCAGTACGAACACAACAGTTGCAGAACGTTCTGGACGTCCAATTGAGATCACGACTGAAGAAATGGTCAACAAACTCCATGATATCATGTTAAAAGACCGCTGTATAAAAGTGCGTGAGATAGCTAAGAAGGTAAACATTTCAAATGAACGTGTATTCAATATCTTGCATGAACATTTGGGCATGAAAAAGTTAGCAGCTAGATGAGTGCCGCGATTGCTGACAGTGGATCAAAAGCGGACTTGTGTAGCCATTTCAAAGCAATGTTTGGACAAGTGCGAGCTCAATTCAAGCGAAATTTTACGGCGCTTTGTTACAGTCAGGGATGAGATTGACAAAAAAGTAAAAAAGCTGAAAACTGCGCCAACGAAGTTTGAGCAATAAGTTATGAATTTAAAGCGCAACAAATATTATAATTGCTATTAAGAAATACATATTTTTAACTAGGATAAATATATGTATTATATTACATCACTTACCAGGGGTCGATGCAGGGTTTTTTTCTTGGGGCCCATTTTGTGAAAAGTAAAGGTTATTTTTGTGAAATTCATTATATTTTTGTGAAAAATAACATTTTGCAACGAAAGTTGAAATCCAGTTAATCAAATTCGAACCACAAGCATTTATAAACAAAACCTTTTTTAAATCCCTTTACTGAAGTTTTCCGCTCTGGTGAACTTGTTTGTTTACAAATTACACATTTTAAAACATCACAAAATAAAAAAATAAATAGTAAGTTTTTATGGAATAGAATTTTGTGAAGGGGCCCATTTTATCAAATTGAATTTTGTGAAGGGACCCTAAATAGGCCCCAAATTTTTCCTGGATCGACCCCTGCTTACATTGTATTATATTACATCACTTATGTATATATATTACATCACTTTAGCTTTGAGTACATTAAAAAGAAATTATTAACAAGTATTAGGTAGAAATTATTTACTTACTCTAATTAAAAGTCTATTTTACCAAGATACAGCACATTAATAAAATCCTTCAATGGATGAACATTTTTTTTAATTGAAATTTTGAAAAATAGTAAGACACTTTTCTTGAAAGAGCAAATCAAGTATGTGCTAATAATTGCAACCACCTTAAATAAATGATAGAACAAAGTTCCCACCCTCTTTTAAAATAAAAAATAAGTTTGTAAGGAATTAGAGATTCTTTAAGGACATTATCAATGGCACCAACTAGTCAGTGCCAGGGTTGGCTTGATTTTGCCCAACCCGAAAAAACCCGGGTGGGTTTTTTCGAAAAAACCCACTTGAAAAAACCCTTGAAAAAACCCAAGTGGGTTTTATCAAAATCTTTATTTAAAATTCCACTTATCTAACTAATAATAAATATATCAATTTAAACCAAACATAATATACATTTTATATGTCACAGATATAGTTTTCCGAAAATTCTAAATGGGCATAATTGCTCTATCTGAAACAAACTTGGAAAATTCACAGAGAAAAAAAATTATCTTAAAAAAAATACATGTAAAATTATATAAACAATTAAAAATCAGGATTATTTGTCAATATGGCGAAAACAGTGGGGGGTTCAATCAATTCTTAAAAATTAGAGGCACGAGTATTTTAGTATGATTCAAAATATATTAAGCATAAAACTAAATTAAGTTGAACAAAACATAAAGGGTAGATCATTGATTCATTTCACTTTCTTTAGTGAAATAGTATTATAGTGCAGCACAACTCACCATAATAATGAATCTTTTCTGCACAGCTAAGAACATTCATTATCAGATGCAAGATTAAGATAGTGGTTTTTTTTTTTTTTTTTTTTTTTTTGGGGGGGGGGGGGTAATTTTCTGAAAAATTATTGTATTTTAATAGAAATTTGGTAAGCTGCCTAATTTATTATTATTTGAATTTGCTGAAAATTTAAACACAATCGGATAGTTAAAAGTTTTTTTTTTTTTTAAATAAGTAAGGAAAAGAAAAAAAGTATTGTTAAGTTCTTGTTTTAATTATTATTATTTCTATTTGCAGTTTAAAACTTTAATTAAATCTCAGTCATCAGCAGCCAGCTGGGGAAAAGAAAATTGACCTGATAAAAATCCATCAATAAAACAAAAGAAAGATACACTGGAGTGTATTTTTTTCATTTTCCAATTAAAGTATTGATGATCCAAACAAATTCAATTATAAAATATTCTTACGTAAATATAGTATTTAAAATATAATGTAATATAAAGTTCTTTGTTAAATAATTCTTTAAAAATAGTGATTTCTTATTCTTGAGATAGTTCTATTGTTTATACCTCCCCCCCCCCCCCCAGCCTCCTTATCCAATTTCGCCAAAAGCAGAAGGATGGGCGATCGCAGACTATGACACAACATGCAGCTATTCTGTGCTATTGAGATGCAACCCTCCTCCCCCTCCTCCCGTACATCAAGATCTCTGGAAGATTTAGGAATTTATGCTTACAATTTAGATGGTTTAAAATTGAATTCATCCCCCCCCCCCCCTAGTAGGGCAATAATTCCAAACATTTGATAAAATTCTATTACATAAGAAAATTTTAATAAAACAAAAGTAAATGATTCACTGTTTAAATCTAATTTTTATCTATAAAAGAGAAATAAACAAAATTTTAGACTATTAATTTAATTATTTTGACTTTAAAAAATTTCTTTCAATTCAGTCATAAAATGTCTTTAAAATCATTACAAATTTTTAAACTATTTTTAATATTGAATAAAAATTCTAAATAATTATAATTAAATAATATATTAAATAAAATTTATTAAAGTATTAACATTTATTTTTTAAAACTTCATCCCATTAATTATATAGTTGTTACAAAACAAACAAACAAAGAACGGCAAGAAGAAAAATCCTCAAAACCCTGAAAAAACCCGAAAAAATCCTGAAAAAAACCCAAAAACCCGAAAAAACCCTGAAAAAACCCGAAAAAACCCCAAAAACCCTGAAAAAACCCACTGGGTTGGGTTTTTTCTGAAAAAACCCGGGTTTTTGCCAACCCTGGTCAGTGCTGTGGTTATTCCAGATTTCAGGTCATTTTTACCAGTCAGCTTGAAGCTAGTTTTTGGATCTTTTGAATAGATTTTAAAAAATTTAATTTGTTTTTGCATTTTATAGCAAATTTTCTACATTAATAACAGAAATTTGGTTTCAATCTTTTAACGCAATGCAGTAAATTCTGACGAAATTCGCGTTTTTTCTGCAATCCTTTAACGAAATTCGCTTATTTTCATCGATCCTTTGACGAAATTCGATTATTTTCGGCAATCCTTTGACGAAATTCGCGTTTTCAAGGCGATCTTTTGCCTAAATTCGCGATTTTTAAGGCGATCTTTTGGCTAAATTCGCGTTTTTTAAGGCGATCTTTTGGCTAAATTCGCGTTTTTACGACGATCTTTTGGCTAAATTTGCGTTTTTACGGCGATCTTTTAGCTAAATTCGCGTTTTTCAGCAATCTTGCGGTTAAATTCGCATTTTTTTAGTGACCGTTTGGCTAGATTCGCGTTTTTACGGCGATCTTTTGAGTAAATTCACGTTTTTACGACGATCGTTTGGCTAAATTTGCATTATTACGGCGATCCTTTGGCTAAATTCTCGTTTTTTACGACGATCTTTTGAGTAAATTCGCGTTTTTACGACGATCGTTTGGCTAAATTCGCGTAATTACGGCGATCTTTTGGCTAAATTCGCGTTATCACGGCGATCTTTTGAGTAAATTCGCGTTTTTACGACGATCTTTTGACTAAATTCGCGTTATTACGGCGATCCTTTGGCTAAATTCGCGTTATTACGGCGATCTTTTGAGTAAATTCGCGTTTTTACGACGATCTTTTGGCTAAATTCGCGTTATTACGGCGATCTTTTGGCTAAATTCGCGTTTTTTACGGCGATCTTTTGAGTAAATTCGCGTTTTTACGACGATCGTTTGGCTAAATTCGCGTTATTACGGCGATCTTTTGGCTAAATTCGCGTTATCATGGCGATCTTTTGAGTAAATTCGCGTTTTTACGACGATCTTTTGGCTAAATTCGCGTTATTACGGCGATCTTTTGGCTAAATTCGCGTTTTTTACGGCGATCTTTTGAGTAAATTCGCGTTTTTACGACGATCGTTTGGCTAAATTCGCGTTATTACGGCGATCTTTTGGCTAAATTCGCGTTATCATGGCGATCTTTTGAGTAAATTCGCGTTTTTACGACGATCTTTTGGCTAAATTCGCGTTATTACGGCGATCCTTTGGCTAAATTCGCGTTATTACGGCGATCTTTTGGCTAAATTCGCGTTTTTTACGGCGATCTTTTGAGTAAATTCGCGTTTTTACGACGATCGTTTGGCTAAATTCGCGTTATTACGGCGATCTTTTGGCTAAATTCGCGTTATCATGGCGATCTTTTGAGTAAATTCGCGTTTTTACGACAATCTTTTGGCTAAATTCGCGTTTTTACGGCGATCTTTTAGCTAAATTCGCGTTTTTTAGCAATCTTGCGGTTAAATTCGCATTTTTTCAGCGACCGTTTGGCTATATTCGCGTTTTTACGGCGATCTTTTGAGTAAATTCACGTTTTTACGATGATCGTTTGGCTAAATTCGCGTTATTACGGCGATCCTTTGGCTAAATTCGCGTTATTACGGCGATCTTTTGAGTAAATTCGCGTTTTTACGACGATCTTTTGGCTAAATTCGCGTTATTACGGCGATCTTTTGGCTAAATTCGCGTTTTTTACGGCGATCTTTTGAGTAAATTCGCGTTTTTACGACGATCGTTTGGCTAAATTCGCGTTATTACGGCGATCTTTTGGCTAAATTCTCGTTATCACGGCGATCTTTTGGCTAAATTTGCGTTTTTACGGCGATCTTGCGGTTAAATTCGCATTTTTTCAACGACCGTTTGGCTAGATTCACGTTTTTACGGCGATCTTTTGAGTAAATTCACGTTTTTGCGACGATCGTTTGGCTAAATTCGCGTTATTACGGCGATCTTTTGAGTAAATTCGCGTTATTACGGCGATCTTTTGGCTAAATTCGCGTTATTACGGCTATCTTTTGGCTAAATTCGCGTTTTTTATGGCGATCTTTTGAGTAAATTCGCGTTTTACGGCATTCTTTTGAGAAAATTCGCGATTTTACGGCGATCCTTTGAGGAAATTCGCGATTTTACGTCGATCCTTTAAGTAAATTCGCATTTTTACGGCGATCCTTTGGCTAAATTCGCATTTTTGCGGCGATCCTTTGACGAAATTCGTGTGGGTTTTTTTCGCGATCTTTAGGTAAATTTTGCGTTTTTTCGGAAAATCCGAAAATGGCGAAAAAGCGGAAAATGACAAAAAAGCGGAAAACCGCGGATCCGCGGAAGAATCTCATGCCTGAAGTTACAGTTGATGAAACATGGATACATTACTACACACCAGAAATGAAAGAACAGTCTAAACAGTGGACTTCTTCTAATGAACGTGCTCCGAAAAAGGCAAACAGTTCCATCGGCTGGAAAGATTATGACCACAGTTTTCTGGGACTCAAAGGGCGTAATCCTCATTGACTGTCTGGAAAAAGGAAAAACGATCACCAGACAGTGTTATGCTGATTTATTAGACCGTTTTAATGCAAAATGGAAAGAAAAGCGGCCCCATTTGTCCAAGAAAAAAGTGCTTTTTCATCATACGACAATGCGCCAGCGCACTCGTCTGCAATAGCAGCCGCTAAATTGGTTGAATTACGATACGAATTGCTCCCTTATTCACTCTACTCTCCTGACTTGGCCCCCAGTGACTTTTTACTTTTTCCAAATTAAAAAAAAATGGCTTGGTGGAAAGAGATTTTCTTCAAATTCTGAGATCATTAATGCCACAAATGCCTATTTTGAGGAGTTTGAAAAAATCTTGATTTTTGGAAGGATTAAAAAAAAATAGAACATCGTTGGAAAAAGTATCATTATGAAAGGAGATTATGTCGAAAAATAAAATGCATTTTGGTGTGTATATTGGTTTTTTCATTTCAAAGTCACGGACTTATCAAACTGCCCTCGTGTAAAGCAATATTAGCCAGCATTAATGATAAGGACGAAATTTGCGTTGAAGATGTAATGTGGGCAAGGGTCCCTCAGTATATATTCTGCACCGTTCTTCAAAGAATTTGCATACTTGGGAGAAAATTCAGTAATGTAATAGTGTAATATTTTCAATCATTTTTTATCATTTTTCTGCACTTTTTATCATTTGTGATCATTTTTCTGATTTTTTTAAATTTTAAATTTTCATTAAGTCCCAAAAATAGAAAATTTCATATTTTATAGTTTATGTGCAGTTTTAATTCACCCCTTATGACTTTTTCTGGCCCCACTTTTTTGTGGATGTTTGAGAGATTTACCTAGGATGCTGCATAGGCCCTTAAGCCAGAGGAGCTGAAAAGTTCAAGGGATTACACTATGTATAAAAAGAGTGGGTCGAGGAATAGTTTGTATGGGTAAAGCATAGGTTAGGGGTGCACAACATTTATAAGATAAGGGCCACTCACAAAAATGACTGGCTTTTCGAGGGCCAACATCCGACCCGTTCGACGAAATTTGAGATTTTTACGTGCCCGATCGACGAAATTCACTATTTTTACTTGCCCGAACGGCGAAATTCACGATTTTTACACGCGCGGTCGAAAACATTCACGGTTTTTACGCGCCCGTTCGTCTAAATTCACGAATTTTATGTGCCCGATCGACTAAATACACCAATTTTACGCACCCGATAGGCGAAATTCACGATTTTAATACACCCGATTGACTAAATTCGCGATTTTTACGCGTCCGATCGGCGAAATTAATGATTTTTCCGCGCCTGATCGACTAAATTCACGATTTTTTCGCGCCCAATAGACAAAATTCATGATTTTTGTGCGTCCTGTCGGCGAAATTCGAGATTTTTGTGCACTCGATTGGCAAGATTCACGATTTTAACTTGCCCGATCGGTGAAATTTACGATTTTAAAGCGGAAGATCGACTAAATTCACGATTTTTTCGCGCCTGATCGACTAAATTCACGATTTTTTCGCATCATATCGACAAAATTCACGATTTTTGTTTGCCCGAACGGCGATTTTCACATTTTTTACGCACCCAATCGTTGAAATTTCGATTTTCGCGCGCCCAGTCGACAAAACTCACGATTTTTAAGCTCAAGGTCTACGAAATTCACGATTTTAATGCACCCGATCGACTAAATTCGCGATTTTAACGCGTTAATTCAGAGAAATTCACAATTTTTCCGCTCCCGTTCGACTAAATTCACGATTTTATTATACCCGATCGACAAAATTCACGATTTTTATACGTCCTATCGGCGAAATTCACGATTTTAATGCGCCAGATCGACTATGTTCACGATTTGTTCGCACCCTATCGACAAAATTCACAATTTTTGTGCGCTCTATCGACAAAATTCACGATTGTTTTGCTCGAACGGTAAAAATCACCATTTTTACACGCCCGATCATTAAAATTTACGATTTTTGCACGCCCTGTCTACAAAATTCACGATTTTTATGCGCTCGGTCTAAAAATTCACGTTTTTTCCGCGGCCGTTTGACTAAATTCACAATTTTTATGCGCCAAATTGACTAAATGCACCAATTTTACGCGTCCGATCGGCGAAATTAATGATTTTTCCGCGCCCGAACGACTAAATTCATGATTTTTTCCCACCCGATCGACAAAATTCATTATTTTTTCGTGCCCGATCGAGAAAATTCACAATTTTTGTTTGTCCTATCAGCGAAATTCAAGATTTTTGTGCGTCCGATTTTCGAAATTCCCAATTTTAACTGATCGAACGGCGAAATTCACGATCTTAACGCGCCAGATCGAGTAAATTCACGATTTGTTTGCACCCTGTCGACAAAATTCGCGATTTTTGTGCTCCCTATCGACAAAATTCACGATTTTTTTGCTTGAACGGCGAAATTCACCATTTTTACGCGCCCGAGAGTTGAAATATACGATTTTTGCGCGCCCGGTCAACAAAATTCACGATTTTTATGCACCCTATCGACTAAATTCACATATTTTTCGCGCCGGATAGGCAAAATTCACGATTTTTACGCGGCCGATCGACAAAATTCACGTTTTTTTTTCGTGCCGGATCAGCGAAATTCACGATTTTTATGCGCCCCATTGGCGAAATTCACGATTTTTTCATGCCAGATCGTCGAAATACATGATTTTTATGCGTCCGATCGACTAAATTCATAATTTTTTTGCGACCTACGGACAAAATTTGTAATTTTTTCGCGACTAATTGGCGAAATTTGCAATTTCTGGAGATGTTGGCATTTAGGGTCACCGTGGACCACAGGTTGTGCCTCCCTAGCATAGGTCAAGGCCCCAATCAAGGCAGCAATAAGTGTGGTATCCCCAGAGCTCTTGACATACACTGGCAAACCAATAGTTCTGTTAATTTTTGATTGGAGCAATTGGTTGAGCCGAGTGATTGAGGTCATTTGTTAAAAATTTTTGGTTAATTTGGATGATTTTTGATTGCGGCAATTGGTTGATTCGGTTGATTGAGATCATTGGTTGGTTGGGACGGTTGATTGGTTAGCTGAAGCTGGCTGATCAAGTTCCTGAAAGGATCTGAAAAAGTTGTGAAACCACATGAAGAAACTGGTGAAACCAGAGAAAAATGTAAAGCTTGATCTAAAAAAGTTACAGCAAAAAATTGGCTAATAGTTTCTCTCTGAAAAAGTGCATAGAACTTAATAGAACCAGATTGATTTTAAAGCTCATAAAGACATTTGAATTTGAAGGTTCTGGTCGAAAAGTAATGGAACCAAATTATCTATAAAGCTCATGAAATTACACAAAGTTTTGTTGACAGCTGAAAATGTGGACTGAGCTTTACTGGTGCCTTAAAATCAATCTGGGAAGTAAAGGCATTTTTAACATATTCCAAATTCCAATCATCCATAACCAGATTAAAATTTGGAATCATAAGGTTAGAGGGTGATTTCGTAATATGCCAGAACCTGAGGGGTCAGTACAGTACAAAGTAAGGGCCAAGTTCCATTCCAGAGGTCATTAATAAAAGCCTGGAAGATCAAAAACCCAAGTAAACCCAAAACCCTATACATGTACGATTCAAGCACATACTTACTATTTGTCTTAAATCCATTGACATAAGGTTCCTTTTTTACAGTCATTACACTCTAAAAAACAAATGTGTAAATTTACACATTAAAACAGGTATATCGATGATACAAAAACGATTAGTCTATATGTGTAAATTGGTGTGTAAATTGCCAAAATACACGCCTAATGTGTAAATTTCTAAATACACACTTTAGTGTGCAATTTGATGATAACACAAGTGTGTAAAAGTTATCTGATCACTCTTAAAAGACACACTTTAATGTGTAAATTGCACAAGAATACACATATTTCTGCGTAATATTCTTACATATACACCTGTGTAATACTTTGTGATTACACACCACACTTTCAAAAGAGTAATTTATAGTGCACCTCAGTGATGCATATAATTTTCATTACGTTTGAAATAGTGAAATATCATTAAATTACACTGCAAACAATTTTTCCCCACAGAACAATGTTTAACAGAATTCTTTTGTTTAACCCTGTAAATGAATAATTAATTATTTGCACCCAATATTCTACAAAAAGCATATTTTAATGCTCTCATAATTATATACCAATTCCATCATGTTTCAAATGACGTAGCATCTTCAAAATGCACTTGTAACGATTATTCCCCATTGACTGTACTGTAACGGAATACTTTTGACTGTCCCTGTAAAAAAACTATAAGTGCTACACACTTCAGTTGAAATAGGGAACATGCTATAGTAAACGACAATAACATATAAAAATTTCAGGGCGATCCGAGTATATTTACACGAGTTAGAACACGGATAGACGGCAGACGACCAGACAAGCCGAAGTCATACACACTTTTCAACTAGGTTGGAAAGTATTAAAAACAAAAATCACAAATTACACAAAAGCTAAAATAACTTGTCGGAAATCATTAAAATAGAAACAGTAACATTAAATAAATACTTTAAGAACAGTAATTAATAATAATCAATAATATCTGCTAAAGTCTTGCTGCTGAAACATTAGCAAATACAGACACATTTATTTTTAATGACATTGAATACTTTGGATAATTTTGAAAACATGTAACAATATAAAACTTTATCAATTGCTTCTTATCTCTGCCCAATAAGATAAAAAAATATTTTTTCCCACACAAAAAACTCCTCCTCCCCCCCCCCCCCCCCCCACACACACACACACTTACAAGAAAGTTTTGAAATAACTGTCCTGTTCAACCAATGTCAAATCAGTACTTGATCGAGACAAAATTTAAGGGCTATTTAGGAACCTACACAAAAATCCATTTAATAAAAGAGGCCTCCTTCACAAAATTTCTCTTAATAAAATAGTTTCCTTCGCAAAATTCCATTACTTAAAAACATTCAGATCATTAATTATTTTTTATTTATTAGGTTTTTAAGTGTGTAATTTGCAACGAAAACAAATTCGCCATAAAAGAAAACTTTTGCAAGACTTAAAGTTATTATTAATGAATGATCGGTTCGAATTTTTATAAATCATGGATTTCATCTTTCGTTACAAAAATCCAAAATGTTATTTTTCACAAAAATATAATAAATTTCACAGAAAGGCTAAGCTTTGGCATTAGCCCGCGGTCAGCTATCTTGTTTTTCAAACTCAAACCATTTTAACTTTTATTATTAAATATAAATAAATTAATCAATAAAATTGAATAACGTGTTTATAATAAGTAAATATGGATGAAAATTATTTAGGAAATGACAAACAAAACAAATGTGTTTTGATTTATCCCCCGCTGTCAGCCATCTTGTTTTTTAAATCAAAACATTTTAACTTTTATTACTAAATATAAATAAATTAGTCAATAAAATTAAATAACGTGTTCATAATAAGTAAATATGGATGAAAATTATTTTGGAAATGAGAAACAAAACAAATATGTTTTGATTTAAAAAACAAGATGGCGGACAGCAGGCTAGTTCCAAAGCTGTTCCAAGTGAGTAGTTTGAAAGTTTCTGTGTTTGATCTGTTAGACTTTTGTTTCATAAATGTATTTATTTTGGCTAAGTTTTAAATTTTTTTACGGAATATTAACGAGTTTAAACGCATAAAAAAATTAGTAAATTAAGATAAAGTTTCTAAACTAATTTTGTGCGATGATTAGAAGTTAGTAATTTTTTTAAAAAGCAAAATTAATTGCTCAGATCGTTGTCACCTGCGATGTGACGTCACCGTTACTCACGGATTAAGAGACCACATTTTAACATACACATTAGATTATTAAAACAAACACATTTTACACATTAATTGCTAAGTGATCGCATTTTCTTTGTGTTATTCTTTTTTTTTTTTTTTCAATTCCTACTATTAGCTTACACTCTCTATATATTTATGTATCTTATTCAAATTTTCAATCGTTAATAAAATACTTTTTATTCATCCACTCAAGTTCAAATACATTTTTTAAAACTTGTAGTGGATGACACTGGATGTTAATACAGTTTCTTCAAATATTAATTCATTAATTAAATTTAATTAATTAATTTTAGTTTTATACGGGAGAAAAAAATTTCTCCCATTGTTTTCATAAATGAAATGAAAGATTTTCCTCAAATGAGTGATGCCACAAAAATAAAATACCGCAACGATGATTATAAAAAAATGTTCAATAAAGATAACGTGGGACATTAATGCTGCACGGTTTTTTTTATATATTTATGATTAAAAAGCAAAATTCAAATTCAAATGCTGAAATTATTTTTCTTTCAAATTTTCAATCGTTAATAAAATACTTTTTATTCATCCACTTAAGTTCAAATACATTTTTTTTAACTTGTAGTGGATGACACTTGCTGTTAATACAGTTTTTTCAAATATTAATTCGTTAATTGAATTAAATAACCAAACTACTAGCATTCAAAACTCGAAGATAAATGAGCAGAAACACTCCATAAATTTCCACTCTTCGAAAGAGCCGCTACTACATGAAATTGTTGGCATGGTAACTGTTGACTCGTGATTATGTTTTAATGTTATTTTCTATTCTGTTTCATATTATTTTTGGTACTTACGTATTATCCGGGCCATTCTTATTTTATTTATTAAAATGGAAAATTGCAAGGAAATTCGCTTTCTATTTTGCCACTTAATATTGTGATTCTGTCATATGGTATATACATATTTATATTAATTGTAATTATTTAATAAAAAGTAACTAAAATAAAAATTTTCTTTGTTGACCTAAGTAGTAATTGACTTTAAAAAATTATATTACTTGTTTCCTTTGTTGATAAAATTATTACCGATAGCTTTAATTAAAATTAATCGATTAGTTGATAATAAATGTTTCGAAATATTAAAATATTGTTTTGTCATCGGGAACACACACAACTACTATACGTAATGTCAGAACTCTACCACCTCAAGATGTGAGTGCAAGCGCGGATTCAAAGGGGGGGAGGGGGTCTCATGATCCCCCTCTAAACGAAAAACGTTTCTATAAAACAATACGTTTTCTTTTTAAATATAAACTAGGGGGCCTACCCCAAGCGAGCTACGCTCGCCAACCCCCACTCCGACTTCGAGGCCTCTAAAAACATGACAGCGTGCTTCGTTTTAAAAATATTGGTAAATCTGTAATTGGATTGCCATGCTTTTAACGTTTTAATGAGGCATTTTTTTATTATCATGGCCTCATACACAGCTGTTGCGACAACTGACGACTGTTTTAGAGATTGGTAAGTAAAATCAATTACACCTTGAAAACCAGTTTGTATAAAATGGTTAGGTTTAAATTGTGGCTACCTCTCGCACTTTTATAACAACGATCTGTATTCTATTCGTCCTTTGCGTTTAAGGATGAGAAAAATTCCATCTGCTTGTGAATAACATTAAGAACCACGGTATTGAAAAGTACTATGTTACAGACATTTTCAGTAACAGGTTTTAATTTTCTCTGTATTTTAGTGCACCATCATGCATATTTTCATGTTATTTTAAATATGTAAATTATTTATTTTAATTAATATGTATATACGAATTTTCTAATAATTATTTATCATACAAAATTAATTAAATATTTTGTGCATGCATGCCTGCATTTATTCGGCATCAATTGATGAGATATTTAAACAAATTCGCTATCCGCGATAATTTTACACCATGTTATGTCACTTGAATATTGTCCATAAGAAAATCGGGTACTTTTCCATTATAGGATCCTTTGCTTTTAGGTTTGTCGTAATTCGAGTTTCAACAAGAACGAAAAATCATGCGTCAAGCATAGATTATGTAGCACTTTCCAACGCTTCTAAAATAATTTTACAAATCATTACCGTTTAATAAGCTGAAAGATGACATCTAAGTAAACAATTTGGAAAACGCATAACATATTTAAAAACGTAATTTCAGGAATTTTCAATATATACAATATTCGGAAAAATATCCGAATACTTTTATGTAGCCCTGTATATGATCTATAGATTTGTATATATACATAGGATGCTAAATTTTAGTTTAGTTAGGAAACGCGTAGCACCGTTTAAATTCTCCTTCTGGAGTTTCTGTCAATAAACGGAAATGTGTTCGCGAACTTTTGTGCTGCCCTGTATAGGATCTACAGAATTTATACACACCACGTAATAGACAAAAAGCTAGTTAAGATTAAAATCGCGTTTAGTAACTTAAAACGCACTTCCAGGAATTATTGTTAACAGACAGTAGAGAATTCTTTTGTGTGTCCCTGTAAATGAACGATGACTGCTCTGCACGGTAACAGGAAAAAAAGTAATCGGAAAAAAAGTAAACGGAAAAAAAGTAACTGAGTCAACAAAAGCGGAAAAAAAGTAATCGGAAAAAAAGTAATCGGAAAAAAAGTAAACGGGAAAAAAGTAAACGGAAAAAAAGTAACAAGGTATGGATAAATATTGAACTTATTGATAAATAAGTGTTAAAAGATAACGAAGTAACATATGTCTGATTTATATAATTCCCGTAGGCGGATATTTGCGAATGCTATTAGGAATTGAGTAAAATCACCCCCTGAAAAATGCCCCATCGGTAAAAAGCTCCCTGATAATAAAAAAAGGGGGGGGTGGGGGGATAGGCTTCACGTTAAGATGGGAAAATACCACACATTTATGAATAACACGTGTTTGAATAAGCCAATTATAATTTCGGGTAAAGCACGTGCTACCACGTGTATTTACTAACCACGTGTACTAGGAACAATCAGAGCATTATATACATCATATATTCTAATACTAGAGCAAATCTTGTGTGTGTGTGTGTGGGGGGGGGGGGTTATATATATATATACAAATTTTATTTTAAAAACACCTCTCAGACGGAGGACATAAAACTTGAAAAATAATCATAAAAGCATCCGAATGAAGTTATCATAAAATTCTGAATATTTTATAAATAAATTTTAATTAAAAAAATAAATTACTATTATATTTAGTTGCAGAAGTTTTTTTTTAATCTGAAAACTTGCTCAAAAAATAAAAACTACAATTAGATCCTATGTTCCATCTGTATAACATATTTAGATTTCAAGACACAAATTCATTTTGAAAGCTTTACGCTATAAAACCTGGAGAAAATGTAAATTAATTTTTATTTTGATTTTTTATTCTTTTTTTTAAATAAAAAAGTTATTTGAAATAAAAAATGGGAATCAGAAAAAAGATACAATTTAATATATTTACTTACATACAGTTAAGATGTATATTTAACACCTAATTAGTTTTGAAACTTGAATGAACTTTTCCTAGTTTTATTAAAAAAGAATAGATATATATTTTTAAGGAGAGCTAACACTTTCTATTAACTAGCTCTTACAATTATCATCTTATTTATATAAAAAAAATGTCCATATGATCATCTTAATTGCAACCAAATTAACACATGCGTTAAAAAATGTATAAAAAAATCATATAATCTTAGAAAATAGTAAAAAAAAATATATATATATATATATATATAACAGGACGGTTGGGTGGGTAGATGTTAGATTGAGATGGTGTGTGGCGGAGTTGTACGGAAAAAACGCATGGTTAATTTATATTATTTAAAAAAAAAAGGGGGGGGGGCTTTTTGATTTACACAATTGTTTGATATTACACATTTTATAATGGACTGTGATGTGGTATTTTTATATGTATATTAATTTAGTTATATTTACATATTCATTATTTAATTAATTTAAATGAATTTATATTCATTAATATTAAGAATGTTTCTGATTTAATGATTTGGATTAATACCTACGGTGGACAATATCATATTAACTTCTAATATAATGTATACTTTTCTAAAGTGTTAATATAATATGTTTTAATTTTTATTAAACGTTCTACCCTTACCACTTATATTAAGTGTTTATAATTTTTTAACTTTGTATGAAGAAATATTATATGTTACTAATTCATTTCAATATTTAATTAATATTAATTTTAAATTCTTTGTATCTTAATTCCAATATTTAGTATTTTATTTTAATTTAATTTATGTGATGTTGCATTTTTGGCACAGTTATTTAATAGTTTTTGTCATTTAATGGTACATATATTTTTATGTTGCTTTAATTATTAATTTTTTCATCTTACAACTTATTTTTAACATAGAATTATTCATTAATACATCCATTACTTTAATGTAATTAGATATCCTATTTATTAATTAATTTCATTTATTTATTATTTAACTAATTACTATCATTTCCGATAGTAATTTGATTTAATTATTAAACATTAATTTTCATCCAATACTTTTTATTCAGATTATATTCACTTTTACCAACATAGATGGCAGCACTAATGTTCCTGTTTGCTTTACAATATTCATATTATTCTAACATTTTTTCTGGCAACATAGTAAATCATTTTCTAATTCTAAATTTGGCAACATGTAATGATTTTTTGCAATTCATTCCCTAGTTTTGGTTGTGTTTCATGTGTGGTTCATGTGGTGCACAGGTATCTTTTTTAATCCAAATGGATTATGTACTTTATGACTCTATTTCAAGTTTTATCTGTATATTATAGGTATGGTTTCTTTCCTTTTTAATATTGTATTTATTTTTTTATTTTTTCACAGGTTTGATTCATTGTTTATGAGTGGTAGTCCCAAAATCATATTATTTAGCAATGTTATGGCTAATATGCTGATGAAACCACTCATTTTATTTGTGGTATTTAGGCATTTGGGACTTGATAATTCTGTCTAAATTCCACGGATTTAATTTCATTCATTCAATTTCATTTATTCAATTTTTAATTTAATTTCTTCATCTTTTAAATAAGTTTTTGGTATTTATATTCAGTGAGTTGGGGAATACTTTCATTCAACTAATTACATACTTAATCATTATTTCATAGTTTAAGTTAGTGTTATGGTAATGTTTCATTTATGGTTATATATATATATATATAATATATATAATTTTTAAATTATATTGAGTTATTAAGTTCTTTCCACACAGTCACTTTGAATTATTGATATATTTTTGTATATGGATTTTTAGTTTTAGTGACAGATCGGTTAATTCTCTTACAGATTATATTTTATAAGTCAATGTTTTCATGTTAAACAAAATTAAATTTATGTTCGGAAACTGTTAAAAACATTGTTGCTTAAAGAGAAATATAGAAAAAAAAAACGAATCACAAAATCATCCGAATCAAATTGTTGCGAAATTCTGAATATTTTATAAATGATTTTCAATATTTCCTATGGGAATGGATTTTTTCTAAGTATTTCCTCATGAAAACTTGTTCAAAATACAAAAACTGTATTTATATGTATTTACTGTGTTCCATCTAAATAACATATTTAAATTTCAGGACACACAGCCATTTTCAAAATGCAACACAAACAAAGAATACAAATTGGTTTACTTAATCATATATGAACTGGGAAAATTAAAAAAGTCTTATTGAATAAGATTCTAAATAAAGAATCAAAATAATGTGGAACTAAATAAAGATAATTGAAAAAAGAAAAAAAAAAGAGTGGTGGTGGTGTTGTGTGTGTGTATGGGGGGGGGGGGGGAATTGGATAGATAAGAACCATGTTTGGCCCATGGCAGAGACAAATATTTTGTTTTAATTTTTGTAATAAAATTTAGGATTAAATTGGTTCTTTTTGTAGAACTGCTTAAGTATGCTCTGTACAAGATAAAAATAAAAGTTCTTTAGCAAATTTTAATATACTCTTAACATTTTTACAAAAAAAAAATCTTTTTTATTTATTTATTTATTTTAATAAGAAGGTCTCATAACACCAGCATGGTTTTTATGGATGTTACTATTTGAATAAAAATATAAAACATTCAGAAAAAGAATGAAAACTTGATTTTTCATTATTATTATTATTAAACTATTCTATTCAAATGTTAAAATAAGTTAAAGCATACTTAAATGATAGAAACTTGTACTTTCTACTAAGAAAATGAACTGCAAAATGAGTTTATGCATTTAAAATTTTCAATAGCGGATACCTTGGGACTGCTGGGTTTGTTCTCTATATATACCTCCATTTAGCGAACTATAAATCAGGTTTGGGTTGCTTCCAGAAGCAAGACCTGATTATTGCACGGGCAAACTCTTCCACGGCTTTGACCCCCTCCCCTCTGAATTTAGATGCCTCCCAAATTTGACATTTCTTTTAATATTTTAAAGTAAAAGAGTAGGATAAGATTAAAAACAAAATATATATATTTATCTAAAAACAGTGAAACCTTTCAATAGCGGACATTTCGAGACTACAAAATTTGTTTACTATTCGGAGGTGTCCACATTTCTGATGTAAAAATATTCAAACATGTATGTGTTGTGTATTGAAAAGGTGGATTTTCGCTAAATAGAGGTATCCGCTTTTACCTCTAAAACCGGACACTTCCGAATAGCGGGAAAATTCTGTGCTCCCGAAGTATCCGCTATTGAGAGATTTTACTGGTTTTAGATAAATATAATTTTTGTTTTCAATCTTATCTTACTGTAAAAGCTCAAAACATTGAATATAATCAGTACAATGCCGAAAGAGATTTAAAATATCAGCTTTACGAAAATTGCATTCTAAATTTTGGGCACCATAAAATCGGGGGGGGGGGGGGGGAGGCCATGGGTCCATGCTTTTATCAGGTTCTTCTTCTTCTTAAAAAATTACCAGCCCTGCTTTGTGATCATATATAGTCCCATTTATTGAGGATGCAATGTGGTCAAATATGGCTGCATTTAATGCTTAAAAAAATTGTGGTCAGAAATGACTAATTATTGCCGAAAGATCAGAGCACGAAAATGGCCGCAATTCAGGAGTTTCAAATGTCTTAAATTCAGACACAAATAAGTGTCTTCAAAAATTAAGACACTTTAAAGTGTCTCTTTTTTTAACCATCCGTTTCAGACACTTAAGTGTCTGAATTTAAGACATTTCAGTTTACAGTGCAGTTTTAACAACTTTATACCTGGTTAAAAATTATTTTTATTAATACTTAAAATTATCCCAGTGTTTTGAAATATAGGTAAGATTTGAGAATAATGATTCATGATAAAATTAACTTGACCCGCGTAGACCCAAAATAACCCGCTAATAGAAAGTTCTCAAATATGTGACCCAGTCCAATAGTCTTCTCGTGCCCGAAAATGGTAATAAAAGTTTAGTCAAAATCGTTTGAACCGTATTTTAGATACAATTAGCTTGATCCTGACAGATTGTGACCCAAATGACCCACTAATCGAATTTCCTCAAACATGTGACTCAGCCCAACGGTTTTCTGGTGCCTCAAAACTGTAGGATACAAAATTTCGTCAAAATCATTAGAGCCGTTTTTAACATAAAATTTGCATATATATATATATATAACCCCCCCCCCACCCCCCTCACACACACACACACAAGATTTGCTCTCGTATTAGAATAAATGGTGTATATAATGCTCTGATTGTTCCTAGTACACGTGGTTAGTAAATACACGTGGTAGCACGTGCTTTACCCGAAATTATAATTGCTTATTCAAACACGTGTTATTCATAAATGTGTGGTATTTTCCCATCTTAAAGTGAAGCCTATCCCCCCTACCCCGTTTTTTTTATTATCAGGGAGCTTTTTACCGATGGGGCATTTTTCAGGGGGTGATTTTACTCAATTCCTAATAGCATTCGCAAATATCCGCCTACGGGAATTATATAAATCAGACATATGTTACTTCGTTATCTTTTAACACTTATTTATCAATAAGTTCAATATTTATCAATACCTTGTTACTTTTTTTCCGTTTACTTTTTTTCCGTTTACTTTTTTTCCGATTACTTTTTTCCGTTTACTTTTTTTCCGATTACTTTTTTTCCGTTTACTTTTTTTCCGCTCTTGTTGACTCAGTTACTTTTTTTCCGTTTACTTTTTTTCCGATTACTTTTTTTCCTAAATTCGCTATGCACACACTATTCTGTAGTAAGCCTCTTGTAATGCACCTTAGTAATATATATAAACTTCAATGCGTTTAAAATAGTGGAACATTATTTAAATAAGCCGCAGACGATTTTTCTTCATAGACGTAATGTAACGGAATTATTTTGACTGTCCCTGTAAAGTAACTCTAAGTGCTATACACCTACTATTCCATATTAAGCTTCTTCTAATGCATCTTAGTGATCTATATAAATTTCAATGCGTTTACAATAGTGAAACATTTTTAAAATAAACCGCAAATGATTTTTCCCCATAGACCGCAATGTAACGGAATTCTTTTGAGTGTCATTTCACGTGCCATAGATAACGACAATAACATATAAAAATTGCAGAGCAATCCGAGCATATTTACGGGAGTTAGAGCACGGAAAGACGGCCATACGGCCAGACAAACCGAAGTCATAAGCACTTTTCAACTAGGTTGGAAAGTGCTAAAAACGAATAGATTCGTTAATATACATATATTTGTTGCCAAAAGTTATGAAAACAAACCCAATGAACTTTTGGTGATTTTCTATAATAGGGATCATGACGCTTTTTTAAAAAGCTTGGCGCAATTCGGGCATCAGAAAGTGAGATTTGGTGCCAAATTACATAAACAGCCATGGAAACAAATTCGACGATTTTTTTTGTTTATATGCGTATTTTAATTATACGTATATTATTATTGTTTTTTCTATACAAATTACTTCTGATTATATATAAAATAGGATAAATGACATTTTACGCTAAACAAATTGTATAAATATTCAAAAAATGCTTCTGTATACGAAATGACAAAGTAAATAGGTTGACAGAAAGTATGTTGCCAAATTTCCTTTTCCGCCAAGGCTATTTTCTCTGTTTCGTCAAGGCCCCATATACTGGAAAAGCACCGAACTTTTATGCTTGTTTATACATGTATTTATATGTATATATACAATTTATTTATAATTGTCTTTCAATTTACCTCTTTTTGTACATAAAAATAGATAAATGGCTTCTTTATATTAAATAAATTGTATAAACATAAATGACGTATTTACATAAATGACGTCATTTGGACGAATTTATTTAAAATATTTTCAGTTTATAAATTAAATTAAATGCTGACAGACGATTGAATCCTGACGATAGAAATATGATTTTTTTTTTTCAAATTTTCGTGAAAAACATAATTTAATCACAATCTTGTCTTCATTATTGATTGAAATAAAAGATAAATTCAATTTCAATTTGAAAATGACGAATAAAAATAAATCAATAATCCCTATCGGGATCTTTTTTTATTTTTTTCCCTTTTTTGTCACAAAAAAACTGAGTAATTAGTTGCCATCATTACAGAAATGTCATTAAAATTAGAAAAAAATTAATATCTCGAAAACTAATTTCAATTTCAAAATTCTATTACCAGTTTTGACATCCGCGGATTTTTATGGACAATTGGTATTAATTTCACCATCAAGCGTTTAATATTTTATTAAAAATAGCCCTGAAACATAATCAGTCGTTTCATAAAATCGTTTCATAAATTCGTTTCATAAAATCGTTTCACAAATTCGTTTCATTAGGATTTTATATATATAGGGTAGATATGTATTAAAGGTGTCTTAATTTTTTTTCTTTTTTTACTGCTTAAAGACTTTAATCTTTTTGATACACTCATGGAATTATTTTTAAATAGAAATGCAAGAAAATTGCAAGGAGGCTTTATTGTTTAGATACTAAAGAATCAAAATCATTTTTAATTTTCTTTTAAATGTGTTACATTTTGTATTGTATTTGATTGATTACTCAAGACGATATTTCAATGATTGTCCAGCCTCGAAAATTGTTCTCAAAATGCGAACATTGAGAAAATTTTCTGCAAGATTCTTTGCATTTATAAGAAAATGAGAAACTCAATAACATGCATATTTTAATAAGCATATTTTTAGATAAAACATGCATTTTTTGTATATTTAATAATATACCTGAAAATTTCATGCACTTATGAAAAATAATTAATTAGGGTAAATGTCAGAAAATAGTCAATTTGGATCTAAGATAGAAAACTGCTAATGAAGACATGTAACCTCCCCCCCCCACCAAAAAAAAGGGGGGGGGGCATGACCCTCCTCCGAATGGGGGGCTGGATCCGCCTTTGAGTGAGTGAAAAAAAATATAACAAAATTCAATTTAGAACTAAGTTAAGTTAAATAAAAGTATATAAAAATTAAAGAAAAAAATGCTCAAGAGTTGACAGGTATGCAGCACACTTATCAGAAAAAATAACAATTTTATTGCGTAAAACAAAATAAACTTACCTGAAATTACTTTCAAAATATACAAGATAGAAACACGTGGTCGTCTTTCATAAACACAAACCATGCAATCTATCTAGTAAATAGTACTACTGTGTAGCTCTAGCTCTAGATATGAACTTCTGAGCTCTGATCCCTTTCTTATCTCTTTCTTTTTTCAATACCTTCCCCCCTCCTCCTACGAAACAACTTGGCCCTACAATTTTTGGAACTTTCTAGCAGCAACTTGACCCTGACGCTTTCTTATCCTATCTGAGTTGCAGAATAGTGAGAGAAAATCTTTCATTCTTCATAAGCATGTGACATTAGAATGGGACATTCCATTCATCTGTTTGCACCCTCTCTTCTTTTGTGCAACAGAGTGTGGTTGGATCTTGTGGAGTGTGTATATTCCATACATTGACATCTCATACAAAGTTCATCAGTACAAAGATACTCAAAGATCATCCTTGTATCACATGTCAATGATTCCATACACCTGTTTGCATCTTCTTTTCTTTTGTAAGGGAATGTGTCAAACAGGATTACAGAGAAGTCTCTATAGTCCTAGCCTCAAACGTCCCTTCGTTCCCTTTGCACTATTATAGAGGTTAAGTGAGCATAATAGTAGATAATCCCCAGCTCTATTATCTTCCAGACAGAGCCTGATTACCAATAAGACTAACTTCCACCAGTAAAAAGGAATTTTTACCTTATTCGTGACAGAAATTCTGCACGAATAAGACGTTTAAGTAAGGGTGAAATTTCTATTGAATTTTACTTGTGGAAGTTTATCCTGTTGGTTATAACAGGATAAGTCCTTCATGGAGATCAAGAAGTTGATAGATGTTCAGTATTCTTTGGTTAAGGAATACATCCAAGGCCGCAGAATTAGCCAATGTTTCTGTGTGGCCACTAGACAAAAATTTACTTATGAAATGCTTTCTAACTTTTGGCAGTAATCAATTATTTCTATTTGTATACCTATCTGTTGAAATATACAACTATTACGAGTTGAATACACAACTAATAAACCCAAAATGTTATGTATAATAAACAAAAAATAAATCCAAATAAACTCTAACGAATTTTTTTTTTCCTAAAACTAAGCTTAGTGTATTTGAAACGTTTACGGATAAAAAAATAAAATTAATTAAAAAATATTAATTCGTCAGAAGTCGATCAGGGTTTTTTTTCTGCCCATTTTGTGACAATTAAAAGTTATTTTAGTGAAATTTATTATATTTTTTGAGAAAAATAACATTTTGTAACGAAAAATGAAATGCAATGCACCCTATTCTTCATTTGGGTTCGAGGTTACGATATCGGAAATGTTTCCCCAAAACACGTGACTCAACGCCACAAAAATATGGTTCACTAGCAAAACCCGCGGCTTTGCTCGCGTAATTATTGAAAAATACCAAGTGGTATTCGTGGGCCTATTTTCGAATCTAGGAAAAAAAGTAATCGGAAAAAAAGTAAACGGAAAAAAAGTAACTGAGTCAACAAGAGCGGAAAAAAAGTAAATGGAAAAAAAGTAATCGGAAAAAAAGTAAACGGAAAAAAAGTAAACGGAAAAAAAGTAACAAGGTATTGATAAATATTGAACTTATTGATAAATAAGTGTTAAAAGATAACGAAGTAACATATGTCTGATTTATATAATTCCCGTAGGCGGATATTTGCGAATGCTATTAGGAATTGAGTAAAATAACCCCCTGAAAAATGCCCAATCGGTAAAAAGTTCCCTGATAATAAAAAAATGGGGGTGGGGGGATAGGCTTCACGTTAAGATGGGAAAATACCACACATTTATGAATAACACGTGTTTGAATAAGCCAATTATAATTTCGGGTAAAGCACGTGCTACCACGTGTATTTACTAACCACGTGTACTAGGAACAATCAGAGCATTATATACACCATTTATTCTAATACGAGAGCAAATCTTGTGTGTGTGTGTGTGTGTGAGGGGGGTGGGGGGGGAGTTTATATATATATATATATATATATATATATATATATAATATGCAAATTTCATGTTAAAAACGGCTCTAATGATTTTGACGAAATTTTGTATCCTACAGTTTTGAGGCACCAGAAAACCGTTGGGCTGAGTCACATGTTTGAGGAAATTCGATTAGTGGGTCATTTGGGTCACAATCTGTCAGGATCAAGCTAATTGTATCTAAAATACGGTTCAAACGATTTTGACTAAACTTTTATTACCATTTTCGAGCACGAGAAGACTATTGGACTGGGTCACATATTTGAGAACTTTCTATTAGTGGGTCATTTTGGGTCAACGCGGGTCAAGTTAATTTTATCATAAATCATGATTCTCAAATCTTACACATATTTCAAAACACTGGGATAATTTTAAGTATTAATAAAAATAATTTTTAACCAGGTATAAAGTTGTTAAAACTGCACTGTAAACTGAAATGTCTTAAATTCAGACACTTAAGTGTCTGAAACGGATGGTTAAAAAAAGAGACACTTTAAAGTGTCTTAATTTTTAAGACACTTATTTGTGTCTGAATTTAAGACATTTGAAACTCCTGAATTGCGGCCATTTTCGTGCTCTGATCTGTCGGCAATAAGTAGTCATTTCTGACCACAATTTTTTTAAGCATTAGATGCAGCCATATTTGACCACATTCCATCCTCAATAAATGGGACTATATATGATCACAAAGCAGGGCTGGTAATTTTTTAAGAAGAAGAAGAACCTGATAAAAGCATGGACCCATGGCCTCACCGCCCCCCCCCCCCCGATTTTACGGGGCCCAAAATTTAGAATGCAATTTTCGTAAAGCTGATATTTTAAATCTCTTTCGGCATTGTACTGATTATATTCAATGTTTTGAGCTTTTACAGTAAGATAAGATTGAAAACAAAAATTATATTTGTCTAAAAACAGTAAAATCTCTCAATAGCGGATACTTCGGGAGCACAGAATTTTCCCGCTATTCGGAAGTGTCCGGTTTTAGAGGAAAAAGCGGATACATTTAGCGAAAATCCACCTTTTCAATACACAACACAAACATGTTTGAATATTTTTACATCAGAAATTTGGACACCTCCGAATAGTAAACAAATTTTGTAGTCTCGAAATGTCCGCTATTGAAAGGTTTCACTGTTTTTAGATAAATATATATATTTTTGTTTTTAATCTTATCCTACTCTATAAGTTTAAAATATTGAAAGAAATGTCAAATTTGGGAGGCACCTAAATTCAGAGGGGAGGGGGTCAAAGCCGTGGAAGAGTTTGCCCGTGCAATAATCAGGTCTTTGTTCAGGTCAAGCAACCCAAACCTGATTTATAGTTCGCTAAATGGAGGTATATAGAGAACAAACCCAGCAGTCCCGAGGTATCCGCTATTGAAAATTTTAACTGCATAAATTCATTTTGCAGTTCATTTTCTTAGTAGAAAGTACAAGTTTCTATCACTTAAGTATGCTTTAACTTATTTTAACATTTGAATAGAATAGTTTAATAATAATAATAATAATGAAAAATCAAGTTTTCATTCTTTTTCTGAATGTATTATATTTTTATTCAAATATTAACATCCATAAAAACCATGCTGGTGTTATGAGACCTTCTTATTAAAATAAATAAATAAATAAAAATAAATAAAAAAGAAATTTTTTTTTTTTTTTTTTTTTTTTTTTTTTTTTTTGTAAAAATGTTAAGAGTATATTAAAATTTGCTAAAGAACTTTTATTTTTATCTTGTACAGAGCATACTTAAGCAGTTATACAAAAAGAACCAATTTAATCCTAAATTTTATTACAAAAATTAAAACAAAATATTTGTCTCTGCCATGGGCCAAACATGGTTCTTATCTACCCCCCCCCCCCCCATACTCACACACACACAACACCACCACCACTCTTTTTTTTCTTTTTTCAATTATCTTTATTTATTTCCACATTATTTTGATTCTTTATTTAGAATCTTATTCAATAAGACTTTTTTAATTTTCCCAGTTCATATATGATTAAGTAAACCGATTTGGATTCTTTGTTTGTGTTGCATTTTGAAAATGGCTGTGTGTCCTGAAATTTAAATATGTTATTTAGATGGAACACAGTAAATACATATAAATACAGTTTTTGTATTTTGAACAAGTTTTCATGAGGAAATACTTAGAAAAAATCCATTCCCATAGCAAATATTGAAAATCATTTATAAAATATTCAGAATTTCGCAGCAATTTTATTCGGATGATTTTGTGATTCGTTTTTCTGTTCTATATTCCCCTTTAAGCAACAATGTTTTTAACAGTTTCTGAACATAACTTTAATTTTGTTTAACATGAAAACATTGACTTCGAAAATATAATCTGTAAGAGAATTAACCGATCTGTCACTAAAATTAAAAATTCATATACAAAAATACATCAATAATTCAAAGTGACTGTGTGGAAAGAACTTAATAACTCAATATCATTTAAAAATTATATATATTATATATATATATATAACCATAAATGAAACATTACCATAACACCAACTTAAACTGTGAAATAATGATTAAGTATGTAATTTTTTGAATGAAAGTATTCCCCAACACACTGAATATAGATACCAAAAACTTATTTAAAAGAAGAAGAAATTAAATTAAAAATTGAATAAATGAAATTGAATGAATGAAATGAAATCCGTGGAATTTAGACAGAATTATCAAGTCCCAAATGCCTAAATACCACAAATAAAATGAGTGGTTTCATCAGCATATTAGCCATAACATTGCTAAAGAATATGATTTTGGGACTACCACTCATAAACAATGAATCAAACCTGTGAAAAAATAAAAAAATAAATGCAATATTAAAAAGGAAAGAAACCATACCTATAATATACAGATAAAACTTGAAATAGAGTCATAAAGTACATAATCCATTTGGATTAAAAAAGATACCTGTTCTCCACATGAACCACACATGAACACAACCAAACAGAGGGAATGAATTGCAAAAAATCATTACATGTTGCCAAATTTAGTTTTAGAAAATGATTTACCATGTTGCCAGAATAGATGTTAGAATAATATGAATATTATTGTAAAGCAACAGAAACCATGGTGCTGCCATCTATTAGGGTAAAAAGTGAATATACACTGAATAAAAATAGCATTGGATGAAAAATAATATTTAAAAATTAATATATATATATACTATATAACCATAAATAAAACATTATCAAAACACCAACTTAAACAATGAATTAATGAATAAGTATGTAATAATTAGTTGTCAATGAAAGATTCCCCAACACACTGAATATGTAAACAAAAACATATTAAAAGAATAAGAAATTAAATTAAAAATTGAATAAATGGAATTAAATGAATGAAATGAAATGAAATTTGTGGAATTTAGACAGAATTTATCAAGTCCCAAATGCCTAAATACCACAAATAAAATGAAATGAGAGGTTTCATCATCATATTAGCCATACATTGCTAAAGAATATGATTTTGGGACTACCTGCTCATAAACATTGAATCAAACCTGTGAAAAAATAAAAAAATAAATACAATATTAAAAAGGAAAGAAGCCATACCTATAATATACAGAGAAAACATGAAATAGAGTCAGAAATTATAAAATCCATTATGATTAAAAAAGATACCTGTGCACCACATGAACCACACATGAAACACAACCAAAACTAGGGAATGAATTGCAAAAAATCATTACATGTTGCCAAATTTAGAATTAGAAAATGATTTACTATGTTGCCAGAAAAGATGTTAGAATAATATGAATATTGTAAAGCAAACAGGAACATTAGTGCTGCCATCTATGTTGGTAAAAGTGAATATAATCTGAATAAAAAGTATTGGATGAAAATTAATGTTTAATAATTAAACCAAATTACTATCGGAAATGATAGCAATTAGTTAAATAATAAATAAATGAAATTAATTAATAAATAGAATATCTAATTACATTAAAGTAATGGATGTATTAATGAATAATTCTATGTTAAAAATAAGTTGTAAGATGGAAAAATTAATAATTAAAGCAACATAAAAATATATGTACCATTAAATGACAAAAACTACTAAATAACTGTGCCAAAAATGCAACTTCACATAAATTAAATTAAAATAAAATACTAAATATTGGAATTAAGATACAAAGAATTTAAAATTAATATTAATTAAATATTGAAATGAATTAGTAACATATAATGTTTCTTCATACAAAGTTAAAAAATTATAAACACTTAATATAACTGGTAAGGGTAGAACGTTTAATAAAAATTAAAACATATTATATTAACACTTTAGAAAAGTATACATTATATTAGAAGTTAATATGATATTGTCCACCGTAGGTATTAATCCAAATCATTAAATAAAAAACATTCTTAATATTAATGAATATAAATTCATTTAAATTAATTAAATAATGAATATGTAAATATAACTAAATTAATATACATATAAAAATATCACATCATAGTCCATTATAAAATGTGTAATATCAAACAATTGTGTAAATCAAAAAGCCCGCCCCCCTTTTTTTTAAAAAATAATATAAATTAACCATGCGTTTTTTCCGTACAACTCCGCCACACCCCATCTCAATCTAACATCTACCCACCCAACCGTCCTGTTATAATTTTTTTTTTTTTTTTTTTTTTTTTACTATTTTCTAAGATTATATGATTTTTTAATACATTTTTTAACGCATGTGTTAATTTGGTTGCAATCATATGGGCATTTTTTTATATAAATAAGATGATAATTGTAAGAGCTATTTAATAGAAAGTGTTAGCTCTCCTTAAAAAATATATCTATTCTTTTTTAATAACACTAGGAAAAGTTCATTCAAGTTTCAAAACTAATTAGGTGTTAAATATACATATTAACTGTATGTAAGTAAATATATTAAATTGTATCTTTTTTCTGATTCCCATTTTTTATTTCAAATAACTTTTTTATTTAAAAAAAAAAAAGAATAAAAAATCAAAATTAAAATTAATTTACATTTTCTCCAGGTTTTATAGCGTAAAGCTTCCAAAATGAATTTGTGTCTTGAAATCTAAATATGTTATACAGATGGAACATAGGATCTAATTGTAGTTTTTATTTTTTGAGCAAGTTTTCAGATTAAAAAAAACTTCTGCAACTAAATACAATAGTAATTTAATTTTTTTTTAAATTAAAATTTACTTATAAAATATTCAGAATTTTATGATAACTTCATTCGGATGCTTTTATGATTATTTTTCAAGTTTTATGTCCCCCGTCTGAGAGCTGTTTTTAAAATAAAATTTGTATATATATATATATATAACCACCCCCCCCCCCCCCCACACACACACACACAAGATTTGCTCTCGTATTAGAATATATGATGTATATAATGCTCTGATTGTTCCTAGTACACGTGATACGTAAATACACGTGGTAGCGTACGTATTTTGACTCGTATTCTACCACGTGTATTTACGTGGTACGTAAATACACGTAAATACACGTGGTAGCACGTGCTTTACCCGAAATTATAATTGGCTTATTCAAACACGTGTTATTCATAAATGTGTGGTATTTTCCCATCTTAACGTGAAGCCTATTCCCCCCCCCCACCCCCCTTTTTTTATTATCAGGGAGCTTTTTACCGATTGGGCATTTTTCAGGGGGTGATTTTACTCAATTCCTAATAGCATTCGCAAATATCCGCCTTCGGGAATTATATAAATCAGACATATGTTACTTCGTTATCTTTTAACACTTATTTATCAATAAGTTCAATATTTATCAATACCTTGTTACTTTTTTTCCGTTTACTTTTTTTCCGTTTACTTATTTTCCGATTACTTTTTTTCCGATTACTTTTTTTCCGGTTTTGTTGACTCAGTTACTTTTTTTCCGTTTACTTTTTTTCCGATTACTTTTTTTCCTGTTACCCTATTTTCATTATGAGAAATTTTACTGCCACAGATAATTAAAAAATTACTAATTATGCCATATTTTGAGTAAACTTCATTCTTATACATCATTAGGCGAACATGAGACTTAAATGAATGAGAAGAGCTAAAATTAATTCCAAATAAATGGTAATTTAGAATATATTTTGTAAATTTTTCGCTTCTTTTATTTTTTATTTAGAAACTTTTAGAAACAGTTATAATCCAGTATTTACATCTTAAAAATAAGCGTCATGCCAAATTTTAATCTTCTAGTTAAGAAAATTTCTGCAATAACTATATCACAGAAATTGCAATTTTAGAATTTTTTTGCTCCTGGACGCTTTAAAATTTCTAAAAACTATTCTGTGGATGAATTTGTGTCTCTAACGTAACAACCATGTAAAATTACAAGTTTCCATCCCTAACAATTGCAGACAAATCATAGTTTAGAAGATTTTCAGAACTTCTCCCACACATTTCACTTTTTAAAATTTCGAATTTTTTAGAAACCGTTCTTAGCGAGCACTGAAATCTTGAAATTAGCCACCCTGCCAAATTGCAACTTTTTAGACCAACAGCATCTCTAAAATCGCAATTTTAGAAAGTTTTTTTTTTTTTTTTTTTTTTTTTTTTTTTTTTTTTTTTTGCATCCACACCTTTTTAAATTTTGAAATTCGTAAAAACTATTCTGTGGGATCATTACAAATTACGAATTTTCGAACGCAACAGAGCAGAAAACCAAAAAAGAAAACTGTTGTACTGAGACAATAATTGCTAGTAACTTAAGATGTAAATCATTAACTTTTTAGACCAGCAGCATCACTAAAATCGCAAAAGGTTTTTTTTTTTTTTTTTTTTTTTTTTTTTTTTTGCATCCACACTTTTGTAAAAGCTATTCTGTGGGATCATTTACGTCTAAAAAATAACAGACATGTCAACTTTTAAGTTTCTATTCCTAACAATTTAGAATAAATCATAATTTATAACGTTTTTTACTCATTTTGCACCTTTAAATTTTGAAATCTTAATAAACTGTTTATATCAAGTGTCTGCATCTTAAAAGTTACCACTATACTAAATTTGAAGATTTTCAGAACTTTTCCCGCGCATTTCACTTTTTTAAATTTCGAATTTTTTAGAAACCGTTCTCAGCGAGCACTGAAATCTTAAAATTAGCCACCATGCCAAATTGCAACTTTTTAGACCAACAGCATCACTAAAATCGCAATTTTAAAAAGTTTTTTTTTTTTTTTTTTTTTTTTTTTTTCATCCACACCTTTTTAAATTTTGAATTTCGTAAAAACTATTCTGTGGGATCATTTACATCTAAAAAATAACAGACATGTCAAATTTTAAGTTTCTATCCCTAACAATTTAGAATAAACCATAATTTAAAATGTTTTTCACTCATTTTGTACCTTTAAATTTCGAAATCTTAATAAACTGTTTATATCGAGTGTCTGCATCTTAAAAGTTACCACTACACTAAATTTGAAGATTTTCAGAACTTTTCCCGCGCATTTCACTTTTTTAAATTTCGAATTTTTTAGAAACCGTTCTCAGCGAGCACTGAAATCTTAAAAATAGCCACCATGCCAAATTGCAACTTTTTAGACCAACAGCATCTCTAAAATCGCAATTTTAGAAAGTTTTTTTTTTTTTTTTTTTTTTTTTTTTGCATCCACACCTTTTTAAATTTTGAAATTCGTAAAAACTATTCTGTGGGATCATTACAAATTACGAATTTTCGAACGCAACAGAGCAGAAAACCAAAAAAGAAAACTGTTGTACTGAGACAATAATTGCTAGTAACTTAAGATGTAAATCATTTATCGGGAAATGGAAAGAACTATTCAATTGCTAATCACTTCAACAATCATGCCTGTAAGTATCACAGTATCATAAATGCTTTCACATTTGAAAATGAATCGGAAAATTTCGCGTTATTAAGAGGGAGGGGGGGGGGGGATTTTTTTTCAGAATCGCTCTTCTTCAGAAACTATGTAATTGAACTGTTTTTTCAGTAAAACCCGGATAGTTTTTCAAATAATGTAGTCAAAGTTGGTGTTTTGAACTGAATTTTTGAACGCAACAGCGCAGAAAACCAAAAAAGAAAACTGTCGTCCTGAGACAATAATTGCTAGTAACTTAAGATGTAAATCATTTATAGATAGAAAAGAACTATTCAACTGCAAATTGCTTCAAAAATCATGCCATTGAATATCATACTTGCATGTTTAAAATTGAATCAGAAATTTTCGCGTTATTAAGAGGGATGGGGGGAGGGGAGAATTTTTTTGAGAATCGCCTTAAAAATACTGTATTAGTGTTGGAAAGTGTTTCATAATCTATCCCTATGCATGACTTTTCATCATTTTTTCATATTCATTTTAATTCTGACATATTAAATGCTTACGAAATGTCAAATATTTTACTTAAAAAAAACATTTTTCAAATAAAATCGCACACATTAAAAATATATTCAAAACGATATAATTTGTTCCCATGTGAATAAACAAAATTTGGGGATGAGGCATATTTATAATTAAGAAACAAAATTAAAGACATATAATTATTAAAAAATATAAATAAATAATAAAAAAAAAAAAATTCAACTCCTTTCTTCCTCCCTGCCTGTAATTGCAAATTTAAAATGATGAGGTGATATTTTCTTTCTTTCTTTCTTTTTTTTTCTTTGTATCAAAGCTTTGACAGTTGCCTAAAAGAAATAGCTCTCTGTCACTAATAAAAATATGAATAAAAACAATTTAACATTTATAAGTTTAGCTATATCCTCTTCTTTGTGTATTTGACTCATACATGTACTGTTCATCATCACGCTCAACCCATTTTATCGGACTCAATCGCAACACATTGTTTTGTTGATGCAAAAACCAGACCTGAAGGATCTGAGGAAACCCAAAACCTCGTTCTCTAATCACCACAACAGATATATTATAAATTCTTAAACTGCATCTACCTACAGCTGATGATATGATTGGAGAGTTCTTGCTTGTAAACTCCACCCTCAAAGAGTTTCAGGATTGTAATATTTTGGCACGAAAGCGCTTTTTTTTCGACCTTTTTTTACGTTTAAAAATTCTATTCCGCCAAATCTTCTGACGACCTGTTGCAATCAGAGCCATCTATCGGACATTTTCGCTGCTAAAAGTGACTACCCCTGACTCTTAACACAAAAATTTTTGGGATCGAACATTAAATTTTTGCACCGGGTATCGCCCAGACTAGAGCTCCTATTATAGGAGCCTTAGCCCAGACGCTTTCAGTCTTGACGTCAGTGATGACGTTTTGCTTGGAAACTGACTCCAAACAAACGGTTGCTATGTTGTATTTTCTATTATGTTTGCATATTATACCTATATCTTATAATTATATCTCACGGCAAAATGTTTTAATACATTATATGCAGTGGTAATATTTTCTACGATTTATATTTAATAAGAAATGAAACATAGCAACCGTTTGTTTGGAGTCAGTATCCAAGCAAAACGTCATGACTGATGTCACACTGAAAGCGTCTATTGGAAATTCCTGCCCGTGCAAAACTCTAGTTGCCTATCCTACATGAAATCTGAATCCCCTTTGTTGCGACATAAAAAGGACGTATGGGGGCTTATATCATGGTGTCGTAAATCAGGAATTCTCGACGAAATAAAATGTTCTAGTACTGGATTTGTGCCCCCTGATTTAAGTCCCCGTCTTCTGTGACGTCATCAAAATGACGTATGGGGATGCATATCATGGGGGTGTTAATCAGGATTTCGTCGAAAGTAAAATGCTCCATCACTGGATTTGTGCCCCCATTTTTTTGTGACGTCAAAATGACGTACGGGGGCTTAAATCAGGGGGACATTAATCAGGCTCTCAATGAAAGGAAAATTCTCTATCACTGGATATGTGCCCCCTTCTGATATGGGGATATATATCACGGGGGCATTAATCAGGATTTCTTGAAAAGTGAAATGATCGAACACCGGATTTGCACCCCATTTTTTGGGACGTCAAAATGACGTATGGGGGCATAAATCCTGGGGACGTTAATCAGGCTCTCAACGAAACGAAATTTCTCTAGCTTTACATTTGTGTTCCTTTCAGATATGGGGGCATATATCAGGGGGACATTAATCAGGATTTTGTGAAAAGTGAAATGCTCAAGCACTGGATTTATATCCCCTTTTCTCGTGACGTAAAAATGACGTATGGGGGCATATATCATGGGGATGTTAATCAGCGTCCCCCTTTTCTTCCTTGTTTGATCTCGGTCAGGTGCATTATGCATTTTTCTTTATAAAGAAGATTACAGTTAAATGTGTGAAGCGTCGGTGGTATAACGGTTAGCATAGCTGCCTTCCAAGCAGTTGACCCGGGTTCGACTCCCGGCCGACGCAGGAACTTTTTTTTTTTTCAAATTGTAAAATGATTGTATTATATCACCTTTATAGAGACAACGTGGTCGCTCTTTCTTCCAGACAACAATCAAAACATTGTTGCCAATAAGCACACACTGCTGCATCATCATCTTAAACTTCTGATTCGCTTATGACAGTTTTGAATCGAGATATTATTATTATTATTATTATTATTTTATTTTATGGATAATTGAAAACATTAAAAATCTGCCTCATCTCCAGATTTTATTGATGCATCTATCTGCAAAATACATCTTTTCAAAAATAGAGAAAAAAAAGAGAGAATTTATTAAATGTTATCAACTCTGACCTATAAATAAAATTTAACAATAAGGCTTATCGTTTAAAAATTAAAAATTATTTAGTTATTTATGTTTATTTTATATTTTTTCTGACGTGTTTAAATTTTGCTAAAATATCCAGTCTGAAAATAAAGTCAAAAAATTATTGTTCTTTTATCCAACCCGGACTACCCGGGTTACGTACAGAACATAGGTAAAAATCAGCTTTTATTGAAAACACTAATAGATTTTTTTTTTTTTTTACATTTATTTATTTATTTTTATTTATCTACTTATTTATTTTTTAAATTGTCTAGTAACTACTACAAAAAACATTTTCATGTGAAAGATATCACTTATGTATTCTAATAATAAATTTTTGAAATTTACTTATATTGCTGCAAATGTTACTTTACATTATTGAAGCAAACATATATTTATTGTTGATAAGTATATATTTTATATATATTTAAAAACTATGCTGGAAAATTATTTAAAATTAGTACTAAGTCTCAAATCCGGAAGTCCAAAATTCGGAATTCTCCAAAATCCGGACTTTTTGTTAACAAACTTTTTTTTATTTTAATTTATCTACTTATATATCTATCTACTAATTTATCTACTTATATTTTTAAATTGTCTAGTAACTACTACAAAAAAATATTTTCATGTAAAAGATATCAATTATGTATTCTAATAATAAATTTTTGAAATTTACTTATATTGCTGCAAATGTTACTTTACATTATTGAAGCAAACATATATTTACTGTTGATAAGTATATATTTTATATATATTTAAAAACTATGCTCGAAAATTATTTAAAATTAGTACCAAGTCTCAAATCCGGAAGTCCAAAATTCGGAGTTCTCCAAAATCTGGACTTTTTGTTAACATACTTTTTTTTTTTTTTTAATCGCAGCAAAAGGCTAAAAAAAAAAAAAAAAAATGTCGATAAAATTTTAAAAATTACCGAGGATAAAATTTATTATGTTAGGCAAATTTATTATGTTACATTTGAACCCGAATACTTTTTACGAATGTCAAAAACGTTTCGAAATGCAAAAAACTAAAAATCGCGAAAAATTAAAATGTCGCTTTACAAATTCCAAAAAAAAAAAAAAAAAAAAAAAAAAAAACTCCATTTACTAACATTGGGCTAAAAGATTACACCCGGATTCATTTTAATAATGTGGAAAAATCTCAGCAAAACGCAAAAAAAAATCAAAAATTGCAGACGACAAAATTTACTAAGCTAAAACGTTGTAATCAGATTTCTTTCGCGAATGGCAAAAAAACGCCTCGAACACGCACAAATGCTAAAAATCGCATTGAAAGCTGCATTAAAAATCGCTAAAAATTCAAAAATTGCAGAGGACAAAATGTACTTACTATATAAGGCTAAAAGTTTGAAACCGAATTATTTTTATGAATTTCAAAAAATCACTGTGGAGCAGGAAAAAACTCTAAAAATCGCATAAAAGTATTCGAGAAAAATACGAAAATCGAGGTACGAATTCCGAATAAACTTTATTCAAAAGAGGACAACATGTTGAGCTAAAAGATAAAAAATCGGGTTATTTTACTAATGGGGGAAAAATCGCCGCGAAATGCAAAAACGCTAAAAATAGCAGAGATCAAAATTTACTGTAGTGGGCTAAAAGATTCTAACCAGAATTCTTTCACGAATGACAAAAATCGTCGTAAATCGCGAAAAATGCTGAAAATCACATTAAAAATTACAAAATTAATTTTATTAGGCTAAAAGTGTGAAACCGAATGTGTTTTACGGATGTCAAAAAATCGTCGTGAAACGCGGGAAATCATTAAAAACCGCTGAAAACATTAAAACTCCCATGCAAAATAAAATAAAAAAATATATAATAATTGTGAAGGGTGTTTTTTTTTTAAAACCTTTTTAAAAATAATATTCCTCTATTAAAATATCTGCTTATTGTATTTTAGTAATATTGCAAATACTTCCCTGACGTAAATAATTCACGGGATGAAAGGGGGGGGGAGTAGATTATTATTATTATTATTTTATTTCATTTTATTTTTATTTTATTTTATTTTATTTTATTTTTTGACAAATAAACTGGGAATGATCCAAAATTCGGAAAATTCCGAAATCCGTAGGATTGCGGATTTTGGACTTTGTATTACAAAAATATCAGTATATGGAGTTTCAGTTATCAAACAAATTTTACATAAAAGTAAATTTTTTTTCAATATTTAATTATGCAAATACAGAAGTTATGCAATATTTAAAGAAAATGTGTGATAAAAGTATAATCTATTGGGTAGGTCGTCGCCACCATCGTTATGACGTTAAAGTTAGTAACGGAATTGTTTTTACTAGGACAGGACTACTATATTTAATTACTATACTTCTATATTTATTACTAAATTACGTAATTCTAGAGGCTCTAATTTTTACTGCCTAATAAAGATGGTCAAATGTCAATCTGATAGACCAACGAATGTATTGAAAATGAACTGTTACTGTTATACAGAGAGATAGGCAAATTACGTAACTTTTAAGCTATGTAGGCAGGCCTTCTCTAGCAAAAGCTAGGCCAGGTGCGAGAACTTTTGCAAGGCCTTTTCAAACTATTTATTTTCCTCTCCTATTTCCCACAATACAATCAATCATCTTTCGAAAAATCTGGTATGACATGCGTAATGCGTGTGGATCTGAACAAGGAAAAATATCTCTCACTTTTACAGACAAATAATGTGTGTTTTTTCCTCAGAGAAAGATTAACTACTTTATTTATAACTTTATTAGAAGGTCTATGGTTATTTCACTAAAAATAATTATGAAAATCGCAGATTCATTTTCATCAAAATCACCAACAATAGCGATATCTTAATAGTTCTTATTCAAACTTGAGAATAAAAAAATTATCACACGTATGTTAATTTGACTGCATATTACAAACTAGTCGGATGTGCCAATCCCAAAACTTTCTTCTATATCATATAGGTTTCACATATACCAAAAACGAATCAGTACAAACTTATATAAAGGTCTAGCTGAATCTAAAGTTGTATTAAATTCCGTGCATTAGTTCTTGAGATATGACTATCGCTAAAATCGCATAAATCATGAAAAATGCAGCATAGCAGCTCCACCTGTTGGGAGATTTACACCAAAACCTATAATCAACAACAACTTATGTCAACGGTTAATTGAATTTGAACTTTGATGAAATTGTGTGCATTAGTTGTTGAGATATAGCTATCGGGAAAATCATGAAAAAAGTAGCATGGCAGCGCCATCTGTTGGGCTGGTTACACTAAAACGTAATTAGCATCTAGTTATGTCAAGGTCTAACAGAATCTTAAGTTTGGTCAAATTCTGTGTATTAGTTCTTGAGATGTAGCTACCGTGAAAATCATAAAAAGTAGCATATCAGTGCCACCTGTTGGGCTATTTACACCAAAACGTAATCCAGAACAACTTATGTCAACGTCTAACAGAATTGATGTTTGATGAAATTATGTCCATTTGTTCTTGAGATATAGTTATAGTGGAAATCGTTAAAATTGCAGCATAGCAGCGCCACTTGTTGGGCTATTTTCACCAAAAACTAATCAGCACCAACTTATATCAAGGGCTAACTGAATTTGAAGTTTTATTAAAATTCGTGCATTAATTCTTGAGATAGAGCGCCCACAAAAATTTTGTCACATAAAGACAGACAGACATTTTCTAAAAACAATCAAATTGTGTTCAGGACCTTCAAAAACGTATAAATCTGTCGACAACAGGAAGTCGAAAATTTTCTTGAATCCAATACTTTCTTCTTGTAAAGATAGAAGAAAGTAAAAAGAAAGAAAAAAATATCTCAACCGTATCAGGAATTTAGTTTGATTGCTGCAATAGCTTATCTTGATTATTTTGAGTATAGTAGTATCAACTAGTTTGTTTTCATTCCTGAATCAAGAAAGAAAAATCATGCGTCATAGATTATGAAACATTTTCTAATATTTCCAGAATACTAGATCATAATTTCGCCTTTTAAAATGGTGAAACCAGATTTCCGCAACTACTGTCTATCAGTCGCATAGCTGGGGAGGGGGGTCAAGAAGACGGCCGCTGCCCAGGAGCGCCAAATTAAGAGAGATTTTTAATCGAAATTATCTCACATATTTTGACAATAAATAAAAATTTTTGACCTTTTTTTTTGTGTGTGTGTGTGTGTGAATGTTTTTTTTATTAAAATATTTTTTATATCAAAATAATGAAAGAGAAATCTTTTGTAAATGTCTCAACACACTTTATTTATACCTTAAATGATTACCTTACATGTAAAAAGGCGCAAAAGTATTAAATGTGGAGGGAGGGGGGTCAAATTGAGTGCCCTTTAAACTGAAATTATCTCACATATTTTGACAATAAATAAAAATTGTTGACCCTTTTTTTGTGTGTGTGTGTGCGTGTGAATGTTTTTTTTATTAAAATATTTTTTATATCAAAATAATGAAAGAGAAATCTTTTGTAAATGTCTCAACACACTTTATTTATACCTTAAATGATTACCTTACATGTAAAAAGGCGCAAAAGGATTAAATACGGAGGGGGGGGGTCAAATTGAATGCCCTTTAAACTGAAATTATCTCCCATATTTTGACAATAAATAAAAATTGTTGACCTTTTTTTGTGTGTGTGTGTGTGTGTGCGTGTGAATGTTTTTTTTTTTTTTGTTTTTATTAAAATATTTTTTATATCAAAATAATGAAAGAGAAATCTTTTGTAAATGTCTCAACACACTTTATTTATACCTTAAATGATTACCTTACATGTAAAAAGGCGCAAAAGGATTAAATGCGGAGGAGGGGGGGGTCAAATTGAATGCCCTTTAAACTGATATTATCTCCCATATTTTGACAATAAATAAAAATTGTTGACCTTTTTTTTGTGTGTGTGTGTGCGTGTGAATGTTTTTTTTTTTATTTTTTTTTATTAAAATATTTTTTTATATCAAAATAATGAAAGAGAAATCTTTTGTAAATGTCTCAACACACTTTATTTATACCTTAAATGATTACCTTACATGTAAAAAGGCGCAAAAGGATTAAATGCGGAGGGGGGGGGTGTCAAATTGAGTGCCCTTTAAACTGAAATTATCTCACATGGTTTGACAATAAATAAAAATTGTTGACCTTTTTTTTTTTGTGTGTGTGTGCGTGTGAATGTTTTTTTATTAAAATATTTTTATATCAAAATAATGAAAGAGAAATCTTTTGTAAATGTCTCAACACACTTTATTTATACCTTAAATGATTACCTTACATGTAAAAAGGCGCAAAAGGATTAAATGCGGAGGGGAGGGGGGTCAAATTGAGTGCCCTTTAAACTGAAATTATCTCACATATTTTGACAATAAATAAAAATTGTTGACCCTTTTTTTTGTGTGTGTGTGTGCGTGTGAATGTTTTTTTTTTTTTTTATTAAAATATTTTTTATATCAAAATAATAAAAGAGAAATCTTTTGTAAATGTCTCAACACACTTTATTTATACCTTAAATGATTACCTTACATGTAAAAAGGCGCAAAAGGATTAAATGCGGAGGGGGGGGGGGTCAGATTGAGTGCCCTTTAAACTGAAATTATCTCACATATTTTGACAGTAAATAAAAATTGTTGACCTTTTTTTGTGTGTGTGGGTGCGTGTGAATGTTTTTTTTATTAAAATATTTTTTATATCAAAACAATGAAAGAGAAATCTTTTGTAAATGTCTCAACACACTTTATTTATACCTTAAATGATTACCTTACATGTAAAAAGGCGCAAAAGGATTAAATGCGGAGGGGGAAGGGGGGTTCAAATTGAGTGCCCTTTAAACTGAAATTATCTCACATATTTTGACAATAAATAAGAGTTGTTGACCTTTTTTCTGTGTGTGGGAATGCTTTGAAGAAATTCGACGAAGGATGGGAAAATGGAGAGATTCATAAAGGTTAAAACACACTAGGTACTTGCTAAGCGGAGCCTTTCTTGCGATGAGACGCTTTCTTTCATGTCTTATGACCAGGGCTTGACAAATGCTGTCGCCAAGGTTGCCATTGGCGATCAATATTTTTTATCTGGCAAAAAAATATTTAATCGGGCGTTTTTTTTTTCTTTTTTTTTAAATAAGAAAATTGACCCAAAAAATGAGCATAAACATCATTCAGAATAGTTACCAAAGGGTTCAAAACGGGAAACAACACTAAAATTCCTATAAAAAATTCTAGAAAAAATTTAAATTCGCAGAGAACAAAATTTACTATCTTTTATTAGGCTAAAAGATAGAAACTTGATTCCTTTTACGAATATAACAAAATCGACGTAAAATGCGAAAAAACGCTTAAAAAAAAAAAAAAAAAGAAAAGAAAAAAGACAAAAGTTACTACATTGGGTTAAAAAATGTAAACCGGATTCCTTTTCCGAACGTCAAAACACTGTCACGGGAAGCAAAAAAAAAAAAAGCGACAAATCTCATAAAAAGTTGCTAAAAATTCAAAAATCGTTGACGACAATATGTAATATATTGGGCTAAGAGACTGGAACCGGATTCCTTTTGCAAACGTTGAAAAATCGCAGCGAAACGCGAAAAAAAAAAACACTAAAAATCGCAATAAAATGGACAACATTTACTATATTGGGCCAAAAGATTGAAACAGGATTCCACTAAAAAATGTCAAAATATTGCCGCAAAAAAAAACAAGTTGGAAATTGTACGTCAAACGTTACAAACGAGGTGCGTTCGTACGCACGTTTTAGAATTAAATTCATGATATCCCTTGCGTAGAACGGGTTAAACAGCTAGTTAAGTATATATTTTATGACACTGTTCATACAAATATCTTAACTAGTTATATAAATATTCAGATATATATGTATCAGCTAGTTATATAAATATTCAGATCTTGATGATTTTTAATTCTGTGAAATGAATTATATCGTCTGCAGATTAATTTCTGTAATAAAATAAGTATCTCGGTCGCTTGACGATTTAACATCCATCGGAAGCTCATATAACAAAAAAGCACCGATTTAAAAAAAAAATCAAATTTCTTAATAAATATTTTTATTAATATCTCCTAAAGTTTTGATTCGATTTTGATAAAATTTGAAATGTCTCGACAAATTTATGCAAAGATAATATATTTCAAATTGCAAACCATTTGGTTGGGTAGTTTTTGCGTTGTTATATGCGGACAGACAGACAGACGGACGGACAGACAGACAGACGGACGGACAGACGGACGGACCAAACGACGACTATAGGTGCTACGTATTTATATAATTACGAACGCACCTAAAAATAATAATAAAAATAAAAATAAATAAATAAAATGCTAAAAATCGCATAAAAAATTAATTAAAATATCTAATTAAAAAATCCAGTACTATTTATTCTAAACTAATGTAACTAATAATTCTAAATTATGTTTGTTATTATTTTTTCTCAATTAATTCATAAAGACGTTTGTGCTTTTTCAAAATCAATGATGGTGGAAGAGGAAGGGGGGGGGGGGGTACATATCTTTTTACTGACGACTAGAACTTTTTGCTGGTTACCAGATTTTATCAAATTTGTAAAGCCCTGCTTATGATTTTTGTCGGGAGACAAGAGGTCAACAGGGGACGTCGCTGACAGGTTTACCATCGCCTCTTTCTTCTGCTGAGAATACTCTTTCTTTTGTTGATGACTACAGAACCTTTGGAAAAGAACAGCCAGTCGAATGATTTACGAGATTTTGCTGAGGTTAAAAAAAAAACCTCACGTTTAGTGCCAATCGCAGATGGAGGCTTCTGACTGTCTAGCCTTAAGCTTATAAAACAAAGGATCTTGGTGTCACATTTCTGATATCAAAAGAGTATTTCTTTATTTCTCTGGATTTTTAACGCTGATTTTTGTGTTCTTAGCATTCCATATGAATATTTTTATGTAATGGGAGCTTCTGTGAATTAATTAATACAAAATGGATTTAGCTGCAGGAGCTGTAAGTAAAGGTATTATCTCTGTTTTTTTATTGGAAATTATATTTTCCGTCGAACTGGTATTGAGAAAAGCCAAATAATAAAACGTGGGCGACGTACCCCCAAAATTTTCCTTCTTAAAATGTATAAAAATCAAACTTTTCAGTCTTCTTAGTACAACCAGTACAAATGGCTGTATGGAAACACTGCAAAAAATGTTTTTGATTTTACAGTATAATACTGTGGCATCCCAGCTGCCAGTATTATACTGTAAAATCAACTTTTTTTTCCAAGTGAATAGGGAAAAATCAAAATTATTCTGTTGGCCTTGTTTACTGTTGAATGCAAGTAAGAGTGCGTTATCTTTAGAAGGATTTGACGATTTTAAAAAATCTTTCGCGAGCGTTATTAAGGAATGCAATCTCCAAAGATCATTTAAAAGTTCACCTAGCCTTGAACAAAGAAAACAAACACTCAAAGTATCTGAACAATTAAATGGACATTGGAAATTGAAGAAAATTAAATACACTGAAGAAGTATAAAAGAACAGGGAAATATTTTGTTAAAGTATCTTTATTAAAAAACATTTTTGTCTATTATATTTTTAAAATAGTAAAATCAGTACTGTTTTCAAATAACGTTTTTTTTTTTTTTTTTTTTTTTTTTTGAATGATTTTAAAAATAGCAAAAAAAAAAAAAAAAAAAAGAACTGGAACTAAGGAAAAAATTAATTTAAAGATTTCATCTCTGAATCATTTAAAAGGAAATGGATGCAGTAAAAAGCCTTCATATACTTATAATCATGGGATCTTTGGATATTTAGAATAATCGGATCATTCACCAGTATATACTAGGAATGTGTAACTACATTTCTAAACAACAAAAGTTGATAATTTCGTCCTTATTTGTAAAGAAGGGCACCTAGTCCCCTTTAAGAGGAAGTGGGCATTTTATATTTGAAAGGTAGATTTTTTTTCTTCTGTTATTTGAGTGACAAACAGCTCATGAGTAATAAGTAATCTAATGAAAATTAATTAATAATAATAAAACTAAAAAAAAAATTAATGACATAGGTTATAAGCATTTCATGTTTACCTTACAAGTCACACTTTATTGCATGACTGCAATTCATGTATTTCCAAAAAATTTCAGGTACAATAAGTTAATTTGGCATGTGCCCCGATAGTTAAAAATTCACCGATGTGACTTACGCTTGGTAGAAAGAGCAAAGTGGTAATTTTTTTTTTTCAATTATATTTACTCTGCTTCTTTTTTAAAATATGCAACAGAAAAAAAGCATTATTTAAATTATTTGGGGTTTCGGTACTGTTTTCTCAATGTATAGTCATAATTCATTTAAATAGTAGTTTAATAATAAAAGAGTTTTTTTTAATTATTACACTATTTATAATCCTTATATATTATTTCTCCTGTCAACATCCCTTTTTCTAAGAAATCATGAAACGCAGAACAACGAATGAGATACCATATGAAAGGTTTTAGAACCGGCTTCTGACATAGCCCACTTAACAATTCGTTAAAACATGTTTTTGATTAAAATTAGCTAAAAAATTAAAATTAAATCGGCATTGTTTTCATGAAAGAAATGAAAGGTTTTCCTGAAATTATTGTTGCCAAAAAAATAAAATACCACATTATATGATGCTCATAGAAATTATTATAAAAAACACCGCACGGGTTTATTTTATACTTATGATTAAAAAGCGAAATTGAAATTGAAATGCTTAGATTTATATTTCTAAGTCCCATGGTTTTCCCGAAGCGAATGACGTCATCCTCTAATGCAGTCAAAATACGATTGTTAATTTTTTTTCTCGCGCGTGCCTTTAGCAATCTTGGATCAGTTTTTAGTCTAACTTTCATGGAATAAATTAGATGATATTCTGGCTTGACTAACAACTAAATGTTGTTTGCAGATATTTTTATCCTTGTTTTTTCTTTAGAAGTTTAAACCTGCATCTAATAAATATTACATATTGATAAAAAATTATACTTCTCTATTATCCTGTCGACCACTTTTCATAACAAAAAACTATCGCCAAATAAACCGGAGAACGTTGCCATTGGAATATAATACATATATATATATATATATATATATAAGAATTTAAGGACACAATTGTTATTTTAATTAATAAAATAACTACTAAATCAGTAAAACATAATGAAAAATATACGCAAATGTCGAATGTAAAACCACTAGATTACACAACAAACACGCATAATGAATCTGACATGAAGTAAATGGGACTGCATTTTTGGCATTTAATCTTACAGTTTGGCGGTAGTTTTTTGTTATGAAAAGTGATCGACGGAATAATAGAGAAGTACCGGAAAATATTAGATTTCAGTGCGAAATCTTCGCACGGGCCCTCTGGTCCTTATATATTATTTCTCCTGTCAACATCCCTTTTACTCAGAAAATATGAAACGCAGAACAACGAATGAGATACCTTATCAAAGGTTTTAAAACAGGCTTCTGACATAGCCCACTTAACAATTCGTTAAAACATGTTTTTTATTAAAATTTGCTGAAATTAAAAAATTAAATCGGCATTATTTTCATGAAAGAAATGAAAGGTTTTCCTGAAATTATTGTTGCCAAAAAAATAAAATACCACATTATATGATGCTCATAGCAATTATTATGAAAAACACCGCATGGGTTTATTTTATACTTATGATTAAAAAGCGAAATTGAAATTGAAATGCTTAGATTTATATTTCTAAGTCCCATGGTTTTCCCGAAGCGGATGACGTCATCCTCTAATGCAGTCAAAATACGATTGTTATTTTTTTTTTTTCTCGCGCGTGCCTTTAGCAATCTTGGATCACTTTTTAGTCTAACTTTGATGGAATAAATTAGATGATATTCTGACTTGACTAACAACTAAATGTTGTTTGCAGATATTTTTATCCTTGCTTTTTCTTTAGAAGTTTAAACCTGCATCTAATAAATATTACATATTGATAAAAAATTATACTTCTCTATTATCCTGTCGACCACTTTTCATAACAAAAAACTATCGCCAAATAAACCGGAGAACGTTGCCATTGGAATATAATACATATATATATATATATATATATAAGAATTTAAGGACACAATTGTTATTTTAATTAATAAAATAACTACTAAATCAGTAAAACATAATGAAAAATATACGCAAATGTCGAATGTAAAACCACTAGATTACACAACAAACACGCATAATGAATCTGACATGAAGTAAATGGGACTGCATTTTTGGCATTTAATCTTACAGTTTGGCGGTAGTTTTTTGTTATGAAAAGTGATCGACGGAATAATAGAGAAGTACCGGAAAATATTAGATTTCAGTGCGAAATCTTCGCACGGGCCCTCTGGTCCTTATATATTATTTCTCCTGTCAACATCCCTTTTACTCAGAAAATATGAAACGCAGAACAACGAATGAGATACCTTATCAAAGGTTTTAAAACAGGCTTCTGACATAGCCCACTTAACAATTCGTTAAAACATGTTTTTTATTAAAATTTGCTGAAATTAAAAAATTAAATCGGCATTATTTTCATGAAAGAAATGAAAGGTTTTCCTGAAATTATTGTTGCCAAAAAAATAAAATACCACATTATATGATGCTCATAGCAATTATTATGAAAAACACCGCATGGGTTTATTTTATACTTATGATTAAAAAGCGAAATTGAAATTGAAATGCTTAGATTTATATTTCTAAGTCCCATGGTTTTCCCGAAGCGGATGACGTCATCCTCTAATGCAGTCAAAATACGATTGTTATTTTTTTTTTTTCTCGCGCGTGCCTTTAGCAATCTTGGATCACTTTTTAGTCTAACTTTGATGGAATAAATTAGATGATATTCTGACTTGACTAACAACTAAATGTTGTTTGCAGATATTTTTATCCTTGCTTTTTCTTTAGAAGTTTAAACCTGCATCTAATAAATATTACATATTGATAAAAAATGGTACTTCTCTATTATCCCGTCGACCACTTTTCATAACAAAAAACTATCGCCAAATAAACGGGAGAACGTTGCCATTGGAATATAAAAATATAAATAAAACATAAGAATTTAAGGACACAATTGTTATTTTAATGAATGAAATAACTAATAAATCAGTAAAACATAATGAAAAATACACGCAAATGTCGCGTTAAAAACCACTTGATGACGTAACAAACACGTATAATGCTTCTGATATCCAGTAAATGGGACTGCATTTTTCGCGTTTAATCTTACAGTTTCGCGATAGTTTTTTGTTATGAAAAGTGGTCGACGAGATAATAGAGCAGTACCTAAAAATGTTAGATTTCAGTGCGAAATCCTCGCACGGGCCCCTCTGGTTTATTTATATTTCCTACGTTTTAATGTTTAAAATACTTCGTTGTTGCACTCTCACAGCCAGCTGGAATATTTTGGCAAGTTTGCTTTGACGCACAATTAACTCCATTGTTTTTAGGTGCGTTCGTAATTATATAAATACGTAGCACCTATTGTCGTCGCTTGGTCCGTCCGTCTGTCTGTCCGTCCGTCCGCATATAACAACGCAAAAACTACCCGACGGAATGGTTTGTAATTTAAGATCTATTATCTTTGCAGAATTTTATTGGCCCCACCAGTGGCTGAGAGGTTCTGCTCTCGAAGCTGGTAGACGGGAGGTGCTGATTCGATCCCAATCGCGCCCGTCGGCTTAATCGTTCGGAGTTTTCGTGGTTTTCTTCGAGCCGTGGATTTATCCATGCGTAAATACGGGTTAGGTTCCCTTAGAAAGACCCCCACGAAGGGCACTTCCCCCGCGCCTATATCCCAAGTGTAGATAATTGGCCGTCAATAATCAACCCAACCCAACCCAGTTACATACAAATGTGAGTTTTCCGCTAAAATTTACGTCCTGATTGCCAGAAAAGGAAAATTAACAAGAATTATGGCATTAAAAAGAGATTTCTCTGAGAAAAATGTGACGTCATATTTGAAATAAAACGGGAATTTTCAAATGTGTTTTACAAGGCGCGGGAATTAATTCCGTACATTAATAATACAAGGATCAGTAAGTATAGAAAGTAGATTAGTTTCACGACATATTTAAAACGAAAAATTGAAATGTTTTTTATCTATAACGATTATTAAGGATGAATATCAGTTACATACAAATGAGAGTGTTTTGCCAAAAACCACACCATGGTTATTAGGAAAAGAAAAATAAATACGAATCTATTATATTAAAATCTGACCGCCTGTTTGTATTTCGCAACTACTCTTTTCAGATTGTCGAACGTAACACGAGTTACTTAACACCGGTTATCATTCATCCGAGGATGTCATAAGCTCTCAGAATTTAAAAAAATGATTTAAATTCCGAGATATTATTATTATTATTATTTTTTTTTTTTTTTTTTTTTTTTTTTTAAATTTTAACGAAGTTTCTCTAAAAATGGCAACTAAATTATTCCATTTTTGTGGATAAAAAAGAAGAAATAAAACGGATTAATATATTTTTTTCTCATTAAAACCGAAAAAAAAAAGAATTTATTTTCAAGTTTAATAGATGGTGAAAGAAAAAAAAAAAATTTGATTACAGTAAAATTTTTGAAAAATAAAAACGTATTTTCACATATTCGAACTTCATGAATCAATATATTCTGGAGAACAAAAATCGTCCGTCAACATATTTTCGTTTAGAAATACAGATTTTTTTTTCAGTTATAGATTAAATCAAGGAGGCAAAATTTAAGCTCCTTGCATTTAGGTCTACAATAATTGCTCGCTATTCTCAAGAATTGAATTTAATGAAAAAGAATATACTATTTCCATTATCTTTGAAGGATTGCTTATTAAAACGTTTCACAAAGGCGTTAAAAGTAAAATGGTTTACCAGGTAAACTTGACGTATATTTTTATATAATTCGCCGATTTCCACGATTTTATTTGGCCCGCCATTTTTCATTGGTTGCAGTTTCCTTTTCGTGATTATTTGTCACAAAATTTCACTTTTTTAAAACTTAGTTATGTCAAGGCCTCTATAACATAGAAATACTGTATTCAGAGTTGCCAAGTCTCCGGATTTTTGAACACCAGTAATTTTTTAGAGAGAATGTTGTTCTGTTAAATCGCAAAATGCTCCGATTAAAGAAAACAACATTTTCTGTAATAAATTACCGGTATCCAAAAAGCCGGAGACTTGGCAGGTCTGTGTATTGTCTTCTATGGAATGTGATAAAGAGTTAGTTAATTATTTACGTTTCTAATTATCGGGAATGGAATATTTTGCTTAATTAATGCATTTATTCGTCTTTTAATGATACGTGAACGAAGTCACGGGTAACAGCTAGTAATTTTTATAATTCTAGCCTATCAGGAAGTGAGTGATAAATAAATTGGAAAAAAAATTCCACCTTTACATTTACAAAAACCATGTTTAAGAGTTAAATAACAAGTTGGAAATTGTACGTCAGGCGTGACAAATGAGGTGCGTTCGCATACTGTTATTATTTCAGAGTGAAATAAATAATATCGTCTGTTATTATGATATGATTAATTTCCGTAGTAAAATAAGTACATTTTAAGTTGGCAACATTTTATCTTTTGTTGACATTTACTGAAAATTGCAATGGGAAACTTAAGCTTAACTTTGAAAATTTCAGAACTTGAAATCCATATTTAGATTCTTTTTTCCATTTAACATCTATTTCTCCGGAAACATCTATCCAAAAAATTGTCGGCAGATTGCTATAATTCGGATGCTATGCTATATAATATGTCGGATTGCTATAATTAAACAATTTTAGTATACAAATTCGGTTTTTAACACTATCCAACATAGTGGAAAATTGTTTATGACTTCGGTTTGTCTGGTCATCTGGCCGTCTGTCCGTGCTCTAACTCGAGTAAATATGCTCGAATTCCCCTGAAATTTTTATATCTTATTGTCGTTTACTACAGCATGTTCCCTATTGAAAATGAAGTGTGTAGCACTCAATTTTTTTATACAGGGACAGTAAAAAGTATTCCGTTACATTACAGTCAATTGGAAATAATCGTTTCAAGTGCATTTTGATGACACTACGCCATTTAAAACATGATGAAATTGATATATAATTAAAGAGCGCATTAAAACATGTTGTTTGCAGAATATGGGATACAAAGCATGTTTTATTCATTTACAGTGTCACACAAAATAATTCTGTTACACATTGTTCTACGGGGAAAAACTGTCTGAATGCAATTTAATGATGTTTCACTATTTTAAACAGAATGAAAATAATATGCATTACTGAGGTGGACTGTAAATTACTCGCTTAAAAATATAATATGCATTCGTTTATCGTTCATTTCAGGGGCACGCAAAAGATATCGGTTACAGTATACGTGCGATACTTACGGTCTATGTGTGATAAATGCGTTTTAAACTTTGGTTTACGTTTTCTAATTTAACTTAATTTTTTTTTCATAGTACGTGGTGTGTATAAATTCAGTTGATCATATACAGGGCTACACAAGGGAATTCCTGAGTATTACAGTCTATGGGAGTGAATTGCTTAAGGGTAGTTTTGAATTGTGTTACGCATTTTCCTGCTGAACTATATTTATGTTAGACTAATAGAAGTTTGTGGAATATAAATAAATTCATATACAGCGTATACCCAAAGAACAAGATGCTTTGTCATTTACGGTTGGTAATTGCTTGAAGTGAGTTTTGAATTGCCTTATGCAATTTTTACCTGAATGAGTTTTTTATACAAAAATCTTCTCGATAATATACAGAGCTGTACAAAAGATTTCGAGTGCATTTCCATCGATTGGCGAAAATTTCTAAATGTGAGTTTTCCAACTGAACTAAATTTTATTATGCTATGTTAGTACATATCCAAATCTATAGATCATATACAGGGCTGCACAAATAAATCGACTTGTTTTTTGACATAAATGGAAGGTAATTTCGAAAATTATATTTTTCAATGTGTCATGCGTTTTCTAAACTGTTTACTTACATATCTTCTTTCATCTTATTTAACGGTGAAGTTCTGTTACAGTTTTCTGGCTGTGCTGGAAAGTGTTTCATATTCTATGCTTGACGCATAATTTTTCGTTCTTGTTAAATTCAGTAATACGGAAATAATAGTTCAAATACCATATGCATATTATCTCCTAAGTCCGTAGTACGATGGATTCTTTTATAAAATTATTATTATAAAGAAATTTAGAGAAAGAAATTAACATATTGTATACGAGCATAAGAAATATTTACAAATCGAATGTAATAAACATATTTATACATATTAATAATTTTTTCGAATATAATTTCATAATTTATGTATCAAATCCTAAAATTATTCAATTTATTATTCAATGTAATACTTATGATAATGTAATAATTTGTCCAATACTATTAGTAAACTGCTTTTGGTATGAGTGGAGCAGAATTTATACACAAAGTTTTTTATGTAAAGGGGGAAATGCTATCTATGTTTAAAATTATGCTAAATCACAATTAAATTAAAATTGTCACTTTTTCAAATACTATATACATATTATCTCCTAAGTTCGAAGTAGATGGATTCTTTTTAAAAATTATTATTATAAAGAATATTAGAGAAAAAAAATTTAACATATTGTATACGAGCATAAGAAATACTTACAAATCGAATTTAATAAACATACTTATACATATTAATATTTTTTTCGAATATTAATTTCATAATTCATATACCAACTCTTAAAATTATTTAATTTAAAAGACTATAGGATATTTACACATTTATATTGTTATGTATAATGTTTATAAGTAGATGCTCATACAGAAAATCGCCATAAGATTATTATTTTAGAAAACATAAATGAAAATATATAAAAGAAATTTAACGTTGGATAATCATAATCAAAATTTTGAATAATTATCATTCCAGAACTTTTCGTTCAAATTACTTGAAATTTTGCATTTGGGTATAATAAATTTAAACGTAGAATAAAAATATTTTGTCAAAACTATTAATTATGTCTCCTTCATTAGAATTCTATTATAGAGCTAGCGGCCATTCCTGACTAAATTACTTATTTATAAAGGATTTTTCTTTCCCCGGCAACTTATTTATCCTTTCACTGACTGATGAATAACTGCTACATATTTTGAAAGACTCCTTTCTTCCTTGTTTGATCTCGGTCAGGTGCATTATGCATTTTTCTTTATAGAGAAGATTACAAAAGATGATGTCAAGCGTCGGTGGTATAACGGTTAGCATAGCTGCCTTCCAAGCAGTTGACTCGGGTTCGACTCCCGGCCGACGCAGCCTTTTTTTTTTCTTTTTTTTTTTCTTTTAATTGTAAAATGTTTTTATTATAGGGGAGATGGGGGATGAATGGGACATTTTCACAAAAATATTTATTTTAAATATTTTATTTACTTTATTATCAATATTATTTATCACATTTCATACATTAGGTGTTTGACTACATCTTATGCACAATATTTATTCAAGATTATTATTTTAAAGAAATATATTATGAAATTAAAAAAAAAGTTCCCCTCTGTCCCAATCATCCCCACATCAGGGATGGATGGAACACAAGTATTTTCTTTCCTTTATTCAATGTTACTAAATTAAAATTTATAATTATAAACTTATATGTAATTATATTTGTAATATATAATCTTATATGGCTGTTATATATCAGTGTTGGTAATCTAAAAAGTAAGAACTTAGTTAATTATGCACGAAAAAACTGTGATTTATATTATATATTTTGTGAACATATTTTAATGAATTATATTTTTAGAACTTTTAGTTGTTGGTTCTTCTAAATGTGGTCTGTCAGTTTCATTAGCTGACATAAAATCACATTCAATGAATGTATTGCTGTTAAAAGGGAAAATGGCAGTTTTCCTATAACCATTGGTTATGTTTATGTTGCTAGTACTAAAAGCTGACAAAAATGCCTGCTTGGCAAAAGCTGAGATGTTGTGGATAAATTGTGGTATGCTCTTCAGAATTACTTCTCAGCCAATCATCTTGGACTGATCTCAGCTTTGCACTAAAAGGCTCATAAACAGAAACATTCAACGGCTGAAGAAGGTGGCTACAATGAGGAGGAGATGTTAAAAGAGTAATTACCATAAATTATTAATTTATCAACCTATATAATATTATTTAGTTAATAAATATATTTTTCAACATCCTCTAGGGATAAATGACACAGTACCATTCATCCCTATTTGAAATGTCCCAATCATCCCCATGATGTATATATTCAATTGTCAGCCATTTTGACTCAGAAATTATTTTGTCACAAAAGTTAATATTCATTCATTTTAATTACCAATATTGAGCCTTGAAATAAACAACTACAACATATCTTAATTGTTTATATTGCATAAGATATTTAAGCAACTTCAAAGGTTAAAAAAATTACTTTTAAGCAGAGTTTTCAGGAAATGCAACTTTGAAGGAAACAGAAAACAGCCACGTGGTCTTGCTTTTGATTCTGAATCTTACTATGGTGGTGAAATCTATGAGGATAGCAAGCAACTAAAAAATAAAGTTTATTGCCTGAAATATTGAGAACGTTCCATCCATCCCTTGTCCCATTCATCCCCCAGCTCCCCTATCATCTTTTTGGTCGTTCTTTCTTCCACACAACAATCAAAATGTTGTTGACAGAAAGTGCACACTGCTACATATCATCTTAAACATGCGATTCGCCAATCGAATCAAGATTTTATTACTGTTATTATTATTATTACTATTATTATTATTATTATTATTATTATTATCATCGACAACTGAAAACTTTAAAAATCTGCCTCATCTGCAAATGTTATCGACACACCTATCTGCAAAATGATCATTTCAATGAAAAAAAAAAGAGTATTTAGACATAATAATATTCTGTGTTATGTTTTTTATGACTTTAAGCATTATTGGATATTAATTTAGAGTATTTAGACGTCAATTTTATTTATACGTCAGAGTTGATAAGATGTAATAAATCTTATACACTGTGACGTATAAATAAAATTTAACAATAAGGATTATCATTTAAATTTTTTTAATTTATTTAGTTATTTATGTTTATTTTATATATTTTCTGTCGTGTCTAAATTTTGCTAAAATATCCAGGCTGAAAATAAAGTAAACAAAAAATATTGTTCTTTTATCCAACCCGGACTATCCGGGTTACAGAACATACTGCTCAGCTGTCAGCACCCAGAAGGTAGGTAAAAATCAGTTTTTACTGAAAACTCTAATAGATTTTTTACATTTATTTATTTATTTTAATTTATGTACTTATTTATTTTAAAATTGTCTAGTAACTACAAAAAAAAAAAAAAAAAAAAAAAAAAAAAAAAAGTGAAAAATATCAATTATGTATTTATTTATTTATTTTAATTTACTTATATTACTGCAAATATTACTTTACATTACTGAGGCAAACAAAAGTTTATTGTTGAAATATATGCATAATATCGTGCATTTTTTGTGTAATCGTAGTAATTTGTTCCCGCTGATTCTGCTACAGTTCCACAAATATTTCATTAATTCACTTTTTCTTATTTAAATTTTTTCTTCTTTTCTTTTCTTTTTTTTTCCTTTTTTTTCTGTTATATGTGATATTTTTTCTCCTTTCATTTCTGGATATTATTCAAACAGGTATGTGTTCATTAGGGTGGGTCGAAAAAATCGAAATTTATATAATCGAAACGTAATAGTGCGGGAAAGTTGCCATTGGTAATAATAAATAAATTGGCAAAATATTACACCAAAAGGTTAATATCTTTTACCGCCGCAAGGGGACCAAAGTTTAGAAAAATGACAAAAATAATGTTTTTATTATAAAAAAATAATAATTATCCAACCATACCAATACAATTTCAAATAGAATGCAACAGCTACATCCAGATGTTAGTAATGTTCCAATAAAATATCATTATGGTGAAATCATTTCTATTACCGCCGCAGGGGCGGTCAAAATTTTGATAAAAACAACAAAAATTGCAATTTTTCTCGTTTTTTTTTTCATGTTTACAATTAAATAAATTTACATTATAGCTAGTAATAACTTATAAATGTCTAGTAATTTTGATCATGGGGATTGTCAACCAAGGGCGAGAGGGGCCCGCCCCTCCTAAATTTGAGAAAAAGGGGCTTTTTGAAGAAATTTCGGGGATTTTTCGGTAAATTTTGGTGATTTTTTTTGGTAGGGGGGCCTTTTATATAAATTAACCCTCATTTTTCACTTTTGCCCCCCACCCCCCTACAAGAAAAACCTAAAAATTTCCGGAAAATCCCCAAAAGCCCTTCAAAAATCCCCTTTCTCTCAATTTTAGGAGGGGGGGGGGGCCCTCTCGCCCTTGTTTGCCAATGCCCATGATCAAAATTACTAGACATTTATAAGTTATTACTAGCTATAATGTAAATTTATTTAATTGTAGACATATAATAAAAAATGAAAAATTTAGAAAAAGAGGAAAATTGAAATTTTTGCCGTTTTTATCAAAATTTTGACCATCCCTGCGGCGGTAATAGAAATTATTTCACAATAATGAAATGTTACTGGAACATTACTAACATCTTGGTGTAGCTGTTGTATTCTATTAGAAATTGTATTGGTATGGTTGGATAATTTAATTTTTTTTTTGAAAAATCAATTTTTTTTTGTGATTTTTTGAAATTTTGCCCCCCCCCCTTGCGGCGGTAAAAGATATTAACCATTTGGTGTAATATTTTGCGAATTTATTCCTTATTACCAATGGCAACTTTTCCGCACTATTACGTTTCGATTATATAAATTTCGGTTTTTTCGACCCACCCTAGTGTTCATATTTCATTTTGATTTGTATTCCCCCATTTGTGCATGATGTTTCTATGTTGTCTTTTTACGGTTGTATGTACAGGGTGTTACAAAAAGGACCCCTAACTTTAAAAATCAATAATCCGGAAACGGTAATAGATAGAAATATGAAACCAGTGGTATGTTTATTAAAAAAATCGTAAGAATCTTATACGTAAATATCAAAATTTAGTTAAAAATAGCACCGATAGATGGTGCTGAGAGCGTTAAGAATCCTTCTAAAGAGAGTTCAGAAGCATAGAAAGACTAGTCGTCGAAGATTTCGTCATTGAAATCTGGTCGCTATTAGCGTATAGTGAAAATAATTCCGAAAGTGGTGTATACCGTGGAGGAACGTGTGTTTATTGTGTTGGAGTACCACCGATTAAATCAGAGTCCTACTGCCGCAAGGAAAAGTTTTCAAAGGCGATTTCAAGTCGCAAAAGGCCCAGATGGAAAAACAATTCGTGAGCTTTTCAAAAAAATTCGACAGGCAACTTGGCCGATGCGAATTATTTTCACAATACGAAAATAGCGGCCAGATTTCAATGGCGAAATCTTCGACGGCTAGACTTTCTATGCTTCTGAACTCTCTTTAGAAGGATTCTTAACGCTTTCAGCGCCATCTATCGGTGCTATTTTTAACTAAATTTTGAGATTTACGTATAATATTCTGACGATTTTTTTAATAAACATACCACTGGTTTCATGTTTCTATCTATCACCGTTTCCGTGTTATTGATTTTTAAAGTTAGGGGTCCTTTCTGAAACACCCTGTATATATTATATTTTTAATAATCATGCTTGAAAATTATTTAAAAAATTAGTAAATAAAGTTTCAGTTTTTAAACAAATTTTATTTACAAGTACAATTTTTTTCTCCATTTAATTATGTAAATAAAAATATATTTAGAAGAAAATGTGTGATAAAAGCATTATCGATAGATTAGGGTTAGTAATGGAATTGTTTTTACTAGCGCTACTATATTTAATTACTATACTTCTATATTTATTACGTAATTCCAGAGGCTCTAGTTTTTACTGCATAATAAAGGTGGCCAAATCTCAATCTGACAGACCAAAGGATAGATGAACTGTTATACAGAGAGATAGGCAAATTAAGAGTCACTTTTAAACTATGTAGGCAGGTCTTCTCTAACGAAAGCGAGGCCGGGTGCGAGAACTTTTGCAACACCTTTTCAAACAATCAATCGTCTTTGGAAAAAACTGGTATGATATAAATATGCGTGCGGATATGAACAAGGAACAATATCTGTCACTTTTACAGACAATAAAATATGTGTTACTTCACTGAGAAAAGTGACATTTTCAAATCTGAGTAAATCGATGTTTTAATTTTGTTTTGAAACTTTTTGTTTCAAATATGTCGACCCACTGCTTTCAGTTCGGAAATACCAGAAATACTCAGAATATAGAAACATGGACATACTCAAAACTGTTCACATAGAGGTCAGTTCATACTCATTTTTGAAACATGGACATACTCAAAAATGATTAGAAGAAGTTGAAACTCATTTTTGAAACATGGCGGGACTCAAAAATGAGCACATAGAGGTCAGTTCATACTCATTTGAATGAAATGCAATATGTCCATTTTTCAAGAGAAAAATAATTGTGGCGTTAATGGGTTAAAATTTGTCAAAAAGAAAATTTAGTCAGTTAAATTTCATTATCCAGGGAGCGCTTTTTCATTTAAGAAATATACTGATAACAATAGAATTGAAAATTTGTATAATTCATATCTCCCCTTCCCCACATAAATAATAAAGTTGTACAATCTTAACCACCATCTCAACTTGACCAAATCTATCCGAAATCCCGTTAAAATTTTCCAATTTTCTCAACAACAAATTAATGAATCGGATAAAAATATCAACTTGCGTCCGAATCATTCGATGACTTGCATTTAAAATAATCCTCTCGTGTGGTGTGGATGGCGAAATGGATAAGGCAATGGACTTGTAACTAGTAGGACTCGGGTCCGATTCTGGGTAAAAGCGTAAATTTAGTTTATCCTCCCATAATCGTAAATAGGACGAAAGATGGCAGCACTAGCGCTTTTCTCTAGCTGTTGTTTACTGTTGTTTGAAACATGGACATATTACTCAAATACGAGCACATGATGTTTTATTCTTGAGTGTGTGCATGTTTTCAGAAATAAGTATGTACATGTTTCAAACTTGAGTAATTTTGATTCGGAGCCATACTATGTGACATACTCTCAGGTTTGAGTATTTTTTCTCAGTTTTGAAAATGTCGTTTTTAGAGTGTTCATTAAAAGTAATTATGAAAATCACAGATGCGGTTCATCAAAATCATTGACAGCACCGACCTCTTTCTTAATTGTTCTTATTCAAACTTGGGAATAAAAAAATTATATCACACGTATGTTAATTTGACTGTATATTGAAAAAAATGAAAGAGAAAAATATCTCAATCGTATGAGAAATTTAGTTTGACTACTGTAATAGCTTATCTTGATTATTTTGAGTATAGTTGCATCAACTAGTTGGATTTCATTCTTCAAACAAGAAAGAAAAATCATACGTCAGGCATGGATTATGAAACATTTTCAATACTTCCAAAATACTGCAAGAGAATTTCACCTTTTAAAATGATGAAACCAGATTTCAGCAATTACTGTCTATAGCCGGAAGGTACTCGAATTATTTTGTGCAGCCTTGTATAGGATCTAGATCTGTATTTGCACTACATAGTGTGCTAAAATTTAGCTTAAGAGCCTACATCAGTCACGCGAAAAAACGCTCCAGCTAATGTTAAGTCTATGGGAAGGTTATCGCGCGAATTCTCGCTCGCATTTTAATATTTTTAAATGATTTTTTTTTGCATAGGATAGCTGAGGTCGATCTCTAACGTTGTTAATTTTTACTTTTTCGATTTTGGTTCCAGTTTTTTTTTATATAAGGGTAATTTCACTTTCAGAACCGGTTCCAACCGGTTCGAAAATTGAAAATGTCCGCTTATAAAAAAAACCGAAACCAAAATCGAAAAAGTAAAAACTAACAGACAACAAACGCACAACACAGTTAGAAATTCACCTTCAGTAATTTTCACCAATAGACAGACGGAAATGCACTAGAATAATTTTGTACAGCCCTATATATTATCAATAATTTTTTATACAATCCTCATATTAAAATTAATTTAATTCAGAACAATAACGCTCAACACGACGTACTTTCAGACATTATTGTCCATAGATGGTAATGCGGGCCCCACCAGTGGCTGAGAGGTTGTGCTCTCGAAGCTGGTAGACGGGAGGTGCTGGGTTCGATCCCAATCGCGCCCGTCGGCTTAATCGTTCGGAGTTTTCGTGGTTTTCTTCGAACCGTGGATTTATCCATGCGTAAATACGGGTTAGGTTCCCTTAGAAAGACCCCCACGAAGGGCCCTCCCCCCGGGCCTATATCCCTAGCGTAGATAATTAGCCGTCAACAATCAACCCAACCCAACCCATAGATGGTAATGCACTTGGTCCTTTGCGTAGACCTGTATATGAATTTATTTATATTTTGCAAAACTGTTTTAGTATACTAAATATAGTTCAGCTGAAAAATCCACGCTCAATTAAAAAATATCCTTCAACAATTCACTCTCACACACAGTAATGCTTACGAAATGTTTTATGTAGCCCTGTATATGATATATATAACTTATGAAAGACAAAGGATGTGAATTACCACATTACTAAACAGCGTACAACCAATAGCTGGGAAAAATGTCCAGACCGGGATTCGACCCTGGATCCCTTGGTATAGGCACCAAGTGCTTTACCAATTAAGCCATCCGGACGACATCCGGTCAAGCATTCAGAAGGAATTTATAATTAATTAAATAAATTTTTATTAAATAAAAAGTTTTTTTTCTCGTCCTGGCACGAGACTTTTTTACATGCGTTGCTCTTTGCAGCTAAACTAAACACTCCTAAGGAGCTACGTATGTGCAGAATGAAAATTAAATGAAAGAATTGTCCATTACTAATTTCAGTCTGGGATTTTTAGTTACATAAAAGCAAGTCGAGAAAATATTATCTTATGCATATTGTTAAACCACAGCATATCAGTCAATATCAGCAAATATGTGTGACATTTTAACTTATTTGTTCATCTGATTGAATATGACACAAATAGGGAAGGACTTTAATCTAGCTTTCATGTTGTATCTTACTGATAAAATTGTATACTTTCATCTATACGATAAGATTCATGGAACCAAATAGGTTTCGGTGTTAAACTTTCTGAAAATTATAAGCATTTTTTTATCAGAAAAGGAAGGAGGCATGTAAACAGGAATTACGGCGATTGTATTTTTCAATATCCAATGTTTATGTTGATATTTATGGAATTTTGATTTTTGAATGCTTCTGTTGATATTGATGGAATTTTGGAAATTATTTTTTAAATAATTCTATTAACCAAAGGGATGTTTATTTATTCTTGATGTAAGTAGATATGTTTCTTTTTTATGTACTTATACTTTCGCAGCACCTTACGGCACACATGAGTTTATACTTATACTCTTACGACACATATAAGTTTATAGTTATACTTTCGCGGCTGACGTGAGTTTATGTTTATACTCTTGCGGAGCACATGAATTTATAGTTGCACTCTCGTGGCACACATGAGTTTATAGTTATACTCACGCGGCACGCTTAACTATATATTGTTTAAAGTATAAATGTATTATAAGTATAAATGTTTTTTTTTTTTTCAACAATATACAGTCAAACCTCGTTAAAATGAACATGCTTAACGCGAATTACTTTTAGCACGAACTGTTTTCGATTGCTCCGTTCAGTTGTATGTAGTGTATTTAAGTTCGGATAACACGAACTACTTTTAACATGAACAAAAAAAGTTTCCTTTTAAATGTTCGCGTTAACGAGGTTCGACTGTATTAGTAATTATATATTTTTTTATTTATTTAAAAACACGAGTAAAATGATCATCACAACCAATAAAATACATAATATTTTATCTCAAATTGTATCATAAAAATAACAGTTAAATCAGGGCTGGGTTTTTGCCGGCAGAAAGTGGTTTCTGCCGTGCCAGTGGCAGAAAGTGGTTATAACCGGTTTTAACCGGCTGAAACTGGCAACAACTGGCATAAACAGATGTTGTGACATAATCTGAGACTTTTTAGTTGTATTAAATTCCTTAAGTACATTTTATTCAGGATAAATAACAAATAAAATACTGCGGATAATTTTAATTTAAAATAAATAAATTTGTATTAGAAAAAATGAGTAATGTAACAGATAAAATTTTTGTTATAATATAGTTGTGTAATTTTATATGAAAACAATTATTAGAGTATTTAAAATCTCAGTTTAAAATTCAAAATAGAAAACTATATCCAATACTTATTTTAAATTAAACACTGAAAAGAAAAGAAAAATAATCAATACTTACTCAAACTACTTTTCTGTAATTTAATATAATAATTTTATAATAACTGTAAAAAATCTTTCACATAGAAATGTTATACAGCTTCAAATCAAAAAATTGGAATAATAAATTCCATTTGTATTTGGAATTGCATTTAGCTTTCTTTCACTGTAGTACAATTGAAAAAGAACAGTGGTGGATTTTTTAACACATTTGCATGTTATTAACGAAAATTAAAACTGTAAAATATTAAATTGAGTGAATATTTTATTTTTGTAAAATTATTTTCACTATACAAAATATTAGAATACTAAAATACGGGGTTAAAAAAAATTAGAATACTTATGAATTTTCCTGATTGGTTCAGAAAGTTGTATAAAATAAGCGTTTTTGGCGCAATAGATATTGCGCCAAAAAACAAAGTTGAGTTTCTTTCCAGCATAAAGTCGGCATGGTCATGTCTGAGCAGAAAACATTGTGAACCACTTGCAGCTAGCTTGGCTAAGCAAGTTCGTGCTGTTATAAAATTTAAAGATGATGCTACAAAATATTAAAGAATAACTATTTTTCCTTTTTTTAAAACACATATTATTTGCAATACACTATTCTAATATTTTGAACCAGGTACAGATTATTCTAATATTTTTATTTTTTCCAAGTGTGAATAATTATTTTAATTTTTGTATTATTTCCTTTAATTTGAATGTTAAAAGATTCTACAAACTATGTAGATTCTTACAATATTAAGTTTTATCCTGTGTTATTTTTTGTATAAGTGATACATAAACAACCTTTTTTCACAATTCCTTTTTTTCTATTATTCTAATTTTTTAACTTGGAGCTGTAGTTATATGTGGATCTTGTAATTCTGCGGATTTCAAAGCATTTCATTTAAATACAGTATTCAAAGGAACAAAATTTTTTTTAAATTTAAGACTGTTAGTTGAAAATGTTCCAACAAAAAAAATATATATAACCCTATTCCATATAGTAGATAATCTTTAAATTATTGCATTATATTATTTATTTAAAAATTTTCTGAACAGTGATTTGTTAAAATATCGTAGAATTTTTTGTAAAATTCTTTTCTTTTCTTTCTTTCTTTCTTTTTTTTTTTTTTTTTTTTTAAATAGAAATTCAACTGCAAATAATAATATTAATAGTTAAACTTGTACAGCATCATATTAATATTATAAAAATTTCTGTTTTTCAAGTAAAATAAAATTATTATTATATAAATGAAGTATATTTATATGATCATTTTGAAGCTTTTTGCTACTTTGAATAACATTCATAATATTTAGTTTAATTTTTAATTTAATTGTTTACATATAAAATACATGTATGAATTATGAATCATTGCAATTAAAGTTCTTCTTATTATTTCTTAGTTTCTGCCAGTTTTTGCCACTTACTGGCAGAAACTAGTTTCTGCCATGCTGGTTTTAACCGGTTATAACCACTGGTTTTAACCACCTCGGCAGAAACTTGCCAGCCCTGAGTTAAATTCTTTAAAACTTATTTTTCATTCTTCTTTTTATTATCTAGCATTTGTAAAAAAGACATCAGAGTTTGCCATTTTTAGAATAGACTAGGGTAATCTACCACCAACGAGCTTTGCTCGCAAACCCCCAACCCAATTTAAAAACACGCCAATTTGCTCTGTTTTAAAAATATTACCCGTTTATGGAAGATTGGAAGATATTATCACGACCAATAGCGAACTTCTGAAATTGAGTTGCCATTCATTTGCCTTTGACTGGGGAATTTTTCGGTTCTAAAAACCGCATCCATCGCTGTCATGACAGCTGACGGCTGTTTTCGTGATTGATTAAGCAAGATCAATTACACACTTCAAAATCATTTTGTATAAAATGGTTAAGTAAAAAGTGTCGCTGACTCCCCGATTTTTGTAACGACGCTATAAGAAAATTGTTTTAAATATGACGGTTTAAATGTATCGTTTTAAATATGACACATTTTTCCCCATTTGATGTTTCGTGCAAGTAATTAATTTAATTATTTTAAAAGTTTCTTTCTTTTTTTAATACACGAGTGTAAATATGTTTTCAAATTGAAAACTGTTTGGGAATATTATTATTTGGTTTTTTTAAAAACATGGCAACAGTAGATAAAAAAGGCCATGTCAAACTATGAATTGAATTTATATTAAGGTAATGAAATTTTGAATTTAAAAAAAAAAACATAAAATATTGAAAATAAAGTGTATGGCATTTTTAGTTCTTTTAAAGGCGCACTCAAAAGAATTCCATTACATTATCGTCTATGTGGAAAAATCGTTTGCAGTGTATTTTAATTATGTTAAACTTTTTCAAACATATAGAAAACTAAGATGTACTACAATATGCTTACTATAGAATATGGTGTGAATAAAATTTATCGTTCATTTACATTTGCAGGGACACTCAAAAGAATTCGGTTACACAGTACTGTCTATGAGCAATAATTGCTGGAAGTGCGTTTTCCATTGTGGTATGCGATTTTAAATTTAGCTCACTGGTTGCATATTATTTTTTGTGTATAAATTCTATAGATTCTATACAGGACTTCCCAAAAGAATTCGAGGACATTTGCTTATTGACGGTAATTGCGGAAGGAAATTTTCAAACTTTGTTATGTGTTTCTAACTGAACTAAATTTTTGCATTCTATGTAGTATCTGTACAAATCTATAGATCATATACATATACAGGGCTGCGCAAAAGCATTTGGATATTTTACTTACCCATCATGCGTATTATAGGGTAAATCTTGTAATCGTTTTGAAAATCGAAAAAAAAAAAAAAAAAATTGGCGGATTTAAACGTTTCAGACACTGGAGATTCCGAAAAACATATTTTTAGGGGAAAAAAATTGCCGTCCGTCTGTCTGTGTGTGTGTGTGTGTGCGTGTCTGTAAACGCTCTATCTCCCGAACAAATTGAGATAGAGATTTGAAATTTGGTATGTACTTAGTATGTAATAGTGGGAAGAAGCTTATTGAATTTCATTAACCTCGATTATCCGGTACTATTTTTTCGGACTCTCGAAATATTCGTTCTGATAAAAGGTATATAAAAATTTTCAAAATTGTTTATTTTAAGGAGTGAATATAAAACACAATATAACATAAATTTTGCATAAAGAATGAAGTCGATCGGATAATGAGTTGCCAAGATATTTATAATCCTATTTCCACACTCTTCGATTTTTCATGACCCTGTATTTCATTCAAATTTCAATTCAAAGATATATTTTAATTGGAAATGAGACGCTTAATCCGACGCAATAAACCGTTAGTTAATAGGATTATCAATTTTGGAGTTATAAGGATGTTTCTTTTACGCAATTCAGCAATAGAGCATTTAAAGTTTATGACGTCATCAAGCCAGGATTTTATTCGAATGGCAATGCATTTTATAAATAGTTTACACATGTTTTATTTTCCTATTTTATGTTATGCCTATCCAGGATGGGTAAGTATTACGGTGGCCCCCAACGACTAGTTTTCACTATTGATGGTAATTGTTGAAATTGAGTTTTGACACGTGCTTATGCGTTTTTAGGTGCGTTCGTAATTATATAAATACGTAGCACCTATTGTCATCGCTTGGTCTGTCCGTCTGTCCGTCCGTCCGTCCGCATATAACAACGCAAAAACTACCCAACCGAATGGTTTGAAATTTAAGATATATTATCTTTGCAGAAATTTGTCGAGACATTTCAAATTTTATGAAAATCGAATCAAAACTTTAGGAGATATTAATAAAAATATTTATTAAGAAATTTGAATTTTTTTTTTTAAATCGATTCTTTCTTGTTAGAGGAGCTTCCGAAGTTGAATCGTCAAGCGACCGAGATACTTATTCTATTACAAAAATTAATCTGCAGACGATATCATTCATTTCACAGAATTAAAAATCATCAAAATCTAAATATTTATATAGCTAGCTACAGTACGAACGCACCTCATTTGTCACGTTTGACGTACAATTTCCAGCTTGTTTTTTTAGACATCATCTTTCACCTGATTAAACGGTGAAGGTTTGTTACAGTATTCTGGAAGTGAAAAGTGTTTCATAATCTATGCTTGACGCGTGATTTTCTTTCTTATTTTTTACTTTTCTCTAATCGAACTTTACCTATCAGTGTTGTATCAGGTGCTTAGTATGTTATTTGAAGATTAAATTCGTACTTTAAGGAGCATGTGAGCAAATAAAAAGCTGTCAGAAATAGCATTTCATTCAACATACGTAAACTTTGAAAGTGATCACATGACTGACAAAATATGAAATAGGTAATATACATATATAACAGTAAAATCTGTGATAACGAAGTATGCTGAATTTTGTCTTAAACGAAATATTTTCATGTCCTCACATAAGGATTAAAATATAATGGTACCTTACCTCCTAAGACGAAAAAATTGTCTAAAATGGAAAGTTTTTCCTGTCATTTAAGAATCCCCTTTTGAAGGTTTTACTCTATTTTATTTTTTATTTGAATGTTGACGAACGTCTAACTGGGCAGAAAAAAAAAGGTATGGAATTTTCATTTTGCAATCTTGTAGTAATTGACAATCTTAAATTTAATAATGATAATATAATAAAATCGGTGTAAAAAGAATAGCTAGGGACCGGAAAATATTTCTGTTTTATACAGATATCTGTCTTACCAGTTATATTTATACGTTATTCCTTCTGCCGGACCAATAAATTATTTCCGCTTAAGACAGCATTCCGCTGTACGCAAGTTTTGTTTTCGCAGTTTTTACTGTCTTGCAATACTTTTTGAATATTTTTTCTTGGAAACTAATTCCTTGCTCAAAGTAACTGGGTTGGGTTGGGTTGATTATTGACGGCCAATTATCTACACTAGGGATATAGGCCCGGGGGGAGTGCCCTTCGTGGGGGTCTTTCTAAGGGAACCTAATCCGTATTTACGCATGGATAAATCCACGGCTCGCAGAAAACCACGAAAACTCCGAACGATTAGGCCGACGGGCGCGATTGGGATCGAACCCAGCACCTCCCGTCTACCAGCTTCGAGAGCATAACCTCTCAGCCACTGGTGGGGCCAAAGTAACTGCAGACGAAGTATTTGCTTAAGGTATGTGCCTACCCCCAAATCGCTGTTTTTGCGAAAATTTTCGAAATGTTTTTGATTATTTTAAATTAAGGTTCAAGCATTTAGAACTCCAAAAATGCTTTACTTTTGGTTTAGAAATAATTAGAAGCAAAGGTCTAGCCCAAATTATTGGGTCATCCGGAAATTTCTACGGTTTTTCGGTTTTGATAAGCAAGGCCGTAACCAGAAAAATATTTCGGAGGGGGATTTGTAGGTTCAAAATTTTATTCTTATTATCGTATTTTATAGTTGTTTCGTAATATGATACTTTAATAAAGGTAAAATTATTTAAAAGTTATCTATTGTGAATTTGAGTAACCAATACTTATCACAAAAGAAAATTGAATATTTGAGTCTTCTTCATTGCAAAGAAATTTAAAATTTCATTTGTGTTGAGGGTGATTCTACTTCGTAAATGTATCAACAATAGTGTCAACCAAATCTGAAGATTTCAGAAGATTTTTACATATATTTTAAAATGTCTTTTGTCAGTAATGTATTTCCAGGAGCATATGTCAAAACAGTTACGTTTGCCAATTTGTGGATATTTGGAATTAGACGCTCATTATATTCTTCAAGCGTTTCAGTTAAACTAGTTGGAGAATCTATTTGAATATTCCACCACACCAATTTGTTTGATAGCACGGAAATCTCGCTTTTATACGATTCCATTTCAAAATAATAATAATAAGAAGAAGAAAAATTTTAAAACTTTCTTTTGTTTATTACCTATTTTCTAAAACTGCATTTATTTTTTCAATGTCAGATTTTTGACTTTCTTGATTGATACTTAATGACTTATTTATAGTCATCCTGAAAAAAATTCAGAGGGGGGGATCAAACCCTGGTGATCCCCCCCATTGGCTACGGCCTTGTTGATAAGGAATGACCCAGAATATTTCTACATTAAGATTTTCTACTTGCGTTTCACAATTCTTGCTTCGGTAATGGGTAGCATATTTGTTGTTTCAGTACAGTGCGAAGCTTGCGAAGTTGCGTTACTGAATGATGAAGATACATAATTATAAAAATACATAAGAAACAAGTTGAAAATTGCACGTCTAACGTAACAAATGAGGTGCGTTCGTACTGTAGATAGTTATAATAAATATTCAGATCTTGATGATTTTGAATTCTGTGAAATGAATTCTATCGTCTGCAGATTCATTTCTGTCATAAAATAAGCATCTCGGTCGCTTGACGATTAAACCTCGGAAGCTATAACAAGGAAGAACCATTTTTTTTTTGTTATTCAAATTTCTTAATAAATGTTTTTATTAATATTTTCTAAAGTTTTGATTCGATTTTCATAAAATTTGAAATGTCTCGACAAAACTCTGCAAAGATAATATACCTTAAATTTCAAACAATTTGGTTGGGTAGTTTTTGCGTTGTTATATGGGGACGGACAGACAGACGGACGGACCAGATGACGACAATAGGTGCTACGTATTTATATAATTACGAACGCACCTAAAAAGCTTCATTGGCAGATTTGATTTAAGCGCCTGAGTGAATACTTTACTGAATACTTTTATTGAATTATAGAGTACTTTATTTTCATTTTATTGTTATTGATACAAATTAAGTCGTACACCCACGTGGAGGTATCAATAAAATCCACAGATTAGGCAGAATTTTATGATTTTTACTGAACCATTAATGAGTCTTTTAAAAAATACATATTACACTCATTATTTTTATTTATATGTTCTACATTTTAGTGTTTAAAATATTTCCTTGTTACAGTTTCACAGACAGTCCCGCCCATTGTGTCTAGCGTAGTTTGGCGCATGATGAACTTCATTGTATTACAGAACGTATACACAATACGTCTGATTACTTTTTAACTTATAACAATATTTTTAATTTCATACAATTTTAATTACACAAAACCAACATGAATGAAAAATTGACCGGGACCAGGATTCGAACATGGGACCTTCCGCGTAATGTGCTGACGCTCTGCCACTGAGCAACTCCTGGTCGACATCTTAATTCGGATATTTTCCACCTTTAATCATGTTGGGAAAAGTCACCGGCTAGCATTTAGCAGCTTCAGATGACACAATAACGATGAATTAATAATTATTCATCGGTCTATAATTATATATTAAAGATTATAATTGTTATTGTAATATGAATTAAAAATGTCATTATAAGTTAAAAGGTAATCAGACGTATCGTGTATATGTGCTTTAATATATAATTATAGACCGATGAATAATTATTAATTCATCGTTATTGTGTCATCTGAAGCTGCTAAATGCTAGCCGGTGACTTTTCCCAACATGTTTAAAGGTGTGAAATTGCCGTACAAAGGGATCGACCAGGGGTTGCTCAGTGGCAGAGCGTCAGCACGTTTACGCTGTAGGTCCCAGGTTCGAACCCCGGTTAATTTTTCACTCATGTTGGGTTTGTGTAATTAAAAATGTTATAAAAACTACATTGTTTTTATAATAACACAATTATACTATGCATTTTTTATTATTATAAAAACTTCATTGTTTTCATAATTCATAAACAGTTGTAACCATAAAGATTATTTGGCAATTTATCACCTGTTGCGGTTGGTTGATTATTGACGGCCAATTATCTACACATGGGATATAGGCCCGGGGGGAGTGCCCTTCGTGGGGGTCTTTCTAAGGGAACCTAACCCGTATTTACGCATGGATAAATCCACGGCTCGAAGAAAACCACGAAAACTCCGAACGATTAGGCCGACGGGCGCGATTGGGATCGAACCCAGCACCTCCCGTCTACCAGCTTCGAGAGCACAACCTCTCAGCCACTGGTGGGGCTTTGTTGCCATCGGAAACACACCTGTATACACAATGTTTATGTTACTAGTATATGAGAAAATGATTGAAAATATATTACAAAATTCCATCTTTACATACAAAAAACAAGATAAGTTAAATAAAAATGTGTAAAAAAGAAAAAAAAAAAAAGAGCTGGATGTAAATGGCCTGATATCAAAACTTTTTAAAATTCCTAAGCTGTGGAATTAATCATCCACCACAGCCATCTATCGCCACGCCGCGATCCTTAATTCAGTCTCCGTAATGTCGGTTTATTACTTGATTAGTAGTATAATATGCAATAAATAATATAGTCCCGGGAAACAATTATAATCAAAAAATCTAAAATAAATAACAGAGGAAAATTACATTCCCAATTCCTACAAAATGCATTTGTTTTCTGCAATAGTTAAGTGTTACTCAAGTTAGTGTTAAAAAGAGAGAGAAGGAAAGATGAAAAAAAGAATTCTGCGTCGGCCGGGAGTCGAACCCGGGTCAACTGCTTGGAAGGCAGCTATGCTAATCGTTATACCACCGACGCCTGCTTATCTGTTTTGTAACTGACTTGAAGTAAAATCCATACTGCATCTGACCGAGATAGTCAAACAAGAAAGAAAGGAAGTTCTGTACCTCAGGGAAGTTCTTTATCAGGTGAAAAAAAAAAAGGTAAACAGAACAGAACTTCAAATGCTTTCCCACCGACCAAAATACTTTCTGTTTGCAGAATTAGCTCACTTTATTTGGGATTTTTAACACTTTCCAACATAGTTGAAAAGTGTTTGGGTTATTAATAGAAAAATGCCTTAAAATTAATTTATTAGTTTATAGTTAAGTTCTAAAAAATATTAAAATGTTCTCTTTTTATTGCCATCGGTTGATTTTATGACGGCCGATTATCTACGCAAGGGATAAAGGCCGTAGGGGGAGTGTCCTCCATGCGGTCTTTCGATCCTAACCCGTATTTACGGCAAGGTTCGAAAAAAACCCATGGAAAACTCCGATCTGTTAGGTCGGCGAGCGCGACAGAGGTTTGAACCCCGCACCTCCCGTCTACCAGCTTTAAGAGCAGGACCTCTCAGCCACTGGTAGGGCCTGTGGCCATTGGAAAAAGCAAGACTCCCTTATCATAGATCACACTTGACAATCCGGAGAAAGTCTATGGGAGAAAATGTCCGCGGTAATTGCCAACTTGTTAATTGACTTTCTCCGGAAAGTATCGCCGCCTGATGGATACTACCGATTCTAGTTCATAAGCAAATGCAAAGAACAAATGGAGCTGTGAAAAAATTTCGTGTTATTTCGTGTCGTAAATACTCCTATTACCATGGAGATCATGCCTATTACTGACGATTGATGGCGCTAGTAGCAAGACAATCATGTGGTCAAAGGAAACTTGCTGATTGTGAGGCCTGATACTATGATAAGGAGACCTTTTGGAAAAAGAAGAGAGAGAGAGAAATCGGAAAAAAAGAGTGAAAGAAAAAGAAATGCTCTTCGTCGGCCGGGAGTCGAACTTTATTATCTTACTTATAATAAAATCCAAAGGCAAGAAACTGTCTGTAACGCTGCCGGGCGCGACCACTCTGGTCTGCGAATCAAACATAGTTAAACGCCATGTTAGGCTTAACGAAAAACGATCGTTTCGATCCTTTGACGAAATTTCACTTTTTTCGCGATCCCTTAACGAAATTAGAAATTTTTTCGCAGTCCTTTGAAGAAATTTGTGTGTTTTTTTCGCGACCCTTTGAAAAAATTCATGTTTTTCCGCGATTTATTTTACGAAATTCGCGGGTTTTTTTTTTTTTTTTTGCGATCCTTTAACCAATTTTTTATTTATTTATTTATTTATTTATTGTGATCCCTTGATGAAATTTTACAATTTTTCGAAATCCTTGGAAGAAATTTGCGTTTTCTTCGCAAGCATTTATTATCGCAAGCAAAATTAGCGTTTTTTTTTTCCATCCTGTGACAAAATTTGCATTTTTTTTTCCTTTGACGAAATTCACGTTGTTTCCAGAATCATTTGAAGAAATTGTCTATTTTTTCTGTGAACGATAGACATAATTGATTTTTTTCAGCGACGATCGTTCAAAATTCGAGATATTTATGTTCGAATTTTTGGACTGAAGACAAAAATTTTCGAAACCGAATGCCTTAAATTTTTAGGAAAACTTGAGTTGGGTTGGGTTGATTATTGACGGCCAATTATCTGCACTTGGGATATAGGCCCGGGGGGAGTGCCCTTCGTGGGGGTCTTTCTAAGGGAACCTAACCCGTATTTACGCATGGATAAATCCACGGCTCCAAGAAAACCACGAAAACTCCGAACGATTAGGCCGACGGGAGCGATTGGGATCGAACTCAGCATCTCCCGTCTACCAGCTTCGAGAGCAGAACCTCTCAGCCACTTAGGAAAACTTGTACCGAATCACCCCTGATGAAATAAATATATAACTATTTTTTTGTTTGTTTGTTTCTAACGAATCGTAATATAAATTAATTTTAAAATAAAATTTGAGAGAAAAATGATTTGTTTTTAATTTAGGACCGTGTTCACCCGCCACCGAAGTAACAATATTTTAGTGATTACACATTGAAACATAATGGACTGAAAAAAAAAATAGAAATCTGTAAATTTTTCGAAAAATTTCAGAAAATCTAAAATTTTGGTAAAAATTTACAAATTTTAAAATTTCGAATTTTTTCCTTCCGGATTTTGGATTTCCGGATAATGGGTCATATACTGTAAAATGATTTTTTCTTATCAACCGTAATTAAGATATAAGGAACACATAGTACAGCGTAATTTGCATTTAATTTTGCTTATGTAATCAAACAATGAGTTATGTGTTGATTCAAGTTGTTTAGAAACTCATTGATAACACTTTTTTACAAAAACTTTCGCACATGGATTATTTGTTAATATTTAATTTGAATGTTTTGTCCAATCGTTGAACTATTTCAGAAATGTAATACTGAGTTTTAAAAAAAATTATATATATATATATATAATTTAGGATACATACATATATATATATATATATATATATATATATATATATATATATATATATATATATATATATAATTTAGGATACATATATATATATATATATATATATATATCCTCATTATTTTTATTTTCATTTGCCATTTTTAAAATGTATTTTTCTATAATACAAACCTTTCAATAATAAATCTTCATGCTGTTTGTTTATATGAAGTCTTATGAAAATGAAACGTAGATCAACAATTCGTCATTTTTGACGGGGTTATATACTAGTAAGTATATAGTAGTGATAGTAGTATATAGTAGTATATAGTAATAATATAAACATTATGTATACACTTGTGTACATAATGTTTATATTACTAGCATATGAGAAAGTGATTGAAAATAGATTACGAATTAATCTACAACCATAGCCATCTATCGCCGCGCCGCGATCCATAATGCAGTGTCCGTTGTGTCGGTTTATTACTTCATTAATAGCATAATATGCAATAAATAATGTAGTTCCCGGAAACAATTATAATCAGAAAATCTAAAATAAATAATACACAAAAATTACATTCCCAATTCCTACAAAATGCATTTATTTTCTGAAATAGTTAAGTGTTACTCAAGTTAAGTGTTAAGGGTCCTCTTCACGCACTTGAAAACACCCGCTCGCTAATGTTAATCCTATGGAGCATTATTTTTCTAATATCTCGTTCGCATTTCACTATTTTTAAACGATTTTTTTGCATTGGATAGCAGAGATCAATCTCTATTTCTGTCGTTGATTACTTTTTCGATTTTCTTTGCGGATTTTTTTTACAAAGATACTTTCACTTTCGTAGCCGGTTCCGAAAGTGAAAGTATTTTCGTAAAAAAAATCTGGAAAGAAAATGGAAAAAGTAATCAATGGCGGAAATAGAGATTGATCTCTGCTATCCAATGCAAAAAAATCGTTTAAAATTAGTGAAATGCGAACGAGATATTAGAAAAATAATGCTCCATAGGATTAACATTAGCGAGCGGGTGTTTTCAAGTGCGTGAAGAGGACCCTTAATAGAAAAAAAAAGATTTGTGCGTCGGCCGGGAGTCGAACCCGGGTCAACTGCTTGGAAGGCAGCTATGCTAACCGTTATACCACCGACGCTTGACAGCTTACTCTGTAACTGACTTATTGAAGGAAAATCCATACTGCACCTGACCGAGACAGTCAAACAAGAAAGAAAGGAAGTTCTTTATCAGGTGAAAAACAAAAAGTGAACAGAACACAAATTCAAATGCTTTCCTACCGACCAAAATCCTTTTGTTTGCAGAATTAGCTCACTTTATTAGTGATTTTTAACACTTTCCAAAAGAAAAAAATAATTTTGACTTCGAAAAAAAAAAAAATTTTTTTTGTTTGTTTGTTTTAAATCCCCTATTTTTTTTGCTAATAAATGGTTGCATGTCTGGCATTATGAGAAGAAATAGCAGCAGAAATCGTTTGCCTGGTTTTTAACACTTTCCAACATAGTTGAAAAGTGTTTATGAATTCGGTTTGTCTGTCTGTCTGTCCGTGCTCAAACTCGCGTAAAAATATTCGAATGCATTGAAAATGAAATGTGTAGCACTTATAGGTTTTTTTGTTTTTTTTTTCTTACAGGGAGACTCAAAAGAACTCCACTACATTACGGTCTATGGGGGGAAATGATTTGCGATCAATCAATCAAATATTTTCATGATGTTACACAATTTCAAATGTATTGAAATTGTTATATATCACTGAGGTGCACTGCAGGATAGTTACTATAGAATAGGGTGTGCATAGCACTTATAGTTCCTTTACAAGGACACTCAAAAGAATTCCGTTACATTGCGGTCTATTGAAAAAAAATCGTTTGCGGTTAATTTTAATAATGTTTCACTATTTCAAACATATTGAAATTGATATAAGGTGCATTACAAGAGGCTTACAATAAAATATTGTATGTATAACATTCATCGTTCATTTACAGGGACACACAAAAGAATTCGGTGCAGTCTGTTAAAAATAATTGCTGAAAGTGCTTTTTCAGTTGCTGAACGCGTGTTTAAATTTAACTCATTTTTTGCCTATAAATTCTCTAGATCAGCCATACTCAACCTGCGGCCCGGCGACTTTTATTTGCGGCCCGAGACACATAATCATTAATCCCTAATTATAAAATTAATTAAGATGCTCTTATTAAAAATTGTGAACTACGGCAACTGGAGCTTCTCTTAAATATTAAATAAATCCTTTTCTTTCATAACAGTTAGTATAGGTAAGGAAATTTCTCGTACCTGTTAGGTCCACGGCGAACATCAGTTGCCTGTGCGTATCGGAGTAAGGAGTAATCCATTTTATATGGTTCAAAATGTCCATAAATACCAGTGTATTTCACTCACTGAATGAAAACCCTATTCTATCGGAACGCACTAAATTTAACGAAGAAAATAAAAAAGAATTAAATTTACATTAAATTATTATTAGTTTTAGAACAATTAATTTTCAGAGAATTTCTTCTTTAGTTAAAGAGAGCTAGATAGAGACTGATTTTATTTAGTTCTGAGATGAGAAAACATGAAAGTCAAGTATGACGTCACTGAGCCTTGAACTTTAGAGTTCACATAAAGTCATAAGTTTTTAACGAGTATTTCACAGATGTAGAAAAATACTTTTGCTCGGCACACGTGTTCAATTTCATCTCCTCGTTGCAGTCACTTATTTATTTTACCGGAGGATAATTAGGTTGATTCATGATAAAATGTTTATAGTTCTGAAATTACTTTTCTATCAGCTCTTTAAAAGTTTTTTAACACCTCGCTGTTCCTTTATATATTTTCAGGGGAAGAAAAAATCCGCCAGTTATTTGTTATTACTAATTTAAAATCATATTAAAACATCTTAAATGCTATTTCCTTAGTCATAAATTCTTTTTTTTTATGTTTTTCTATTCGTGATGTAGTGGTGTATACTAATGAAACATTATTCCAAATTAATTAAATTTGCACTATATATTTCTACATTACAAAATAAATAAAAAGTTTCTGCATTGAAAAATGAATGATTTATTAAATAAAATCTCTTTTTATTACTTACCCATCATACGTAGTATAGGGTAAGTCTTGTAGTCGTTTTGAAAATCGAAAAAAACATTTTTGACGGATTTACACCTTTTCAGACACTGGAGATTCCGAAAAACATATTTTTAGAAAAAAAAAATTGCCGTCCGTCTGTGTGTCTGTAAACGGTCTATTTCCCGAAAAAGTTGAGATAGAGACTTGAAATTTGGTATGTACTTACTATGTAATAATGGGAAAAAGCTTATTGAATTTCAGTAACCTCGATTATCTGGAACTATTTTTTTCGGACTCTCGAAATATTCGTTCTGATAAAAGGTATATAAAAATTTTCGAAATTGTTTATTTTAAGGAATGAATATAAAACACAATAATAAAACATAAATTTTGCATAAAGCATGAAGTCGATCGGATAATGAGTTGCCGAGATATTTGTAATCCTATTTCCACACTCTTCGAATTTTCATGACCCTGTATTTCAACCAAATTTCAATTCAAAGATATATTTTAATTGGAAATGAGACGCTTAATCAGATGCAATAAACCGCTAGTTAATAGGATGATTGTTTTTGGAGTTATAAGGATATTTCTTTTAAGCAATTAATTTTAATCAATTTTAATCAATTTGTCAACAATTTGTAAATATAATTCTTTGTCTTACTAATAATATCTCTCAACATTTTTTCTAATATATTCTCTTAATAGATAATAACATTAATAAATCTCTTCAAATAATAAATAATATCAACAAACTTCAATAACTACTCTAGTAATATATCACAGTAAGTATTACATTCCATATAAAATTATTGGTTGAGGAAAAAAAAAATACATAACAAAATCTGTTTGTTTCCTTACTTGAAAAGATAAGGAAATAATTTTTTGCTAGCCGAATTTTGCAAAAAAAAAAAATTAACAATATATTATTTTTCCAATACTAAATAATTTAGATGCCGAAATATTTAGATAGGATTCACTCAACCAACAATTGCGAACAATAATATCCCTTTCTGATACTCTTCTTTCGCTAATCGAGCCTTTAAAGTTTATGACGTCATCAAGCCACGATTTGAATTGCAATGCATTTTATAAGTAGTTTACACATGTTTCATTTTAATATTTCATATTATGCATACCCATGATGGGTAAGTATTACGGTGGCCCCCAACGACTATAGTTTTCTTTAGAATTTGGTAATGCTGCATTGTTATGTTATGTTTTATACTTATCATATCGCTAATAATGCTTATTCGGGTAGTCGTGGAAAAAAAAGGCAGAAAAAAGTTTTACAACAACAATCTTCGCGGCATATTTCTACATCATTTCAACAGAAATCTACCCCGAAGTAATTTTTTTGCAAATAGAGGTGTTAAAATTTTCTGGTAACATTCCTTCCAAAGACAAACGTTCAATACTACTAATTATATTAACTATTTATTTTACTTTGTTATTTTATTGCTTTTGTTATCTTATTATTTTAATTATACCCCTTTTTAGCTTACAGGCTATCAAAGCCTGAGAGCTAATGTGTCCGCCCGTTCTGTATGTACGAATGTACGTAACTCGATAACTCTTGATAGAAATAACCGTTTTGCTTCAAACTTTGTTTAATGGTTCATTGTGATAAGGCGCTTCCCTGATTAGTTTTGGGGGTTCATTGGTTAAGTATAAAATAGGGGAACGGGGGGCTAACCCCCCTTAATTTAGATAAATGGGTTTTTCATGCAGAATTATTCCATTTTCTTCAAATTTTGTTAATGGATTCATTGTGATAATGCGCTTCTCTGAATAGCTTTGGGGGTTCATTGGTTAAGTATAAAGGGGGATAATTCCCTCCCCCCCTTAATTTAGATAAATGGGTTTTTCATGCAGAATTATCTGATTTTCTTCAAATTTTGTATATATATTCATTGTAATTACAGGCTTCCGTGATTAGTTTAAGGGGTCCATTAGTTAACTATGAGGGGGGTAACGGTGGGGTTGACCTCCCCCTTAATATATTGTCGATTTCTTTATTTTTTGAGGTGCTCATTTCAAATTCTTTGATATAAGAGTATAATATACAATTAGTGTGCGAATAGCCTGTGAGCTCAATGCTGTCAGTTTAATTGGGCAGTTTTCTTTTTCTTTTACATTATTATATAAAGTGTGTTGCGGTCCGCCTAACGTCGCAAACACATGTTTGCGACCCGCGAGAAAAAAAGGTTGAGTATGGCTGCTCTATAGATCATATACAGGGCAGCACAAAAGTTCTCGAGTACATTTCTGTTTATTGGCGGAAATTCAAGAAGGGGAATTTTACATTGCGCTACGCGTTTCCTAACTGAACTGAAACTTAGCACTCTGTGTGGTATATATACAAATCTATAGATCATATACAGGGCTGTACAAAAGAGTTCGGATATTTTTTCCGAATATTGTTGGTAATTCTTGAAATTGTGTTTTAAAATATGTTATGCGTTTTCCAAATTATTTACTTAGATATCATCTTTCAACTTATTAAACGGTAAAGATTTGTAAAAATATTTTGTAAGCGTTGGGAAGTGTTACATAAGCTATGCCTGACGCATGATTTTTCGTTCTTGTTGGTTTTAATACCAGAACCACGTGAAAATTTATATAAGTTTTTAAAAATATTTCTCACCATAATATTTATTTAAAATTATTTTACTTAATTTTTAAACTTTTTTTCTGCGTTGTTATTGAAACCTATATTAAACAATTTTTAAAAAATCATGTTGTGTATAAAAAATTTTATATATGTTAATAAATTTAAGAAGTATTGCAGATGTTTTGCTTCATAACAGAGGTAAGTGATTTACTAATATAGTGTTGAAAAAAAAATGAAGTAGGTTAGTTTTTGTTATATAATATTTGGCATAAATGTTAATTTTTTCTAAAATTTGAATAATTATTGCCTAAATTTGAAAAGTTAATTAAAATTCCATTAAAAAATCTATTTGAATTCCTAGTTTCATTCCCTGCGGGGTCTTGTACCTTTTAAACTCGTTGAAAATCAAGAAAAACTTTCAAAGTTTTAATTAATGAATCTTCAAAATCTTTTTTATGAAATAAACTTCAAATTTTTAGTAGGGATTAAACAGATTGTGCTTTTTAATATACTAACTTTAGAAACTGACTAGTCTGTTACAGACTTTGTGTATTGTTGAAATTGGAATAGATCTTTTTAGGTAGCTTTCAATACAAAAAAGTATAAAGCTACCTATTGCAACCGTTCGGAGGAAAGCAGTTCCGGAAAATTTCGATATATTTTCACCGATCATGACCCCCAGACCCCAAAACCACCCTACGTTAACCACCTACGTTACGATTTATATATATATATATATATATATATATATATATATATATATATATATATATATATATATATATATATATATATATATATATGATGTGTATGACGATTCCACTTGCATTACCATACTTTTTGTAGACTCATACTCCAGGCATGGGTTTCCACCTTAGGAAATTTTCAGTCGAGCACCGAGTCTTACTTCATGTGTACGTAAAAGAAGGCAGATAAGAGGCAGTCAATTTCCTTTTACTTTTATTCGAAAATTCAAAGATTAATCGACTAGGCTTTACTCTATTTAATATCTCACTCCATACTTGCTAATTTTAATATCGTGGCGAAACTTGATGATTAAATTTTAAATATAAGAAGACATCTTTGATCAGAAAACAGTTGTTTTTCGAATTTACCGGCGGCCAAGGAGAACATTCGAAGATTAGGAAGTACATGACGGGGCTGCAAACACCGCCAGATCCCGGAACAGTCTGACTCAAAACGCGGGAAAACGCCGAATATCATTTTTTCAACGCTCCAGAATACATGCTATCTAAAAAGTCTCTCGACCAATCAGCGCGTTCGGATTAATTTCTCCGGCGCTCTTATATGGAAGCGATTTTAGCGTGAGTTGGAAAAAGCGCGGCAACAAATGCTTCGAGAACAATCTCGTGAAATCTACTCCTTTCGAATAAATAAGAAGAGAAGCAAAGAAAAACGAATACATAGGTTTTATCAAGTATGGCAAGATGCCAAGATAATTTTTACATTGAGACTAAAGTCTTTCATAATTTGAGGAGTAATATTTTGTCAGGAATCGTAGGGAAATAAAAAATAAAGAAAAGAAATTCATAGGTTGTTATTTCAAAAGAGTAAAATATTTTTAGCTGGGAGATTGGTGTTTTTTAGAAGAATTAAATTCTAGGATGCATTTTATTTAAAGAAATAAAAGTGCGTAATTTTAATAGAGCATCTATCAGCGCCATTTTTTTAAGAGAATGAATTTGGAATAAACTATATTTTGCTAGATGTAAATTTGACAATCGAAATACTGGAGCGAGAAAATAATTTAGAATAATGGGATTTACACAGAATTATAGTTTTAATGAGGTCAACGGCGAAAATTTTTTAATTTGTTTCAATATCCCCCCACCCCCAAAAAAAAATAAAGCTTATCTGATCAGCAGTTCCCTAACAGCAGTTCAGATAAGTGACAAAACAAAAAATAAAAATTGTGAATTTTCCTAAATTATAAAAATCTTAAAATTTTAAAATTTAAATCTCCAAGAATCACGAACAAAGCAATTGCCTTAAAAATTTGGAAGAATAAAAATTAAAAAAAAATTTCTAGGGTAAAGCATAACCTAAAATACATAAATTTTACAACAACACTTACTTTTTGCAAGTGTAAAATAAATGAGAATACATCAAGATAAACTAAGAAATAACTAACATAATAAATAATATTAATAACATAATATATAAAGAATTCAATATAATAAATAATAAAGCTGGAAATTAATTACATTAAAAAAACTTAATTACATTGATACTGAATAACAATGATACTGAATAGCTGAATACTGAAGCTTCAATAGTCTTAAACAGTTCTGACTAAATTTCAGTCTTTCTCCATTGTGGTTTTGGGATTGACCCTACTCTAATCTGTGGTGCCACTCTTTTTGTGGTCACACTAAAGATCAGAGCTAACTTATTTATTCCATTCCATGCGATAGCTATCTTTTGTCACAATCAGTAAAATTTTTTGAAATAATAAATGTCCATATTGCACTTCATGGTATACACACTACTTTGGTATATCACAGCCTTGGTACCAAAATTCAAATTCATCATATATTTTATAACTACAATTCATTGTAAGCAGTTTAATCAATTTGTCAACAATTTGTAAATATAATTCTTTGTCTTACTAATAATATCTCTCAACATTTTTTCTAATATATTCTTTTAATAAATAATAACATTAATAAATCTCTTCAAATAATAAATAATATCAACAAACTTCAATAACTACTCTAGTAATATATCACAGTAAGTATTACATTCCATATAAAATTATTGGTTGAGGAAAAAAAAAATACATAACAAAATCTGTTTGTTTCCTTACTTGAAAAGATAAGGAAATAATTTTTTGCTAGCCGAATTGTGCAAAAAAAATTAACAATATATTATTTTTCCAATACTAAATAATTTAGATGCCGAAATATTTAGATAGGATTCACTCAACCAACAATTGCGAACAATAATATCCCTTCCTGATACTCTTCTTTTAACTACTAAAAACTATGACATAATCGGGTATAGCTAATTACCAAAATTTAAGTGTAGAATCATCTACTTCTTTTTACACTTTTTAAGTAATAAGCAAAATATTAATAATAATAACAAAAATAATAATAATAATAATAGTTGTTAGATAGATAGATGACAGAGAATTGGAATATAAAACTATTATAGTTACACTATTGCAATACTTATTTTTCAACTAATCTCTTCAAAACATTTCACTACAATATCAACTTTTAGACTTATACAGAATATCAGCATTCAAGAATAATTCAAGAGTTTTATTGTATTAAACAAAATAAATATAGCTATTGCGAATACATTAAATAATATAAATAATATTTACTAAAAAACTGTAACTATATGGAATATTTAATTTTAATTTAATAGACTCAACAAAAATAAGTACCAAAACTAGTTGATCAGGCTAGAAGACACCTAGTAATGTTGAGAAGTTATTGTTTACCTTTAAAGTTAATTGAATTACACAAGTAGTATTCCCGTGTATACCCAAGAATATACCTGGTAAAAAGAATTTATTTTTAATTTAGAAACTTTTTTTTTCCCAGTTATTGTAAATAAAAACTTCTGGAAGAAATTAATATATTGTTTTTACTAATGTTTGGTGTTGTGAATCTGTATGTGAAGTTGTTTGTGTTGGTTTTTGTGTATTTTCATGAAATAATTTGAAATCATCAGGAAAATAATATTGTCTCAATTTAGACACATGTACAATTACTGAATTGGCTTTAGTTTCATAATTAAATCTGTCTATTTCATAAGTCACTTCTGAAAGTTTGTTTATGATTCTGTATGGACCCGAAAAAGTGGGTTCCAACTTCCTAGTATTGGGATATTTAAATTCTTCATAAATTACAAAATCATTTACTTTTAAAGGACACTCAACAAATTTTCTATCATATAACTTTTTATTTTTTAAGTGAAATTCTTTTGTACGCGTTTTTGCAATTTTTAGTGCTGCTTGAACAGGTGGATAATAATTTTGATTTAAAGGAGAGTTATAAGGTAATTTGCCATAAAATAGATATGCTGGTGGGAAATTAGTTATGGAGTGAGGAGTATTATTGTATTCTTGAATGACTTGATCTAATAACCGAGTCCATGGAATTTTAGATGAGACTGAATTTACTTTACATTTTAATCTAGTGACTATTGTCTGGTTAACCCTTTCAACCTTCCCATTCGTCTGGGGGTGATGTGAAGAGGTAAATCTTTGTTTAATGTTATGTGTCTTGAGAAATATTTTGAATTGAGGTGACCGGAATGCTTTGTGCCGACCACTGAGTATTGTTTGGGGAATCTGACAATTGAAAATTTGTTTTAAGCAATTAATATATGTGGCTGATGTAACATTTTTAGATGGAAAAGCCCAGACATATCTTGTGGCATGATCTATTACTATGTGCAAAAATTTCTTTGTTGAGTTATAATAATTAAATCCACCCACAGTATCAATAGAGAGGCACTCAAAAGGTTGATCTGTGGCTGGTAGAGCTTGTAATAAGCCAAATCTTTTTGTTTTGGGTTTTGCATTTTTTTGACAAGTGTCGCAATGTTTTACATACTGGGTTATATCTATTGTCATATTAGGCCAATAATAGTTTGGAGAAATTAAATTTTGCATTTTTTGTATACCCAAATGTCCATAATTCTCATGTGCAATATGTAATAATTTTCTTCTTAAAGCCATTGGAACTACCACTTTTCGAAATCCATGTTTTTTAAGTATGATTATTCCATTCTCTGATCGATATTTCCTATCATTTACATTTTCCTTATTTTGCATCTCTATTATTTCATCTTTATCTAACAATAAATTAATATGCTGATTGAAAAAAGTTACAGGGTTTCTGGACAACATGTCAGCTTCAACATTTGTTGACCCTTTTTCATACTTAATTTCATACTTAAACATGCTTAATTTTAAAGACCACCTGAATAATCTTCCTCTAGGATTCTTAACATTTTTTAGCCAAACTAGAGATGCATGGTCAGTATGGATGGTGAATCTGACTCCATGGAAGTAATGATAAAACTTATCTAGTGTGTCAATAATTGCTAAACACTCTAACTCTGTAATGAAGTAATTCTGTTCATAACTCTTCAAATTCCTTGAATGGTAAGCAATTGGATGCAGAAACCCCTCTTTATCTGGTTGTTTAAGCACTGCACCTACTGCCATCTGTGAGGCGTCAACAAACATATGAAGTGGTAATTTTGCATCATAAATTTTAAGGATAGGTTTTTGGATTAAAGCATCTTTCAATTTATTAAAAGAATCTTGACATTCTGGAGTCCATTCCCAGATTGTATTTTTTCTAAGTAATTTATTAAGAGGTTGTCGAATTTGAACATATTTATCTATAAATTTATGATAAACATTTATTGATCCTAGGAAACTTTGCAATTGTTTAATATTTGTTGGGGGTTTTAATTTCTTTATAGTTTCAATATTTGCATTTGCAGGAGTTGGAATTCCATCATAAATTTCATATCCTAAAAAGTTAATTTTAGTCTGAGCCAATTTACATTTGGATAATTTGAGTTTAATGTTTTCTAATTGACAAATTTTGAATATTTGATTTAAATGATCAAGATGTTCTTTTAGAGAGGAGGAGAAAATTATAATATCGAAATAGTGGCAAGCAAAATCTACTTTGTATTTATTTAGGATTCTTCTAATAGTTCTATTGAAAATCGGGGGCCCCGTTTTTATCCCGAATGGGAGGACTAACTATTCGAATAACCCAGAGCTAGTAGCAAAAGCTAATTTCTCAGTATCTGCGGGATGTATGGGTATGTGCCAGTAGCCGGAGGCTCAGTCCAAAGTTGAAAAATACTGAGCACCACTCAATTTATCCAAGATCCCATCGATACGAGGTAATGGCTCGGCATCATTTTTTACTATTGAATTTAATTTTCGATAATCAATACATAATCTAGTCTTTTTGCCTTCCTCTCTTTTCATAGCCAAAGTGACAGGAGCCGAATAAGGACTATTGCTCTCTTTAATTAATCCTGCTTCTAACAACCCTTGAATTTGATTTTGAATTTCTTTTTCCTCAGCTGATGAAGTTCTGTAAGGCCTCAAAGATATTGGTAGGTCAGATTTAAGATAAACGCATTGCGGTTCAATATTAATTCTACCCACATCATATTTATGTTTAGCAAAAATATCCATGTAATCTTGAATTAATTCCCTTAAATCCCCATTTTGAATCAAATTTATCTCCCCCATTAGTTCACAATTAGAATTATTAACTTCGCGAGAAATTTGAGGAGTCATGAGTCTTCTATAATCTGGTTGCACTTCATAGTCATTATTTTCCTCATTTGACTGCATAATTATATTATTACCACAGTTCTCAAAATTTTATTGTTCATCATGATAAAAATCCAAATCACTCTGCTCTTCATTACTTTCAAAATTGTTATTTACTTGATAAAAATTAAACTTGTTATAATGATCATACTTATTTTGAAAATTACTACTGTCATTTTCAAAATTTATACTTTCATTATTCACTTGTACTTTATTAACATCAATAACATGAAAATGGAGTGCTTTCTCATTTTGTATGGCTACACCTCTATTTACAATTCTTTTCCCTTGTTTGACAATACAATGTTTACAATTAATTGTTAAATCAAATTTTGAACATTCTCTTAACCCCAATATTGCATAATTTAGATCGATATTACATACTAGTAAATCTACAGATCAGGAGCCTCAACGTCAGCTCAGAAAGTCAATGTTTTTGAAACTCACTTTTCATAATATTTAATATCTTACAATCCGCAAATTAAATTATTTAAATTACTACATATATATTTATATGCATATAAAATAATTCGAAGGTTTCAGAACTTAAACGTTAAATTAAACACGGTTTATGCAATAATATTCTGACATTCTTATGAACTTCTTATTTTATTTTTTAGGGAAAAAAATACATTTCTTCAGGGGGTGGGGCTCAGCCCCGCTGAACCCTCCGTAATCTTATTAAATTTATATTCGTGATTTCCTATTATTTGTGTGAATGATTCTAGTATATCTTCCATTTCGTTCTGCACAGTGGTTTTATTACGATAAGCAAAAATTTTGAAAATAATTTCATGTTATCCTAATACCTAAATAGCAATATTTACCAATCACGAAACACTCGTATCTGATTGATACGTTGAATAATATCTCGTGTACAAAAGTAACTTATGGAAATGTAAACTGAATCTACTATATGTTTCACTTATCTATTTCAGAAATCTAGTATTATTACAATTTTTGTTTCGGAAAAACAGCTTTGATGGTCATTGTACAATATTTATTTGACCTAAGTACATCCTGATCTAATTCGATGGCAATAGCATACTAAAATCTCCCCAAAATAGGCTTATTTGGAAACTTTTAAACCTATTGTGTAATCATTCATAATCGTGCCCACTGCCAATTCACTAAATAGCAACTTGATTTGGCGCTATAATGTATTTTTTGTGGTAACATTTTATGATCTCAGTTTCCAGTAATTGTGCTATTTCAGGCTGTATGGATGCGTTTTACTACGCTAATTTCTTTAGATTAACTATCTCGTTGTACGAGATATTACATTCTATTTTTAAAATAATACTAATTTTCAACCACGAAAAATCTACATCTCTTCCAGAAAATTAATAATATCTCATATAAAAATGTTTCGGCTATCATTCTATAGTAGTTAAAAGGTAACTTGTACAAAATAAATTCTCATTTATTTCAATAAAATATTAAAATCCTCCAATAATATTTTATTTTGCGAATAAAATATTGTAGCAAAGTCGTCTGAGTTACTCAAAGCCATTAAATAATAAGCCCAGTCAGATAGTGTTAAATTTGTTAGCGGGGACACTAGCGCCATTCCTCTGCTGCGGAAGGAGGACAAAACACAAGTGCGTCGCAGAGAAACGATACGATTTATTTATATCGATATTTTATACGATTTTTATCGTTTGTATCGATTTTTTGTTTTTGCACTTCCTTTAAAAGCTTGCTAATTATTGGGATATTTTACATTAAAGCTAAAATTATAATGAAAATAAAAAGAAAATTGGAATTTTAAATATTTTTTTTGTACACATTTTAACAAAAAACTGATAGTTTAACAAGAATATTTTATAACAATATTTCATGATGTTAAATGTTTGAGATTTTTTAGCAATTTAATAATAATTTAAAATCTAGTAATTGAAATATTTACTCAATAAGAATGAAGATTATTTAAAGATTTTATGCATACAGGATAACTAGAATAGAAAAAAAAAAACTGAACATTTTTATATTTTATTGGATTTTTAAGAACTATGCAATTAAAAATTTTACAATTTATCAGAAATTTTTTCATAAAATAAATAAAATATAAAACGAAAAGAATAAATAAAATTTAACATCATGAAATATTTTTGATAAATTATTAGTTTTTTGTTAAAAATATATACAAAGAAATATTTAAAATTCCAATTTTATTTTTATTTTCATAATAGTTTTAGCTTTAATGTAAAAGGCCCCAGTAATTAGCAAGCATTTAAAGGAAGTGCATGTTAAATTGCCCATAACATCTCACAATTTTGTATTCAGCGTATCATTTTTTAACACTGTCCAACCAAGTTGAAAAGGATTTATGACTTCGGTTTGTCTGTCCATGCTCTAACTCTCATAAATATACTCGAATTGCCCTGAAATTTTTGTCGTTTGCTATAGCATGTTCCCTATTTCAACTTATAGTTTTTTTACAGGGACAGTCAAAAATATTATGTTACATTACAGTCAATGGGAAATAATCATTTCAAGTGCATTTTGATGATGCTACGTCATTTAAAACATGATGAAATTGATATATAATTATGAAGCACATCAAAACAGGCGTTTTGTAGACTATGGTATGCAAAACATTAATTATTCATTTACAGGGTCAAACAAAAGAATTCTGTTACACATTGTTCTATGGGGGAAAATCGTTTGTAGGTTAATATAGTGATATTTCACTATTTCAAACATAATGAAAATTATATGCATTACTGAGGTGCACTTATTAATTTCTCTCATCAAAGTGGTGTGAATTGCATTTATTTACAGGGAGACACAAAGATATCAGTTACAGTACAGGTGTGTTATTTAGAGTCAATGTGTGATATGTGGGTTTCAACTTTGGTTTGCGTTTTAAGTTTAACTAAATTTTTTCATAGTACGTGTGTTTATAAACTCGGTTGTTCATATACACGGCTACACAAGGGAATCCGTAAGTATTACAGATTATGGGAGTGAATTACTTAAGGGTAGTTTTTAATTGTGTTAACCATTTTCCTGCTGAACTATGTTTAGTAGACTAATAAAAGTTTGTAGTATATAAATAAATTCATATACAGAGCTACACAAAGAAAAATATACATTGTCGTTTAGGGTTGGTAATTGCTGCGAGTGAATTTTAAGTTGCTTTTTAGCTTAATTATCGGTGTGTACAAAAGCTTCAGATAATATGCAGGGCTGTGCAAAAGATTTTGAGTGCATTTTCATTGGTTAGTGAAAATTGCTAAATGTGAATATTCTAACTGAACTAAATTTTATCATGCTATATATCACCATCTATTGATCATATACAGGGCTGCACAAAATAATTCGACTACTTTTTTGACACTGGAATGTAATTTTGACAACTGTATTTTTCAATATGTTATATGTTTTCTGTAATGTTTACTTACATATTTCCCTTCACCTTATTTAACGGTGAAGTTTCATTACAATTTTCTGGCTGTGTTGGAAAGTGTTTCATAATCACACATAATTTTTTGTTCTTGTTTTTAATACATTGATCTAGTTCTAGTTGCTAAAAATTATATTTACAAAGGAACCACTTTTGGTGCAGCTCGCACCATACATGGTACTCATGTATGGTGCATCATACTATGGTAATGCATCCATACATCGTACATTTCGTAGCCCTATACATAAAAGTTAGAGAACTGACAAAATTTCTCTGTTAAAGTCATATTTTAAATTTTTTTATACTATATTATTTTTTCTTTATTGGATTTTTAATTGATAATTTCATGCCAAAAGCGAGTCAAATCGCCAAATAGGGTGCTATGAATCCAAACCACTACTGACACAGCAGAAAAGTATGACATTCGTCCAGGGTTGTCTGAAAAAAGCCTACAGTCAATGTCACGCCACCAAAAATGCAATTATAATGTTGAAATTTTTCAAAATGAAATTCGTAGGTTTTTAAAGAGTTTTTTAAACTTCTTTCAATATTTTATTCTTACTATTAACTAATTTGTATTTTAAAGTATTTAAAAAAATTCTCTGTTAATAGTCCAATAAATGGTCTCGAAAATTGTATTTTCTGAAAGTTATGCTGCTGTAAAATAAAAAAATGATTTTAACACAAAATTTTCAACAATTCTCAAACTTCATAATATAGGGCTTTAAAATGCCACCCTGTCTCAATGCTAGGTGCGAGCTGCACCAAAAGAGGTTCCCTTGTTAGTAAAAAGCTTATTTAAAGAAATCAATATAATTGACCCTTCTCTCTTAAAAAACTACGAATTTTCATTAAATAAATATTTTATGTAAAAACAGATCATCATGAAATTTTGTAAAAAAAATTTCTTGTACTTTTTGGTTCAAATATCCACAGAAACTTTAGAAAAGAAAAAGAAAACTTATGATTTTAATAATTTAGTAAACTGCAGCTAAGATTCTACTTTAAAAAATAATAAGACTTCAAACTTTTAATGTAACTATTGGGTTGCTCGGAAAGTTGGTTCGTACCGGAAAATTCTATTATTAGACATTAAATCAGATAGCTAATGTCTAATAATTGACGGGCAGAATTTTCTGGTACAAATTCTTAAGCAGAAGGAACTTTCTGAATAACCCAATATATGTATTTAATGACTAATTAGCAGATAATTAACTATCAACATTTGTATAGATTTCTCTGTGGCATATGTTAAATTTAATCGAATCATTGCCTCTAGTATGTGAATTATATACTATATCAGAGATGAATTCAGCGGTTGGGGCAGGGTACACATACACCAGATGATTTGCAATTTTATGCTTTTATTTTTATATTATGTTAAAATTGTTATCATAAGGCATTATAAGTAAGCTGTAATTCAAAACACAGGTACAATGACAAAGAGTGTGCACTTAAAAAAAAATGAAAAAGTTTCCCGTTGGAAATGGAATTATAGTTACCCTTATCGATAAGAAAACTTTTCCGAACCTACAAGGAATAAAATCTGGAAAAATAGAAAGTTGTTTCTTTCTGTCAAGAAACTTTTCCTTTTTGATTCAGAAACTTATCTTTAAATACAGAATAAATTCCTGTAGATTAATGAAATCTCTCCTTATGTATAAACAAAAGCTTCCCAAATCAATAAGTAAACTCATCTTTAATAATAGAATCAATTCCTATAAATCTGTATAACTTTCAATTCACACAAAAAAGTTTTGAAAGAATAGACATAAAACATTCCTTTTTAAAAAAGAAACATTTCTGAATTATTCATTCGGGAATCTTGAAAAAGGTAAAAATACCTCTGTAAAATAGTAACTTTCTTTTCTTTATGGAAATATATATATTTTTTTTAATCAGAAAAAAATCCCGTATCATAAAGACTTTTTCCTTATAAGGAGTAAGAACAATGACAGATGAAAATACTCACCTCTTGGACACTATTTTTGTTTCCTTTTATCTAACTTCAATATTATTAAGAATCTTTTGTGCATGCCTATTCACACAATCAGAATTACAGATAAATGGGTAATAAGAATAATTCAAGTATGTTAAGATTATAAAATAGATTACTTTGGTATGTTTTGTATTACAATGGTCCAATTTAACGTATTTTCATCTTTAAATTTTATTTATTTGTTACAAGTACACTTTTTTATGTTCATAATATACATAACATACTTCTTGTTTATTTGTAATCTGCGTGTATACGTATCCTTAATACATTCAGTCAAGATAAAAACAAAAGCAAAATTGTCCAAAACAAACCATTTCGCCTGCTAAAATGTTCCCGCACCCTTAAAAGCACTTTTTTTTTTTTTTTTTTTTTTTTTTTTTTTTTGTGAAAAATGTAAATTGTTATATAAATGTAAAACAAATCTGGTGAAAACAATTTAGCTTTATCTTTAAATGGTTTTCTTAATTGAAATGAATTGGAAAAATTATCAACATGGAACTGAATAGACATAATTCAAAAACATTGTTTAATACTAACTATTCTCTCGTTTTAGCAGTGATGAATTCAGCAGAAGGCTTGGGATACACACAGTGGAGGATTTGTGGTTTTATGCTTATAAATATAATTTTTTATGTTTAAAGTTATATCATAAGTAAGTTGTCTCTAAAAACACAGATAAAACGACAAAGTTCATGGTTCATACACTTGAGAACGATTTTATGTTTATATTTGTTGTAGAAGTGCAATGTTCACCCCCCCCCCTCCCCTTTTGGAGGAGAATTTTTGTTTTAACACTGACCTTCACAGTACCCATAACCAAAAATAATAATAATATTAAATTTAATGCATTTCATTTTGTATGGAGTGTTTTTAAAAAGGTAAAATTCTACATATTTTTTATGTTATATAAGTTAGTTGTTTCTCAAAATACAAATATATCAAATAAAATTCAAGCACTTTTCAAGGATGTTCAAGGGTTGTTTTAGATCAAAGTGTGAAAAAAAGGGAGAAAAAAAATACTTTTCAAAAATTAAAATCAGATTTTTTAATTAAGGATTTTTTAATTAAGGAACTTAGATTTGTACGAGGTTTTAAAAATAATCTGTCTTCATACTTCAGGTATTCTTGTAAAAATCTTACTAAAATAATGTGTACTAATGTATATATATATATATATATATATAAATATATTATTATTATAAATCAAGCTGTCTTAATGAAGACAAATTCTGGAACAATGTTATATTTTGAGTTGGCAGAAGTAATTTAGTAACATACAGATCATTTAAAAGTAAACTAAGACAATATTTAGAAAAGAAAAATACTGTATACAATTGTTTAGAAATCAGATAATCTTTAACTTCAAAAACAATTTCCCCAATTTTACTTTACAAATATACATTAAAAAGTACTTTTTATTTCAGATTGTTTTGTATCTTTTCTATTGTTATAACTCAAATAATACAAATAAAATTTATTTTTTTTGTCAGCTCATATCTAGATGTAAAGTATTTTGTACACCTGAAAAATTTTTCAATCATTTTGTACTTTTTAGTATTATTATTCATTTGGAGGAAAGAATTTTCTAAATATATTTGGTTTTTTTTATGTTAGCCGGATGTCAATTATATAGAGATGTAATCATTGGCACCCAGCTAACATAAAAATAGCAGTTATTTGTATTCTTTTATTTTTATTTAGTACTTTACTTAATTATTACTATTAAGTAGAAGCATTAATATGTGTCTTTGTGTAGAATATTATAGTGAACATGGTATTTTCAGGTACTTTAATATGTTTTAATAAATTTACAATCAGCAGAAAAAGAAAAAAAATCTTATCTATTTATATTATTAAAAGAATTTTCAAGTTTCTGTTCAATAGAAAACATATAATTTTTTTTTTTTGATTGATCATTTATAAACATATGTAGACTTCCAGCCTTTATTATCTGTATTTTGTGCTTTCAAACGTTGTGAAACAAACATAGATAAAAATTGAAAGATATTATAGAATAAACAACAGTAGTATTAATTTATCAAGCATAGTAGAGCAAAAATTTTGGCTTACTTAATCTAAATAACGTGAAGGTCGTTTAAATTTTTCAAGAATAAAATTTCAACATTGATTTACATCAATGATAGATCTTATTTTTAATCAGCTTACCATAGTTTAGATATACACAACATTACATAAATTAAAATTGTTCTAGAATAAATATAATACATAAGAAAAAAATCACCACATTGCTTGACTATTTCAAAGAATTCTTATCAGATCTTTAGATATTACGATATTTTTTTTTTTTCAAGACAATATATTAAAAAAAACTTTTAAATAATAAAGTATAGTTATTTAGTAAGGTACATTTATACCATCGGTAAAAATATCATGCATTAAAAAATAAAGTAATATCACTACAAGAGCAGAAGTGAATTCTCAAATGAAGTTGCTTTCCATGATATTGAATTTTTTACTTAAAGATTTGCGATTAAAGAACATTACTTCTAAATTAGAAGTAAGCTAGGGATTTCCCCTTATTTCGTATTACTGACTTCTCCTATTACTTAACATTTAATCAAAGTAATTAACTGCAAAAGGATAACAATGTTATGTGGTTGATAGACAATAAAGATGATCATTTAAAAGAACAAACACATTTATTAAACATTTAAAGACAAACAATAAATAAAAATGAATGTTTCAAAATTATATTATTTTGTGATACTTTATATTTAATTGAAATAATAAAATACAGCTCACAGATGCAAAATATTTACATCTTGAGATATTAGATTAAGATAGCTGTTTGCAGAGTGTGTGCTTCTGGTGTCAGTAAAGTTCATTACCATGATGATATAGAACGATCACCACAAAGTCTGTAATTATTATACAAACCGATTTCCGACTTACTCTTTTCCTGAATTCCAATAAGCTTTATCCATCGCTGACATCTAAGGGAGACATAAGAATTCAAATTTGAATTAATATAAATTATGAGCATACAATTTGTGGATATTTACAGGTTGAATAGGGGAGATTTACTTGATGAAATTTTATCATCTTCTTAGGAATACTAACGATTTAAAAAGAGAGAATTTTTAAAACGTAAACTGTTGGCATCTGACGCCTACTTTCTGATGGTGAAAATCTTGTTTTAATAATTATATTAGGTAATGAGTAATCACGCTTCTAAATTTCCCCCGTAGACTAACATTAGATTTCATGATCGGGAATTTCAGTGAAGCAGCCCCTTAATAATGCATGTGTTGTTACTTATACATGCCATATGTACATCGTATACACATGTCATATACGACCTGTACTTAACAAATTTAATAAAATCTAGTAACGAAGAAAACATTTCGCAGGTTAAAATATATATATATATATATATATATATATATATATATATATATATATATGTGTGTGTGTAATTTGACAAAACACAAATTTTTATTTTATGAATTGAGAAAAATTTAGAATAACATATAATTAAATTCAGAAAGATAACATAAACTTCCTTTTGTAATATAATCTCTGAAAAAAAAAATAATGCTGTAAAGGCCGAATTAACTGGCATGTCCGAGAAAGCAGTTGAGTGCTATAAAATGGTTATCTGATGATTGGGAGGGGGGGGGGGAATTCAACATTGACACCATGTCAAAAAAAATATATATATATAATTTAACAAATTACAATAACCATTAGGAAAATGTTCCGAAAGCTTAAAAAAATGCCTGCCAAGGTTGCAGTTATGATTTCGCCCACATCATCGCAAAGCTTATATAAGCATCCTAGATACGCATATATATAGTATATATATATATATTCCAAACACTCCTATATATGCCATATACATCATATACACATGTCATATATATACGTCATATATGCATTATATATGACTATAACTTGGCCATATACGTCAAGAAATGTTATATATATATCATATATTATTATAATGCCATACATGCTTTATAATTTGGCGATAAATCTTGGTCGCTTGGCGATTCATCTTTGGAACCCGTGATAACATGAAAGTACCCAAATTTTAATCATATCAGCATAAAAATAATACAGAAATAGGGATCTGTTTCATACTTTAAATGTTTAAAAAACGAGAGAAAAGTATGAGCATGTCAGGAATTGGCACAGACGCACCATGTTGAATTTTTTTTTCTCGCCAATTTGGCGAAAACTTTGTTTTGGAATATTAGTTACAAATAGTATGCAATAATAGCACGTGATTTTTTATTTCAATATAAAAATAAAATATAATAAAAATAAATAAATGGTAGTTTGATGTAAATAAATATGTTACTGTGATACTTTTCTATTGATAAACATAGTAAAAATAATTTATAGAATAAAAATAAAAATAATTAAACAAAATAATCGGTTTACCATGTGAGGCATAAAATTGCCATTTTGTTGCAATTGCGCCAACATGGTTTGTATATAACATCTGTGCCCAGGAATTTTAACATAGTTGAGCAGAGAAAAGTATTTTTTATGTAAATCGCCTTAATGATAAACTGTTAATATTGATAAAATAAATATTTGCATATTAATAATTAGTAATAATAGCTGTTCACAATATATAGACACAGAACTTCAAAAACAAATTCATTTACATAATATGGGTTATTTAACCAATGTGGAACAGATGCTTTACACTCACGCAAACATATAAACATAAGTTTGGCGACTTTTTGGTTGGCGCGATTTTCAAGACCGCGCCAAACGAATAACTTAATTTTAATACAATGGCTAAGTTGCCATTAAAGGAAAAAATCCCCTAAATTTGGCGACTTTTTTTCCTTTTTTTAACCGATTAATTTTTTTTTTTCTGCGTGAGTGTAAAGCATCTTAGCCACCAAGGTTAAATAAACAGTAAAATAAAAAAATTGAATATACAAAATCGTATCTTAATCTCACTTCTCTAGGACCAGATTTTGGATCTTAGCGAGTATCGCCAAAGTTGGAAAGATTTTTTCTCGCGTATATTTTGCAGACCACTGCAGCATCTATACCAAATATATATATGTAGGGTAGATGTGCCAGTAATGGACACCTTTAAGGAATTTCGGTACTTTTTGGTTAGCCGGGCGCCAGTGATATATGTACATATATAAATACATATGTATATACACACACATATATATATACATACATATATGTATATATGTGTATGTATATATATATGTATATATATGTGTTTGTGTGTATATATATACATGTATATATATCACTGGCGCCCGGCTAACCGAAAAGTACCGAAATTTCTTTAAAAATTATTTTTTAATTAATAGTTATAATTGTTATATTCCACATTTTTTAATATTATATTAATCTACCCACAATATTTAACCATGCTCATAGTCACATTTCCCAAAGTGAATCGAAATTTAATTGTAAATAACAGAAATAAATCAAAACACTGGAATATTTTTTAACACAAATATAAAAAAAAATGACCTGGCCCGGACATTTTTCGTCCAGTTGGAAATTTACAACTTGTATAAATCAAAACAGCCTAAATTCCAGTAATGGACACCCCACAAAATGATATGATTCTATTTAAAACTAGAATTTAAAGAAAGCATATTAATGAAATAAAAAAGGCTGAATTTTCATTGATTATTTTTTTACAAACCAAAAATGTTGAAGGTGGCCCATTACTGGAAGGCGGTCCATTACTGGCACATCTACCATATATATATATATATAAACACAAAAATATCCGATATTTTCAAAATAAACAATGTATTGACGATTATAAATATTTTCAGATATTGCAGTTTAAACTAAAATAAATCAAACCAAGAAAAGATTATTTCAAATGAAAATTTAAATAATGTATATCTAAATTAAACAATTTATCTTTCAGTGGCTATTTCATGTAAATAATATCTCGCATAATTATTGGTTTTACATTTAAATTATCAACTTCAAACTAGGAAAATATATTTCTAGCTCTAAAAAAGGGCACAATTAATAACAGTTGAAAAATTCATTTACACTTATTTGACTGAAAATATCATACACAGTATTTTGAAAATAAATATCAAGTATATGAAAATAGCGAACATCATGATATTTTACACATACATATTGGAATTAGCTATTTATTGGAAACAGCGTAATTTTTAAGTACCGAATCGTTAGAAAACTATTACTTTATTTTCAGCCTTCAAAGGTCGAGCTCTGATATAACAACTGTGTGAATAATATATTTATAAATATTAATTACATTTATAAATCTGCATATCAGAGACAGATTACATCAGCTCCGCAGTTTTATTTTGAAATCATTTTATGAAATATTTATAACATTTAACCAGTTTAATTTATTTCATATTTGTTTTATTAATTAGTAATTATAAAAGTTGTTTAAAGAAGTTTTGAATTCTAAGGGAAAAACCAATTCCATATCGCCATTTCTTCCGTATACAAACTATTTACAAACCGAAAATAAAAACATTTAATTAATTTAATCTTACTTGAGAAAAAATTGATTTATATATGAATTATTTAACCAATGTTAAATAAAGAAACAGTAAAATAAAAATAAAAAATTTGAATATGCAAAATCGAAAATCAAAACATAGAACTTAACTTACCCCGTCATTGTGTTGCCATTCCTTCACGACAAATCTACCATCCGCTCGTTGCAGCACTCCCAACCGCTAGATGGCGCTATTTTCAACTTGCGAAAAGTTTCCCATTTATCTGACTGGGCTTATTATTTAATGGCTTTGGAGTTACTTGAATTTTATCATTTTGATATTCTTTGAAATATGGTTGCTAGGTTACGGTTAAATTGAAAAGGAAAATAAAAATGAATGCATTTTAATATTTGCAAAACATGATAAAATAAATGTATTATATTATTAGAACAGATGTATAAAATTGCACCAAAAATTATACACCTAATTTAAAAAATCTGACGAATGTATAAACAAAATTCAAATTAATTTAAATAATTTAACACCTGACTTGATAAATTTTAGCCTTCATAACTTACCGTTTAAATACATTAATCAAATGCGACATTTTATTTTAAACGACTGAAAAATTTCAAATTCGTCTGAATTCCCATAGGAAAGCATTATGATCAAAAAAGAAATGTTCTATATTTTCCAAACGAATGAACCAAATGTAACTAAAAACTATACAGCTAATTCCGGGATATCTCACAAACATACCTACCAAAAATCAAACTAATCGGATCATTTTTACGGCAGTTATCGCGGAACAGACAGACAGACAGACAGACAGACAGACAGACAGACAAACAGACAGGCAGACAAACAGACAGACAGACAGAAACCAAAAACTTTTCGGGTCTCCACAGTGAGCCTCAACTGACGTTTCGGCAACTAGAAAATCCACCCATTTACTAATTTTCCCAACCTGATGAGCACTCTGCATTTCTGATTAATTTCCATAAACCCTTTTGCCTGACCAATAATAGTAGTAGGAATTTTTTCAATTTTAGCATTAAGTTTTCTTACAAATTTCAATGGTAAAATGGCAATTGTGGAACCACTATCCACAATACAAGGTAAACTAGTAAATCTACAGATCAGGAGCCTCAACGTCAGCTATATGAAAGTCAATGTTTTTTAATCTCATTTCTCATAATATTTAACATCTTATAATACGCAAATTAAATTTTTTAAATTATTACATGTATATTTATACGCATATAAAATAATTCGAAGGTTTCAGAAATTAGGAACATTAAATTAAACACGGTTTATGCAATAATATTCTGACATTCTTATGAACTTCTTATTTTATTTTTTAGGTAAAAAAATACATTTCTTCAGGGGGGCTCTGCCCCCCTGAACCCCCCGTAATCTTATTAAATTTATATTCGTGGTTTCCTATTGTTTGTGTGAATGATTCTAGTACATATTGGATTTCGTTCTACACATTGGTTTTATTATGAAAAGCAAAAATTTCGAAAATAATTTCATGTAATACCTAAATAGCAATATTTACTTACCTTCCAACCACGCAGCACTCGCATCTGATAGATAAGTTGAATAATATCTCGTGTACAAAATCAACTTATGGAAATGTAAACTGAATCTACTATATATTCACTTATCTATTTCAGAAATCTAGTATTATTACAATTTTTGTTTCGGAAAAACAGTTTTGATGGCCATTGTACAATATTTATTTGACCTTAGTACATCCTGATTTAATTCGATGGCAATAGCATACTAAAATCTCCCCAAAATAGGCTTATTTGGAAACTTTTAAACCTGAAAACTTTTATTGTGTAATCCTTCATAATTGTGCCCACGGCCAATTCACTAAATAGCAATCTTGATTTGGCTCTATAAAGTATTTTTTGTGATAACTTTTTATGATCTCAGTTACCAATAATTGTGCTATTTCAGGCTGTATGGATTCGTTTTACTACGCTAATTTCTTTAGATTAACTACCTCGTTGTATGAGATATTACATTATATTTTTAAAATAATACTAATTTTCAACCACGAAAAATCCGCATCTCTTCCAGAAAATTAATAATATCTCATATAAAAATGTTTCGGCTATCATTCTATAGTAGTTAAAAGGTAACTTGTACCAAAATAAATTCTCATTTATTTCAATAAAATATAAAATCATCCAATAATATTTTATTTTGCGAATAAAATATTGTAGCAAAGTCGTCTGAGTTACTTGAATTTTATCATTTTGATATTCTTTAAACATGGTTGCTAGGTTACGGTTAAATTGAAAAGGAGAATAAAAATGAATGCATTTTAATATTTGCAAAAAATGATAAAAAAAAAAGTATTATATTATTAGAACAGATGTATAAAATTGCACCAAAAATTATACACCTAATTTAAAAAATCTGACGAATGTATAAACAAAATTTCAAATTAATTTGAATAATTTAAGACCTGACTTGATAAATTTTAGCCTTCATAACTTACCGTTTAAATACATTAATCAAATGCGACATTTTATTTTAAACGACTGAAAAATTTCAAATTCGTCTGAATTCCCATAGGAAAGCATTATGATCAAAAAAGAAATGTTCTATATTTTCCAAACGAATGAACCAAATGTAACTAAAAACTATACAGCTAATTCCGGGATATCTCACAAACATACCTACCAAAAATCAAACTAATCGGATCATTTTTACGGCAGTTATCGCGGAACAGACAGACAGACAGACAGACAGACAGACAGACAAACAGACAGGCAGACAAACAGACAGACAGACAGAAACCAAAAACTTTTCGGGTCTCCACAGTGATCCTCAACTGACGTTTCGGCAACTAGAAAATCCACCCATTTACTAATTTTCCCAACCCTGATGAGCACTCTGCATTTCTGATTAATTTCCATAAACCCTTTTGCCTGACCAATAATAGTAGTAGGAATTTTTTCAATTTTAGCATTAAGTTTTCTTACAAATTTCAATGGTAAAATGGCAATTGTGGAACCACTATCCACAATACAAGGTAAACTAGTAAATCTACAGATCAGGAGCCTCAACGTCAGCTATATGAAAGTCAATGTTTTTTAATCTCATTTCTCATAATATTTAACATCTTATAATACGCAAATTAAATTTTTTAAATTATTACATGTATATTTATACGCATATAAAATAATTCGAAGGTTTCAGAAATTAGGAACATTAAATTAAACACGGTTTATGCAATAATATTCTGACATTCTTATGAACTTCTTATTTTATTTTTTAGGGAAAAAAATACATTTCTTCAGGGGGGCTCTGCCCCCCTGAACCCCCCGTAATCTTATTAAATTTATATTCGTGGTTTCCTATTGTTTGTGTGAATGATTCTAGTACATATTGGATTTCGTTCTACACATTGGTTTTATTATGAAAAGCAAAAATTTCGAAAATAATTTCATGTAATACCTAAATAGCAATATTTACTTACCTTCCAACCACGCAGCACTCGCATCTGATAGATAAGTTGAATAACATCTCGTGTACAAAATCAACTTATGGAAATGTAAACTGAATCTACTATATATTCACTTATCTATTTCAGAAATCTAGTATTATTACAATTTTTGTTTCGGAAAAACAATTTTGATGGCCATTGTACAATATTTATTTGACCTTAGTACATCCTGATTTAATTCGATGGCAATAGCATACTAAAATCTCCCCAAAATAGGCTTATTTGGAAACTTTTAAACCTGAAAACTTTTATTGTGTAATCCTTCATAATTGTGCCCACTACCAATTCACTAAATAGCAATCTTGATTTGGCTCTATAAAGTATTTTTTGTGATAACTTTTCATGATCTCAGTTACCAATAATTGTGCTATTTCAGGCTGTATGGATTCGTTTTACTACGCTAATTTCTTTAGATTAACTACCTCGTTGTATGAGATATTACATTATATTTTTAAAATAATACTAATTTTCAACCACGAAAAATCCGCATCTCTTCCAGAAAATTAATAATATCTCATATAAAAATGTTTCGGCTATCATTCTATAGTAGTTAAAAGGTAACTTGTACCAAAATAAATTCTCATTTATTTCAATAAAATATAAAATCATCCAATAATATTTTATTTTGCGAATAAAATATTGTAGCAAAGTCGTCTGAGTTACTTGAATTTTATCATTTTGATATTCTTTAAACATGGTTGCTAGGTTACGGTTAAATTGAAAAGGAGAATAAAAATGAATGCATTTTAATATTTGCAAAAAATGATAAAAAAAAAAAGTATTATATTATTAGAACAGATGTATAAAATTGCACCAAAAATTATACACCTAATTTAAAAAATCTGACGAATGTATAAACAAAATTTCAAATTAATTTGAATAATTTAAGACCTGACTTGATAAATTTTAGCCTTCATAACTTACCGTTTAAATACATTAATCAAATGCGACATTTTATTTTAAACGACTGAAAAATTTCAAATTCGTCTGAATTCCCATAGGAAAGCATTATGATCAAAAAAGAAATGTTCTATATTTTCCAAACGAATGAACCAAATGTAACTAAAAACTATACAGCTAATTCCGGGTATCTCACCAATATACCTACCAAAAATCAAACTAATCGGATCATTTTTACGGCAGTTATCGCGGAACAGACAGACAGACAGACAGACAGACAGACAGAAACCAAAAACTTTTCGGGTCTCCACAGTGAGCCTCAACTGACGTTTCGGCAATTATAACTAGTAAATCTACAGATCAGAGGCCTCAACGTCAGTTCAAAAAATCATTGTTCTTACTAATTTTTAACATTATCTGAAAAATATTTGACACACTAAAATTCAATCTTTTTAAGTTATTTATACATCGATAAGAATATAAATTTATCGAAAGTTTCGGAAATTTTAGAAGTATCCCCTTAAACACAATGTTATGCAATGATAGGATAAACTACTTGTTACTGTATTTTTTCAGAATAACAATACATTATTTCAAGGGGGCTCCGCCCCCTGAACCCCCTGTTGTCGCTTTAATATTCTATTCTCAATTTCCAGTAATTGTGCTATTTTATTTCTTGAGTATATGTCTGAATGTATTTGCAATTTTCATTTCATTAGAATAACCATCTCTTTGTACAAGAGATTTTATCCTATCCTTAAAAGAATAATTATATTTCAACTACTAAACATCATATGTTTCTGAAGTTGAATAAAATTTCGTGTATAAATTATACTTATACAAATTTAAATTCCTCTTATTTGACCTATATTCAATTTACGCATTCAACGTTTTTATTATTTTCATTTGGAAAACCGATTTGGTAATCATTTTTAGTACTTAAAATAAATTCTCATCTATTTCATTAAAAAAAAGCATATTAAAAACTTAAAACCCGAAAATTGGCAATTTTTAATAAAACTTCGAGTAAAAATAAAGCGATTCACTTGAATTTTCCTTTGTTGATATTCTTTGAAATATAGTTGCTTAGCAACCATTTATTGAAAGAGAGAAAAAAAATACACTGGAAATTTTTGTAAAAAATGATAGAATAAAATGTATTATATTATTAGAGCAGATGTATAAAATTGCACCAAACATTGTACACCTAATTTAAAAAATCTGACGAATGTATTAACAAAATTTCAAATTAATTTGAATAATTTAAGACCTGACTTGATAAATTTTAGCCTTCATAACTTACACATTAAATACATTAATCAAATGCGCCATTTTATTTCAATGGATGAAAATTTTCAAAATCGTCTGAATTCCCATAGGAAAGCATTATGACCTAAAAAGAAATGTTTTCCGTAATCTTATTAAATTTATATTCGTGATTTCCTATTGTTTCTATGAATGATTCTAGTATATCTTGGATTTCGTTCTACACAGTGGTTTTATTAGGATAAGCAAAAATTCAGAAAATAATTTCATGTTATCCTAGTACCTAAACAGCAATATTTACTTACCTGCCAACCACGAAACTTTCGCATCTGATAGATAAGTTGAATAATATCTCGTGTACAAAAGCAACTTATGGAAATGTAAACTGAATCTACTGTATTTCACTTATATCTATTGCAGAAATCTAGTGTTATTACAATTTTTGTTTCGGAAAAACAGTTTTGATGGTCATTCTATATTTATTTTACATACGTACATCTTGATCTAACTCGATGGCAATAGCATACTAAAATCTCTCAATAAAATATTAAAATCACCCAATAAAATATTGTAGCAAAATAGTCTGAATTATTTGAATTTTATTATTTTGATATTCTTTAAAATTTAGTTGCTAGGTTACGGTTAAATTAAAGAGGTAAATAAAAATAAATGCATTTTAAAATTTGCAGAAAATGATAGAATAAAATGTATTATATTATTAGAACAGATGTATAAAATTGCACCAAAAATTATACACCTAATTTAAAAAATCTGACGAATGTATTAACAAAATTTCAAATTAATTTGAATAATTTAAGACCTGACTTGATAAATTTTAGCCTTCATAACTTACCGTTTAAATACATTAATCAAATGCGACATTTTATTTTCAACGACTGAAAAAATTCAAAATCGTCTGAATTCCCATAGGAAAGCATTAGGATAAAAAAAGAAATGTTCTATATTTTCCGAGCGAATGAACCAAATGTAACTAAAAACTATACAGCTAATTCCGGGTATCTCACCAACATACCTACCAAAAATCAAACTAATCGGATCATTTTTACGGCAGTTATCAAGGAACAGACAGACAGACAGACAAACAGACAGAAACCAAAAACTTTTCGGGTCTCAACTGTAAGCCTTCACTGACGTTTCGGGAACTAGGGGTGTATCCATACACTATTAATTGTCATTCATTACCAGGATTACAAGCAAAAGAAGAAGCAGTAGGAGTATCATAGGGAGTAGTATTATTTATAAAAACACATTATCTTTCCCAATGGTAAGCATTTCTGACCCCCTTATTGGTGCAAATTCTGCATGGTCTGCTTGGATAAAGGTTTTGAAAATGATTGTTTTGTACAGGATTCCTATAATTAGGAGATCTCTGATTAATTTGGCGTGCTGGTAGCCAATTCCGAGGAGCATATTCTTGCCTATGTGGTCGGAAAGGCTGATAATTTTGCCGAAAAGATTGCATTGGGAAACGGGGAGCAGAAAAATTTGGCTGACGATATGGTTGATTGATTGGTTGTTTAGTATTGAGCGTTGGAGAGACTTCAACAAATTGTTTTACAATCCTATACCAGTCGGTGGTATTTTCAGGGTGATTTACGTTGATGGAATTTTGATATTCTGGTCGTAATCCATCAGTTAATCCTTGTAACAGAATGGTTTCACATAATTTTAACTGCCTACCTATCTCTACCTTTTTTCTAAAATAATTTTCTAAATCACTCAATTTATCTAGTTTAAGTGTAGTAAAATCAGAAAATTTTGGACATTTTAAGTCAATAAACCTCTCTACTAAGATATTTACAATTTGTTCATAATCATCACAATTTAAACAATCATTAACATACACTTTAAGAGCTTCACCTTTAAGATATTGAGATATATGATTAAATTTCCATCCCTCATTCTTATTTTCTCTTTCACAAATTTGGTTGAAATATTCTAGCCACTGCTGAATCCCCATTCCCGAATCAGGGTCAAATGCAATCATCTTAATTTCATCCATATTCTTATTACTTTTATCAATATAAATATAAGAAGGTACTCTATTATCTTTACAAAGCCCCGATCTTAGTAGCATTTAAATAACAATAGAATTTAAATTATCATTAACAATAATAAAAATAAAAACACATAAAAAATATTCAAAAGGCATAAAATCACAAAATAAAAATTTCAATCGTAAAAACATAACTTACAACTAGAACCACTAGAATTTAAATTAAAATACTTTAAAAATTCTTAAATATTCTTATTTAAAAATATTTTATTTTTAATTTAAATTTATAAATTAAAAATATTTTACCAAGTTTAAAAAACATGGTGAATCGTTTGTCGAGTTTTGTAACCTTGTAAGTGTGTGTGTTTGCATATAGGTTTTTTAATTAATAACAAAAATATGTGAACTATTCTAACTTTTTCTTATATCATTCGTTCAGATATAATGCTTTACATTTTAAAATAATATGTAAAGACATGTAATTAGACGGTAAAACCTATGGTTGCATTTTCGTTTAACACTGATTTTAGCGATATTGAAGGTTCTTATCATGGGACTAAACGAGTTAGCTATAAGTAATATTATTTTTACAAAACTTGAATGTATAGGGTGTTTACAATATTTATTATTACTGCTAAAATGTTACAAAATTTGGGGAATTTATCCTAAACTTCGATTTTTAGCTATAAGTAATATTATTTTTACAAAACTTGTATGTACAGGGTGTTTACAATATTTCTTATTAGTGTTAAAATGTTACAAAATTTGGGGAATTTATCCTAAACTTCGATTTAAAATCGGCCTTTACCATATTTTTGAACGAAAGTGACTTAGTAAATGTGTTATAAAAATAAGAATTTGATATAATTTATAAATAAATAATATTTTTATCAAAGTTTAAGTAAGTTGGGACATAACTTTTATATTAAAGTGATCGACATAAAGTACATTCAAGCTATGACAAAAGACCTGAGATAGTTGACATCAGGCAAGTCCAAACAGTTAAAGCAAGAGATGAGTCAGCAAAACAGGCGTGCAGCACAGAAACAAGTCTGGACAAGCGAGTGATAAGTGAGCAAGAGAAGGCAAACGGCTTATAACAAGGTACAGGTAAACAACACCAACTGAATGCACGTGGGTTTTATTTTAACCTTGTTCTTATCGCAAACCAGAAACTACGTCACAAACCGGAAGACTAGTAGCGCCTCTAGCGGCGATTGCAGCACGCCCTAGCAAAGCTAATGTAGAAAGATTAGTTAAGTGAAAGCAAGTATAAGACGTTGACGTGTTTTTTGGTAAGTATTTCATTCTGTTTTGTTTCTGAAAGGTAATCGAGCTGTATAAAAATTAGCAAAGAATTTAAAATCGAACTCAAGTTAGTTTAAAAGTGTATGTTTTTACTGCACATGTGCAGATAGTTGATATGCACCAGTTGGTTACAAGGATAAACAGATTATAGTTTCTCAATAGTTAAAATTAAAAAGTTAATTTTGATTAACATAGAGATTTTTAAACTTTAAATTTCTTAAAACTATACTTTTGTTAACTTTTTTAACATAACTTACATTTTTTAACTTTAAAAACTTTTAGTAAACTTTATTTTTATCAAATTTTTTTGAAAATAACTTATTCAACCCTCTGTTATTAAGTGAACTTAACATATCAAATTTATTCACTTTAAACATAAATCCTAAAGTTTATCAATAAGTCAATTTAACCTTTCGAAAAATATAATTAATTAAAAAACTATGCATCGTATTGTATTCATTTTGTAGTACTTTAAGCAGTAAACCTTTCAATTAAATTAAAAATTCAGATGATTTCCTTTATCGAATATCTTAAATCGTCTATAAATACTGTAATATCATGGCTTGCTCAGTTAAACCTACCCTAAATTATCAAACCGAAAAATATTTTTTGTTGTGGGTTCGAATTCAAGTTAAACTTTTAATTATCTTTTAATTCTATTACCCACCGATAGAGGGCGATACAAAAAAAATATCATTTCATTTTAAAAGGTTCACATCTAAATTCTAATTAAACTCTGAGTCATTTCAAATTTTAACTCGTGACTTTTAAAACATTTGATTGTTTTACACAATAATGTGATCGTTTGCTTTTTGAATGCTAATTAAATTTATTGTTTTTAAGTGTAACATTAAGAAATAACTTGAATATTAAATCAATTTAACCTTAAAAAAGAAACACAATATATTCAATCAGTACCTTTGTGGTGTAATTGGCAACGCATTCATCTGTTAACCGAAAGGATAATAATTGGATTCCATTCAAATACGACTTTTCACTTTATTTTTCTATGTTCTTTTTCTTATGTAGGGGGAAATTTCAAAAAGTAGTCAAAGTTGTAGTTTTTATTTCTCAAATATCTTAAATCTCAACTCAACTTCGTGTAGAACAACCTACCCTAAACTATAATTTTATGACTTGATCAGTAAATATGTTATCAGTGACGTCATGTGTGGAAGAAAAACCTATCTATAATTCCTAACATCATGTCTTATCTTGTGAGTGATTAAAAGTAGCACATTTTCAATCAATTCTCTTGTAGTTTAAGTAACATATAATAAATACCTCGAGTTTATTTCCCCATAAATAAAATTTCCTTTAAAAGTTATGAAATTTTTCATGTTTTATAGAATTTCAACAAATTTATTCCTACTTTGTCTAAGACATTCAAAATGTTTAACAGTTGCTTACTTAAAATTTTATAAAGTTTTATTTTTTAAATGAGTGAGGTTAAAAAATTTCACTATTAAATTCCACTAAGTTGAATTTTTTACAGGTATACTATTTCCACTGCTTTGAAAATGTTGTGTTGTTTTAAAAAAAAACTTTAACAATGTGTTAAGTTATTAATTTTCCTTAGTTTAAAATATTGTATAAGTGTAAAGTTATTATTTTTCTTAGTTTGAACCATTGTCAAAGTGTAAAGTTTACTTAAATTTAATTATTTTCTTTTGTCAATCTAATGAAATGTTTATTTGTTGCTAATTTTCTAAAATTTATAACCAACTAGATAGTTTTAAAAAAAAAACTCTAACAATGTGTTATGTCTAATTTTTCCTTAGTTTAAAATATTGTCTCAGTGTAAAGTTATTATTTTTTCCCAGTTTGAAGTATTGTCTAAGTGTAAAGTTTACCAAAATTTAATTTTTTTCATTTATCGAAATGTTTATTTTCTAAAATTTGTTAGTTTATGTTAAATTTTCTAAAATTTTTAACCAACTATATATTTTTCCAAAACCTCTAACAATGTGTTAAGTCTATTTTTGTTAGATTAAAATATTGTCTAAGTGTAAAGTTAATATTTTTCTATCTTCCATGTTCCGATATAAAGGTGATAAGCCCAAGTTCCAATATGCAGGAGAAAAAACACCAAAAAATTTAAATGTATGACTAAAATGGGTTATATCCGAAATTTTATAGTTAAAGTGCTTCCGGGTAAAAATCGTCTACACCTGTTAAATATGGCAATCATTTTCCCTCCAGACAGTTCGATACAGGTAAAAATGAGTCACTCAAACATGCATGTAGCAAGTTTAGATAGGAATCGATGAGAGACTATCTTGAAAAAATTTTAGGTGTGTCAATTTTTATTAGAAAACTCTTATCTCATGTTAAAATCTTTTTTTAAATTAACACTTTGTCTAAGTCATTCAAAATACACAACATCAGTTTTAACAGTGTAGGTTAAAGAAAACACTTTTTTCGCAATCAAACTATTTTATTCATCATTTAAAATAATACACATCAAATAAGTCTGTCATATTAAGATGTATACAATTCTAATTTCAAAATTTTTGTAATGTCCAATTAAACACTCGTTCAGTGAAATCTTCAAATCAGTTAAACAACTTGAAAAAGGCATTCTCAACATATACATGCACGTTTTGATCTGTTAATTCTACTTCACATATTTTGCATATCATTTTGTCTTTTAATTCACTATAACTTCGAACTAATCTATAAGCTTCACTATCAATTCAAATAACAAATCTTTTAAACAGGGTGATTTCGCAATGTTAGGTAAAGCTTTATGAAAAGTATCACAATGTTGTAAAAAATCCGATTCACAATTAAATATTTCACAACACTTTGTACATGAATGTTGTTTTCCTAAGTTGTGAGTTTTCTTATCTTTCAATAAGTCTGTCTTTGTTGAAAACAGGTCGTTGCAATCACTACACTTGAATTGTTTGGGCGATTTGTGAATCTGTTCGTGAATATGTAAATCACTCTTTCGCGAAAAAACTTTACCACACACCTCACAGCGAAAACACTTTTCCTTTAAATTACTTTTCATAAAAAACACTAACTAAGTTAACTTTTCGAGGAAATGTTTTGTTACACGACTTGCAGAAATAGGGTACCTTTTTAATTGCTTTAGGTGATATGGTTCTATCACCTTCACAAGACTGCATGACTCGTTCCATATCAACTTTAATACTTAGACGAAAATCACAACCTTTTACATCAATCACAAAGTATTGTATAGCATTAAACACTTTGTTCGTAAAATAACATTCTCACGTAGGGGTAGCTTGTTTCAAAATACTAGCATTATATTGGTTAAAAAAGTCACACGCAAAAAGTTTTTTTCTTTTTTTCGATAAAGTTTATAAAACTTTAAAATATACATGATAAAAGTTTAATAATCATAACGTATTTTCCTTAAAGCACTCTCCTTTTCTAACATCCCTAATTAATTTTTTTTAAATAATGCGTGCAATTTCCGTTATTTAAATATTGTGCAAAAGTAAAATTTGAATGTTCTGTCAATTACTATTTTCAAATTCGAAATTAAATTAATTAAATGTCTATTTGGTCACTTCATATAAGTAAAGTAATGTTATCTCTCAAACAAATTTCCTGTTTAAACATATGCATAACGAATCGCGTTTATTAAATCATTACGTGATATTATCTTATCTTATCTTGCATCCTATGAAAAGATTTATTCTGTAATACCATGTAAAATGGTCCTAATCACACGTCTTAAATAATTTCCTGTTTAAACATATGCATAACGAGTCATGTTTATCAATTCATTATCTTATTTTGCCTTCTATATGAAAAGATTTCCTCTGTGAACACATGTCAGCATAAGGTTGTAGAAAATTCCAATGGTCTTATTCGCATGTCTTAAATAATTCATTGTAAATGCAGCATAATAATAATGTGTGAGTAGTTTATATTTCTTTAATAATAATAAAAAAATATGTATTTTATTTAAAGTGACCTATTAAAAATTAATTTAAAGTTAGTGTCACCTTCCCAATGCTTAAAAAAATTAAAATTCTGTTACTTATTTTTCAAAAGTGAAAATCTTTCGACTGCTTTTAAAATGTTGTATTGGTTTTTCAAATAAAATCACTTAAGTATCATACTTTTAACTAAAATAGGTTAATAATTCAAATATGTGATGTTAAAAAAACTAGATGTCTTTCTCTTTTTTAAAAACGTTAGTTGTATCAAGTAAAATAGGGTTAAAATTTAGTATAATCGTATAACTCTAAACGAAATACCTGCTCTCAAGTTAAATTATTTCTAAATTCTTGTTAAAAATTGTAGGGGAAAAAAAATCTTTAAAATTGATTTGTGTGTTGTATATATCATAGTGTATGTTTTTATATCTAATATTTTACATGTCAAATCACTTATTAACTGAATGTAACGATTATGTCTTATGTGTTGCAACTGGTTAGTTAAATATAGGGTTGATTATCTACGTTAGGGATAAGTGTCTCTATGTAGGTCTTTCTAAGGGATCCTAACTCGTATTGACACAAGGTTTGAAAAAAAACTCTGAACGGTTAGGTCGCTGAGCGCAAGAAGTTTAAATTTCAACGTCTAGTAGCTTTAAAATCAGAACCTTGCACCTGTAGGTGAGGTTCTTATGTGTGTATAATTTCTGAAATGTTTCTAAGACACTTTGGGAAATATGTTATTTAAACTTCCCTTAAAAAAGTTAGCTATTGTAAGTTAATATATAGCCGGATTTCGACGAAAACTCTGAACGGTTAGGTCGACGAACTCGAGAGAAGTTTAAACAAAATTCCGAACGGTTAGGTCGACGATTGCGAAAGGTAAATGTCTACCAGCTTTTTTCGTGTTAGATTTTTATAAAGCAAAGTAATCACATTACTTTCATTTACATGGCTATCACAATTTTCATTTTAAATCCTTAAAAATTTAGCCATTACATCTATTTTAATCTCATTTCAGTTAATACTTAAAGAATAATTTTTTTATATGAAACTTTTATAAAGTCAAAAATAATGGGTTCGAAGAAAATTCCGAACAGTTAGGTCGACGAACACGAAACGTATGATTCCTTTTTCGATAAGTAAACTTTTAGAAAAATGCTGTCAAAGTCGATCATCTCCTTTTATTTAACACAACCCTCAATGGATTTTCATTTTAACTCTCTAAAAATTTAGCCTTCACATCTATTTTAATCTCATTCACATTTAAGTTAATGAATAAAGAAGGGAAAAAAATTATTTTACAGGTGAATTATAAGTAAATTTCGTGTTAAACTCTGAACAGTTAGGTCGCCGAGTGCGAAAGGTAACACATATATATTTCTTTTACAGGTATTATTTTTTATAGCAGGGTTCCTACCACTCAATTCTACTAGCACTGTTGACATTCTGTTACTTTAACATTTCCCACCAACCATAAGAAACTTTTATGAAAAAAAAAAATTAGCCCTCACATCTATTTTAATCTCATTCACATTTAAGTTAATGTTTAAAGGAAAAAAAATTGTACATTCTGTTACTTTAAAGAATTATAGCAGGGTTCCTACCCCTCAACTCCACTCGAAAAGGTTACACTGTTTTCATAGCGGGTGGTTATGGTGGGTCCACAATTCAAAAAAAAAATTCCCTTCAATCTCAGTTCACCTATAGGTTGCTCCAATCCTTTCATCTCCCTTTATTTTCCAGCAAAAAAAAAAAAAAAAAAAAAAATTAAGCCCTTTTAAAAATAAGCCCACCCCTGCCTAGAAGACCCCCTAAAAATAAGAAAATTTCAAAAAGTAGTCAAAGTTGTAGTTTATATTTCTCAAATATCTTAAATCTAAACTTCGTATTTAAAAAAAAAAATTAAGCCCCTCTAAAAATAATCCCTCCCTTACCTAGAAGCCCCTCTAAAAATAATCCCTGCCCTACCTAGAAGCCCCTCTAAAAATAAGCCCTCCCCTACCTAGAAGACCCCCTAAAAATAAGCCCTCCCCCTTATCGCAATCACTTCCGCTTCACTTCCTGTCTCTTATCTTCCACACACACTTCCGATCGCACTTCCGCTTCCAGGATCACTTCCGCTTCCACCTCCACCACAATCATTGATCCTGCTGGGGTCTAACTCTTGTTCTTCTACTACTATTGCAGTTAGAAGATTAAATAATTTATGGGCTAAATTAGATAAAAATAAAACAATGGCTAATTTATATAGAGATTTCATGGAAGAATATGAATTAATTTTTGGGGCATATGACTGAAATTAAAGGTTGAAACACCAATCGGGTATCGTACTTCATTCCACATATACCAGAAAAAACCTCCACTCCCTTACGCGTGGTTTTTAATGCTTGTTCAAATACATCTAGCGGGTACTCACTTAACTCTATTTTATTAAATGGTGGAACAGTCCAACAAGATTTGTTTTCCATTATAACTAGATTCCGCACAAACAAATATGCATTTTGTGCAGACATTAAGAAAATGTACAGACAAATACTGATCGATCCATTGCAGAGAAATTTACAAAAAAATGTTTGGAAGTCTAATAAGGATGCACCAATTAAAATATTTCAATTAAATACGGTAACATATGGCACAGTTAGTGGCCCGTTCTTAGCTACGCGTACATTAAAAGCACTTGCTGACGAAGAAAGAAAGTATTTTCCCAAAGCTGCAAAGGTGATATATAATGATATGTATGTTGACGATTGCTTGTCAGGTGCGGGTTCCTTGCAAGATGCACAAGAGTTACAATCTCAGTTGATTCTGATTTTAGAAAAGGGTGGTATGGAACTACACAAATGGGTATCTAATCACCCTGAGTTGTTACAAGACACCGCTATTTCAGAATACGCATTTGAAGATCCCTCGCAGTAGATTTCTGTAAAAACATTAGGAATGTTATGGAAGCCCCAATCGGATCATTTTTCCTTTAAAATTACGGTCATCCCTAAAGATAATTACTCCAAGAGAGAAGTATTGGCCGAAATCGCCAAAATTTATAATCCACTAGGCCTGGTTGGCCCGATTGTCACTAAAGCAAAAAATTTTATGCAACAGCTATCGGAACAAAAGCTTGATTGGAATCAACATCTGCCTCCCAACTCTCTTCGAGAATGGATTTTTTTTTTTTGATTAAATTACAAGACATAAATAATCTTCTCATTTCTCGATATGTTCTGTCGGACAATATCGCAAAATTAGAACTTCATGGTTTCTGTGACGCATCAGGGAAAGCCTATGGAGCTGCTGTTTATTTACGATGCATCTCCACGACTGGACAGTTCAGTTCGAATCTTCTATGCAGCAAGTCTCGGGTGGCTCCCCTAAAGCCAGTGACTATACTAAGATTAGAGCTCTCAGCAGCTCTACAATTGACAAAACTAGTTAAAAAATTAGTTCCGACCTTACAGTTGTTCTTTGAAAAGGTGTGGCTGTGGACTGATTCTTCCATTGTACTTTTTTGGCTCAATACTCCACCACACAAATTTAAAACTTTCGTAGCCAACAGAGTGACTATGATTCAGACTCTTTCTGAAAATTATCTATGGAATCACGTATCCTCCAAGTCTAATCCGGCTGCCGTGATATCCAGAGGTGCATATGCCAAAGATCTAATAAATAATGACTTATGGTGGTTTGGTCCAGAATTTCTTGAAAGAGAAATCACAGTTCCTAGACAGTGTCCCAATCCCACAGACATTGACTGTGCAAAAGAACTGAAACCAGATATCACTTTGATCACAATTTCTAAAGAAAATGACACTTTTTGTGATCGTCTGTATAAATGTTCTCATAATTTTTTAAAACTAATTAGAATATGTAGTTTCATTTTCAGGTTTTTTGGCAATGCTCGTAAATTAGAAAGGACGTGCAATCACCTGACGGCGAACGAGCTTCAACAAAGTACTCATTTTTTGGTGAAAAAAGCCCAGGAGGGTAAGTTCGCAGCGGAAATAGCTGCGTTGAGGAAAGGACACACTGTTCCTTCGTCCAGTAGCTTAAAATCATTAAATCCCTTTTTGGACGAAAGTGGCTTACTTCGTGTAGGTGGCAGGTTAATCAACTCCAATTTGCCCTTTGAAGCCAAACATCAATTGATTTTACCAAATGACCACGTACTCACTAAATTAAACTTTGAATTCTTCCATAAAAAGTACTTGCATATAGGTGCACAGGGATTAGTCCATCAAGTACGCATGCAATATTGGCCCATAAAGGCTAAAAGCATAGCAAGAAAAATTGTGCATTTCTGTGTCACGTGCTTCAAGCACAATCCCAAGACACTAGATCAATTAATGGGAAACCTCCCACAACAACGTGTAACACCAAATTCAAGTTTTTTTAAATTCAGGCGTCGATTTTTGTGGTCCATTCCACATCAAATATAAGAATCAAAGAAAAGGAGTTTATTCACAAATTTATGTGGCCATATTTATATGCATGTCTACTAAGGCAATACACTTAGAAATAGTAAGTGATTTATCTGCTGCTGCATTTATCGCGGCGCTTAAAAGATTCTCCGCTAGGAGAGGCAATATAAGTACACTAACCTCAGATAATGCCACTAACTTTAAAGTTGCGTCAACAGAATTAGATAAGTTTAACAAAAAGCTGAAAACGCCCATCAAGGAATTATCGAATTTTTTAGCCCAGGAATTCATAACATGGAAATTTATTCCTCCGCGTTCCCCTAACTTTGGCGGACTCTGGGAAGTAGGCGTTAAGTCCTTCAAACATCACTTGCTCAGGGCCGTAGGTAATAATAAAAATACTCTTGAGGACTTCGAAACTCTTATCATACAGATCGAAGGCATTCTAAATTCCCGGCCTTTGTTTCCACTTTCAGATGACATAAATGAGTTTGAAGTGCTTACCCCAGGCCATTTTTTAATTGGCCGACTCATCACCAGTATTCCCGAGCCTACTGTTATGAATATCTCCGATAATAGATTAAATCATTGGCAACGCATTACTAAATATGTTCAATGCATTTGGAAACGTTGGTCTATTGATTACCTAAATCATTTGCAGCAGCGCGGTAAATGGCAGTTCACAAAAAATAACGTTAAAGTAGGATCCCTAGTGTTATTAAAGGAAGAAAATCTGCCACCATGTAAATGGGCACTGGCCCGGATTGTGGAAATAGTCCCCGGCAAAGACAATAAGGTGCGTGCAGTTAAGGTGAAAACTGCTACGAGTGAATTTTTACGGGGCATTTCAAAAATTTGTCTATTGCCAATTGGTGAAAATTTAATGTAAATAGCATTTATGTAGTGTTGAATTTGAATATTATTCTTAATCAATTATATAACCAATTCACTGTATATTGTTCATTTTGTATTGTAATATTATCTGTAATGTATATTAATTATATTCTAAGTTTAAATTAATTGCTGAAATATTTCATATTTCATCCCCGGGCGGCATGTTCCGTCGCGGAAGTACAGTTTTGACTCCATCTAGTAAGCGTTGTATCACAGCTCCACCTAGGAGCATTTTGTAAAACAATTCATTAAGCTGTGGGTCAATGAAGCACTCGCACGTATTCTAAACACCGCCCAGTTCACGCGGCGATAGTAATCATAAAAATGCAGTTCAATTTAATAATTTGTGTGTGTGAACGTCTACTGTCGTGTTATATGTTAATAATAAAAAGTTAAAAAGACAATCTCATCTCATACAGTCCATTCATAACGACCAGTTACTTAATAAGTGCTTTCTTCTTTTTTCTATGTATTTGCGAAAATAATGGTAGGGACAGATAGACGGAAAAATTGTTAAAATGGCAAATGCCAGTTTCTTCAAATAGCCCTGGAATTATATTCAAAATTGCCATAAGTTATCATCGACATTTTTAATTATAATGTTTAGCAATCTTTTCTTTTAAAAATTTCCAAATGTCGTCTTTGATTGATAAATTTTTTGAGAACATATTGAACTAGATTGGAATTTAATAAGTCGGAATGTAAATTTCCTAATTCCTAATCAATCAACTTTAGACAAGATCAGATCATCAAAATTCGTATATTTTTTTCTAATCTCACTGTTTCTTAATTTATAACCCCTAACAACTCAGTGCATAATTATTCTTTAGCGTGCCAAAAGTGGCATGACTGCCATAGGTTCGCCGTCCCTGTCATAGACTTTAGTTTGCGCGTTTCTTCGCACAGTGTAGGCTCTTAATGGAAGTTCATGAAAATTAGATAAACTTTTCAAAGTTTCAAATAAATCTGTAATATATAATTTCTAATAATATTGTAGTACATTATTACACTCTCTATTTATATATAATGGGTTTTTAAGAAAGTTGGCTGTGGATCTATTGCAGTTTTTGTCACATTCAATGCATGTTTCGATTAGGGTGAGATTAATTAATTAGAAGTAATCGAGGGAAATCTATAATTTTTGTATATTGACGTGTGTGACATAAAAATCTCACAATTTTTCGTTTCATTTTTTTTTTAATCATTTATAGATTTTTACTGAAGAAAAAGTAGATCATGCGAACTACAGACGCTCTAGTCCATGAGGAATCTTACATGAGTTTAGATCAAGAAGTTATTGCATTCGACGTCCAGCTGAAAGCCGAAAGAGAACTCGGAGAAACAGACGAAATACGGGAACGATGTCTTGATGAATTGAAAATACTGTTGAAAGGTATGATTCATTGTGGGTGCATAAATTTGCAAAATACTTCCGAATTCTGTTAGAGTGAATTCCCATAGAACAAAATATAAACCGGAAAAAAAAATGTTGGCGTGGCAGCGTTTTACTGTTTATTACTGTTAATTTTACGGTATAATACTGGCAGCTGCAATGCCAGTATTATACGGTAAAATCAACAATTTTTTTTTTGCAGTGTACACTACAGACCCAATTCATGCAGACGGGTGTGGGCGTATGCGTGTCTGACACTTATACACCTAAATAAGCTTTGTACTTAAAGGATATAAAGCCCAAACATTTATATTAAATATTTTTTACTTTATCTACAATTTATCTATCACAATACATCAGCATCGATTTTGTGAAACTTTGTTTTAAAATATATTAATTTTCCGATATCACCCTGCTACATGTACATAGTGACCATGACAATCAGAACTTCTAAAATGTGTATGAACACGTAAGATGTAGTGGCTTTCTATCATTCATGTAATTTTATATTATTGATTTTAATATTAGTTAATTATATTAGTTTAGTTTTTAGGAGAAAAGAACTTGTCTGCAAACGCCAGCGATGACTTTCTGCTGCAATTTCTTCGAGCGAAAAAGTTTAAAACGAATATGGCATTCACCACCCTGAAAAAATTTTACAGTCATCGTGTGCTTTATCCCAGCGTGTACAACAAGTATTCACCGAAGCAAAACTTAGAAGTCCTCAAGATGAATCTCTTAAATTTCTTACCCTTGAGAGCACCGGATGACAGTGCCATATGGGTGGCACGAATAGGTAAGTCATTAATTCTCTACAGCAGGGTTTTCCTGTCTGTGGTACGCGTACCAGTTCTGGTACACGAGCCTATACCGCTACTGGTACGCGAACCTTCTATTCTGAATTGAGTGGAATTAAATAAAAACTTTACTGCCTACATACAGGATGTTTCACGAAGGACCCCTAACTTTGAAAATAAATAACTCGGAAACAGTGATAGATAGAAGCATGATACCAGTGGTATGTTTATTAAAAAACCTGTAAAAATCTGATACAGAAACCTCAAAATTTTAAGTAACAAATTCCGACGATAGATGGCGCAGCAGGTGGCATAACCATAAGTAGGCTGTATCACATCAAAAGCTATTCAAAATGTGCGTCTTTCACATAACACACGTATTGCAAATGAATAATGAACTTGTCAGTGACTCTGTAGTATATCACTAGAAATCAACACACGAGCTTGGAAAATAGCCTGTTCCAGCTCGTCAAATGTTAAAGGATTGTTGCGTTAAACAATGTCCTTCAGTGTCACTTCCGGAATTTATTTCACTATACGCTAATGGATCACATTTCAGCGGCGAATTACTTGCTACAAACTAATATGACCATATATTGTAAAAAATATTCAGAAGTGCTTTAGAGGCGCCATGATAATATTTCTCAGAAATTTCTTTTGTGGACGTCAGGAGTTGTTTTTTTTTTTAATTCTGCAGCTGTGAAATATTACATTAGTATTTTAAAAATACATGTATTTAGACTTATCAAACGAGGCTACAAACTGAACTTTTTTCTTTGTTTAGGTTTGTGGGACCCAAAACATTTCGATTTCGAAGCATTGCTAAGGTTTGGTATTTTGTGTCATGAAAAAGCACTTCAGAATCCAGTGACACAAATATGCGGCATCACATCCATTGTAGATCTCCAAGGATTTTCTTGGTCGCATCTGTTACACATGTCTCCATCAACGGTCAAGGGATTCGTGAGTCTATCACAGGTATTTTTTCATAATATACAAGGTGGGGCGTAGAAACTTCTTTTTCTTGAAGGCGCATTGTGAAGAGGGAAGGGTCACGGCCAACGCCCCCTAGATAAGAAAGCCGTGACACGCGTCACGAAAACGTCATACCAAGCAGACAAAACAAAGAAAAAAATTTGAACAACTTGCATGTTTCGATTTCGATGGCTCGTGGAATTATTAACTATTAGTCGTAAACAATAATTATTAATTCTATGAGCCAATGAAATCGGAACATGGAAGCTCTTCGATTTTTTTTCTTTGCTTTGCCTGCTTGATATGACGTTTTCGTGATGCGTGTCACGGCTTTCTTATCTAAGGGGCGTTGGTCACGGCCGACTTCACTATCGGCAAAAGAGCTCTTATTTGTTAGGGCAGTATACCTTAGGACGGAATTCATTATGTCAGATCACGTGATCTCCGTCGGCCAATCAGGCCGAGAAAGTCGCCATAGGGAGGGGAAAAACAAAAGCTTTCTCGGTCGATTGGGTTGCTTGGAAATGCATGTTATCTAACGTCATGAATTTCGTCCTAACGCAGGAGAAATAAACAAGAGCTTCCTCGGTCGTGGATGGAACTCAGCGAACGCAGCATAGACGGAAGTTTCTGTCTAGTATCCCTCAGTAGAAAACATAAGGTGGAAGAGAGAGCAGCGTGCTTTTGCAGTCGATGCCTATTTTTCGATAAACCGTCCCAGAGTAGCGGTGCAGCCTGCGTTGCCAAACTCATTTCGGAATTCATATATTATTCAAAGGGATACTTCAAGCTCGTCCGACTTCAGTATCGGCCGAGGAAGCTCTTGTTTGTGAGGGTGGTGGCTTAGGACGAAGTTCATGACGTCAGATCACGTGATTTTTGCTGACCCAATTTGCCGAGGTAGCCATCGCGTAGGGCGCAAGAAAAGAACGAAGAGGTCAGCTAATTCGGTTGGCTGGAGATCACGTAATCTGGCGTAATTAATTCCTTCCTAAGGCAGGAGAAACAAACAAGAGCTTTCTCGGCCAGTACTGAAGTCGGCCGTACTCCAAGGCAGAGGTTTTAAACATTGCTCCACAAACCTGCTTGCTGCAAACATGTTGGAACGTATGAAGTGACGCTTCAAAAATTGGTGCCTAGAGAATGGGGGCCACCATCTTCCACAAATATATTTTGTTTAAAACTACATGATTTAAAACTGTAAATTATGTTCTTTCATCAGCAAAAAATAAATTTTGTTTGTCAGAAATACTTTTTCTTTTGTTCGCCTTAAAAAAAACGAAAGTTTCTGTGCTCTACCCTGCATATGCGAAAATGCTAATTCAATGTATCTCAGATATTCTACATCTTATAAAAGCATTTATTTTGGGTAGGCAAAACTGTTGTTAAAATAGTTGAATAATATATCACTGTGAAATCATTTTAGACAGAATAATATTTTTTTAAGATTTATAACCGCATTAATGTAAATTTTATGATAATCCTCAGGAAGAAACCGAAAAGATAATGTAACCCTTTTTTTCAGTTCTTATATACTTATATACATAAGAAGAAAAGTATTAAATAAGTAAAAATTTTCGACTTCCATTCTTTGATAGATTTATACGTTTTGGGATGTCCTGAATTCGATCTGACTATTTTTGAAAAATGTCTGTCAGTCATTTTGTATATATGTGGCACAATTTTTCAGCCGCTCTATCTCAAACGCTAATACACGAATTTTCATAAAATTTCACATTCAGTGAGACCTTGGCACGAATAAATACTGATTAGATTTGGGTGTATACTGCCCAACAGATGGGTAGAAGTGCACAAAACTTTATATTTAAAAATATATATGTTGATCTAGTTTTAAATATTTATATATATATATATATATATATATACCGCTAACCAGGCCCCTACCTGCCCGGCATGAATGCCTAGCTTGACGGGTTAGTACCTGGGAGCGGGGCGGAAATCGCCTGATCACAGCATGACTGTGACTATAGATTTGTTGACATCGCTGCAGTGCTTGCTCTCTTGCGGTTTGCAACAGTTATCTTTGTTTGCTGGTTCAAGGTTTCTGTTTAACTTTGTTGAATTGACAGATTTAAAAAGTCTCGTAATTTAGAACCTTGATCAGGTGGCGAGACCCTCACCTGACTAGGCACCCCCAGAGGTATAATTCATAGGTAACTTGGAGGGCTTTGCACCCACGACGGACTTTACATGCACTAGGCGCCTTTAGCGTACATAGATTTTCATATTTGTCGTGTCTGTTGACTTGTCACGCTCATGGTGGATTGTCGCTGTAGTGTTTATCGCCTTTTTTATGGTTTTAAATATTAAATATATACCTACAGAGCGAAAAATGCCGGAACCAGGACTCGAACTTGGGTACTTTTTTCTTGCCGAACCAACGCTCTTCCTACTGAATTATTTCAACAATATCCTCGCTGCATATTTCACTCTCATTTTTTAGACAAAAGTTTCTGAACTGCAGCGCTAATTTCATTCATCCGAGCTATAACTATAGCATTTTACACGATGAATCTGAAACAACACGGAAACTCCTGTATACCATGTAATTAGGTCATAATGAACAGAGGAAAGTATTTTCAACTAGTTAAATTATATCCAATGGTGGAGTATTATAGTTGAGGTTTTTTTCCAACAGAGCGAAAAATGCCGGGACCAGGACTCGAACCTGGGTACCTAATGAAATTAGCGCTACAGTTCACAGCCTTGTCCAACAAATAAGAGTGAAATATGCCAGCCAGGGTATTGTTGGGATGGCTCAGTTAGGAAGAACGTTAGCACGGCAAGCCAAAGAATCCAGGTTCGAGTCCTGGTCTCGGTATATTTCGCTCTGTTGGAAATTCCCTTAGGGAACCTAACCCGTATTTATGATAGTTTATCCAAGGTTGGAAGAAAATCACGGGAAACTTCGAACGATTAGGCCGACGGGAGCAATTGAGGTTCAAACGCAGCACTTCCCGTCTATCCGCTTTTAGAGTAGAACCTCTCAGCCACACCTGCTTCTAGGATTTTTGCTTTAACCTCCAGATTTTTGATTAAAAGAATTACTTTCTTGTTTCAAGTACATTAACCCCTTCACGACGAGCGTCCTTTACAGAATTTTTAATCTTTTACCACCGGTTTTTCAAAACTGAAATTTTTGCCTAATTGAATCGCAGAAGGAATTTATCCCACCAGGAAGTAAGTGATAAGAACTATTACAAAATTCCATCTTTACAAAAACGAAAGAAGTAAAGTTAAAATAAAAGAAAAAATTGTTTTTTTTTTTTTTTTTTTTTTTTTTTTTTTTTTTTTTAAATACTCTTTTATAAGAAGTCAAGGTTTATCTTAAAAGTCACACCTAATGTCATGACTGTAGTTCGTGTAATTCCAAAAATAAAATAAATAAATAAATAAATAAAAGGAATTCGTTACAATACGTTAATTTGGCGTGGGCCCCAATTATTAAAAATTCACCACTTTGATTTGCACTTGATATAAAGCACGAACAAGTGAATTTGAATTTATTTCTTAAAAAGTGATAATTTTTGCTCTGTTTCGTTTTTAAGGTATGGCAAAAGGAAAGAAAAGAAAAGCTTTATTTGAACTATTCTATTCAGGATTTCTAATTTTTTTTTAAATGTATAATCAAAATTTAATTAATACTAAACTTTTAAATGATAAAAGAGTATTAAAAACATATATATTGTACTCTTTTTTTTTAACTATTTAAATTTTGTACTTTTTAGTGTTTAAAATATTTCGCTTCACTACCAGTTGACCTATTTTGGAGAGAAAGTTTGACGCATAATTAACTCTATTGTTTTCGTAACTCGTAAACAATTGTAACCATAAAGATTGTGTGGCACATTATCACTAGCGGCCATCTAAGAGAAAATCCTTAAAATTAATTTATTAATATATAATAAAGTTCTGAAAAAAATTAAAATACTATAATATCGTCGAAAACACACTTGTCAAAGTAAATTTTAGGTAAGATTTCGTAAGAAATACTACCTTTTACATTCTCTCCCATGTTGGAATTTCTGAAAAAATTTTGCAGATATACGCCGATCAAGACTCCCAGAACCCAAAACCAACCCCAGTTTAAAACTTTATATATATAATATATAACCATTAAATGAACGTTACAACCACCAACAAAAACTGTCAAATTAGGAATAAAATTAAAACAACTAATTCACAACAAAACAGATCCCCCCAACAAACTGAACATAGATACCAAAAACATAGTATTATTATAATACAGGGTGATTTTTTTTTTAAGTTGTGAAAGTAAAACCCTATAACGAAAGAACCACTGATCCAAATGACCGGACTGTATATTTTTGATACACATAATGCAGTAATTGGGAAAAGGAACTGCAAACACCTGCAGAAACAGAACGAAATAAAAATATGGAGTAAAACATTCGTACAGAACTGCGCAACTAACGCATACGATTTTCAGTGTGCTGTCCAATGTTTTCAGCTACGAGTTGGAAACGTGAAACCGCATGTTCCACAACAGAGTGAAGAGTATCCACTGTGTGTGTGTCTTGCACAAGCTCCTCTACCGACTTTACTGCTTATACAGCGCCATCTGTCGATGAGATTTTAAGTTTTTTTTAACCATTCCTAAAAAATCCCCATTGCTTTGGGAGCATACTGGTGAAATTTCCGGTCATTTGGATCAGTGGTTCTTTCGTTATAGGGTTTTACTTTCACAACTTTAAAAAAAATCACCCTGTATATTAAAAAATAAATAAATAAATAAATAAATAAATAAATAAAATAAAATAAAGCAGAAATTAAATAATGGAAATTGTGGGATTTACACATAATCTTCAGGTCCCAAATGCCTAAATTTCCACCAATAATATGTGCGGTTTCATCTTCATATTAGCCATAAAATAGCTAAAGAATATGAATTTGGGACAACTACACCCAAAATGTAGAGAAATACACAATGAAACAACAATTAAGTTCGAAATAAAACATGATTAAAAAGGACTGAGGAGGAAAGAAAAAAAGGGAGAAGAAGAAATTATCCCATTTGAAAGCAAATTCCAAACTTGAGTCAGCATATATTACAAGAATTGGAGTTTTAAGCGTATGTTACCAAAAAAAAGGTATTTAAAAATTGATGGACCATGGATCAAGGAACAACATGTAATGCATAGCCAAGCACATACCCCAATGTATAAAACCAGCACCCTCTAAAGAAATTTTAAAATTGAACTCCATCTATTGGTAAATATATACAATTATATAATAATTTATTACATTATTGGATGATGTTTTAAAACAAATACTGTTTTAAGACAGATAATTGAACAAAATTATGTTAATAAATTTATTGTATTAGAATAATGAATAAAAGATGTATTAAAAAAATGATAATAAAAAAATGAAACTTATGATTATTGATTAATGTATCACATAAATATTTGTACCTAGCGATGACATATCACCATTAATATTACTGTGACACACTGCATCATATCTTAATTTATAATTAATAAAAAAAATGTATATAATAAAGATGCTAAGGAATTAATATTAATAATTAAATTTTGAAATTAATTAGTTACATTTAATGTGTCTACAAACTTTCTTAAAAATTAAATACACATGATATAAGGGGAGAGGGTAAAATGAAAGATAAAACATGCAATGTATTCTCTTTTAAGAAAATAAACTATGTATTAGAAGCTAATATGATATTGGCCGCAGTGGGCTAGAATTTAAATACAAATAATCGTAAAATTATTAATGAATATTTAATATGAATAAATAATTAATATATATATATATATAACTTTTTTATGGACACAATAACTTCAATAATTGTGCACAAATCTCTTCCAAAGTGATACATAAAATCAAGGGGCATAAAATCTCGGTCAAGTTCGTTAATGGGCAAAATAGAGCCAAGGGGTGGGGAATGGGGGGGGGGGGGTACCTTTACAGGAAAAAAATCCCTGCCGGCTTCGCCTACAGACACAGGTGAATTTCGAAGTGGGCGGTCCCATCTGCCGCATCATGGGTTGGGTTGATGGGTTGGGTTGATTATTGACGGCCAATTATCTACACTAGGGATATAGGCCCGGGGGGAGTGCCCTCCGTGGGGGTCTTTCTAAGGGAACCTAATCCGTATTTACGCATGGATAAATCCACGGCTCGAAGAAAACCACGAAAACTCCGAACGATTAGGCCGACGGGCGCGATTGGGATCGAACCCAGCACCTCCCGTCTACCAGCTTCGAGAGCACAACCTCTCAGCCACTGGTGGGGCGCCGCATCATGGGAAAAAGGTAATTTCTTCTGCAATTCCCAATAAACAGGTGTTTCACGGTCTGCGTCTTCGAAATCTGTCTGTGCCTGTAGGCCGAGCCGTCAGGATTTTTTTTGTAATTCTAGCCTCTCGGGAAAGGAGTGAATAATCGATTTAAAAAAAATCCCATATTTACTTACAAAAAGCAAATAAAGTAAAAAAATAGAGTGTAAAAAAAAATCTTGATTTTATATTTTTTATTATGCATTTTTCGTAAATTGTTTATCTATGGTTTTTATATTTTAGGACTGCTTACCTATTAGACACAAAGCTATCCACATAATAAACAATCCTGGGATATTCCGGATACTGTTTGCTATCATGAGACCTCTGATGACATTTAAAATCACTAACCGTGTAAGTAATAAACGTTCATATATCACATGACATCAACTTGGTTTTAAATTATTTAAATCATTTTGCTTTGGTTGATTTGTATCGTATAATTACGTCTCTTCCAGATAAAACTTTTTATAATAACCGATAATTGTTATTAATTGTAACTAGATGGAACCCGTTAAAACGTGACGCAAAAAAAAAATACTATAGCAATATCAGTAAAATAAGCTTCTTTATTATTTATGAAGTGGTGCGTATAAAACAGTCTTTCAAATATATTTTTTCCCCAGTAAAATACAGTACTATTTCCGATGCAAGCTCCAAACAAACAATCCGTAAATATATGTGTAATGCAAATCAGTTTGACATTACCACCATATTCCCCACGGCAAGAAAAAAAATTCATGGACCTATGAAGTACCATGGCTTCCTGCGATCTCTATACGGCTGTCCAAACGGCGATGAAAACGCGAATATGAAGAACTTAAGTTTTCTCCCGCTGCGACGATTTGGCGCTGGCGTCATGCACAAAGGGAACTAAGTTAAAGGGCTAGTTCATTAGATAAACATTATAACGCGAGGTTGCATTTAGCTCTTAAAAAATTATTTTGTACTTACAAAAAATGAAAAACAACCGCAGAATTATTTATAATACATGTTTTTGTATCAAAAAATCTTTGGAGTATTTTCTTAACGTGAAAAAAAAAATGAACACAGATATTTTTACAAGCTGAGCATGCACTTGAAAAAAACTAATAATGCTTCTATAATATACAAATATGCGTTTTGATTGTTTTCTAAATGAGTTTAAAAAATAAATGAATTTATACTATTTGTTTGAAAAAGTAGCGACTACAAACTACTTTTCAAAAGTAGTCACTACTTCACAACTTCAGATTTCGTCAAAGTGTTCAACACTGGAAATTAAAGACACGGATTAAATAATAAAGCGACTACTTGTTATATCGTGCCTGTTGGGATACAATTAAATAAATGCGACATAATCGAGGGCATTAAAAAAATAAGAAAGATAATATACAAGAAAATGTTTTGTGTTTGTCTTTAAAATATTAGTTTATACTCGTAGTAAAATTAAGAGCGATATTGTAATATAGGAAATTACAGGAACTCTAAATGTAAACAAAAAATAAATAAGTAAATAAAGCAATTTCGAATAATAAGAAACCTGACGCTAAAACATGAAGACATAATAACTAGTAAATAGACAAGTGTTGCCAGCAAGAAAATTAATTCTTTTGATGGATTAGTACTTGAGTTTTATATATTTTCATATAAATAGCTGTTTTTATTAATTTCACGTAATTAATAATTTTTTAAGATTGTTATCAAATTATTTTTTTGTAAACCGTACCTTGCATATTTCATAATATGGCAATCAACACTCATCAGGAAACAGAGAATAATCTTTAAGGGCATGGGAAATTGAGGGGCTCATGGGGTTCAAACTCTTCCCCATTTCAAAAAAGACAATTTTTTAAGTCACACAAGTTCTTAAAAATCTATTATTTTCTGTCTTAAATGTTTCATTATTCATACCTGACAAAAGAACTACATACATTAAAAAAATCCCTATAATATTAAATTTATAGTAGCAATGAAAGTAGTAAATCTGCAGATCAGGGGGCTCAAATGTCAGTTCTGATATTTTATTTTGAAATAATATTATTTAGTATTTAAAAAACATCCAATCTACACTTTCATTTATTTGATATATTTTATACAAATTGCTAAAAGTAATATATAAAGCAGTTTTAGGAAGTTTAACTGTTAAGAATAAAAATAAATATGATTACATGCACTGGTACTCCAAGACACTTTTCTAAAAAATCTTTTTTTTTTTTTTTAACTAACCCTTCTAAATCCCCTCCCCCTCTCAATGACTTTATAATTTGATAAATATAATTCTTTGAAATTTAGTATTTCAAGCCTTCTATCTAAAATAATTAAAATGTCAATCTTGTGATACTGACAATAATTAATTTAAATAGTGAATTATTCTCATAAATATTTTATTAATTATTGATATTTTAATTGTTAAATTTATTTGAAAATGACTTTTTATTTCATTAATAAGCTTACATTAAATTCTGGTTTTAAATGCAATCATAAAATCAATTGCCTATTATTTTTTGTGGGGTGTCCATTACTGGAACAGAGAGTGTCCTATTACTGGACGAGAGGGTGTCCATTACTGGAATTTAGGGTGTTTTGATTTATTTCTGTTATTTACAATTAAATTTTTATTTACATTGGGAAATGTGACTATGAGCATGATTAAATATTGTTGATAGATTAATATAATATTAAAAAAAGTGGACTATAATAATTATGACTATTAATTAAAAAATAATTTTAAAGAAATTCCTTAAGGGTATCCATTACTGGCACATCTATCCTATATTTACATTATGCCAAAAACAGAGTATATAAGAATAATGGCATTTCTAGAATTTTTTTATTTTATTTATTTATTATTTATTATTTTTATTTTTATTTTATTTTATTTATTTATTTATTTATTTATTTATTTTTTGGGGGGGTGGGGGGTACAGAAAATTAAAACACAGAGTCATAAAAACACTTATTTATATATATAATTTGTTTATTAACACAAGAAAACACAGCTTCTCGGATTAAAAATTGTAAAAAAATATATACCTCATTATTTTTAATTAAAAAATTTCACACACCTTCAAGTAACATCTAATCAAAATATTTTTAAAGCATATATATTATGCAAAAGCAGTTCAAAATGTATAGAATCTATCACTTTTTATTATCCCTCAAAACAATGTGTTTTTTTTTTCTTGATAAACAGACATGGTAATTATAAAAAACTTTATGCAAAAAAAGTATTTATATTATTATTATTTTTTAATATTAATTCTTATTTCAATTAATTCTTCTTATCAATCACCTTCAGCGATCTGAATCGTATTAAGATGCCTTTTATTTACATTCTACAGAAAGAAAATAAATACATATATAATTTTTTTTTTTTTAATTTGAAACAGGGAATTTAAAACTCACAAATCTTACACTGGAAAGGTACTAAATTAAAAGATTAAATTAAATTTATGTTATTTACATGAAATTTAATATTCTACAGATTACTGGGTTAATTCGGAAATGTGTATAGCGAAAAATAAATTAGTATATAGTTATATATTTTTGGACAGTATAAAAATTAAAGGGCTTTAGCATATGTTTACAATGGAAAATATACTGGTAACGCGTGCATGAAAGCAGCGCTCGTAGTGGAGGAAAGATTAACTACGGCTTTTCGCGCTTTCCTATTGTTCGGCGTTTCGTTTGGACAGCCGTATAGAGATCGCAGGAAGCCATGGAAGTACATACAAATAGTATATTCCTACGTTCATATCATATTCAGTAAATAACAGAACATAGTAAATAAAGCACACATCTCCCCCCCACCTGTGATAATGCAACCGAATGAGCCCCTATGCGCATGTGCATTGCATCTGCCCAAAAGCACCGTCAAAATTCGACGTTAAAAAAGTTTTAAAATGATTAAATTAAAAGTTTTAAAATGTCCTCTTTAATCATTGTTCGTTTCAAATCCATATCTTCTAAAACGCATCCATTGTTTTAAGCTAATCAATTTTTATGCAAAGATTAAGAAGTTTTTTTACAGTAATAAATCTATCTGCAGATGAGGGAGATTTTTAATGTTTTCAAGTGTAATTTATTTGTATGGTTTCTTCGGTTCCTTGACATAATCAGGATGATTGTCCCTTTTCCATCACAGTCGGGGATATTTTTCCTCTTATACAGTTAGCAAATGTAAAAAAATAAAATAATACAATTCCTAGCATATCCTGATATCTGATGGAACATATTCATCAACGAATTCAACATATCAATTTTATGTTCAACATAAACTAAAAATAGCCTTTTTTTCTTTTTTTTTTTCCTGACAGATTTTTGTTTAGCGCTAAAATGTTCTATCTTATGATTTATCACTTTTTTTTTAAAATTATTATTCACCTTTTATGATGGTTAGGGAAATCTATTTTATGGATAATCTGATCTTATGATTTATCACTTTTTTTTTAAATTATTATTCACTTTTTATGATGGTTAGGGAAATCTATTTTCAATTGTGGCAACTTTCCCAGGGGCTATTTTACATTATTGAAGCAAACTGGTGGTCATTGGTAAGATAGAATTGAAAAACTTTTCTTGCTTGAAAATTATTTAAAAGGTCCTTAAATTACGCGGCAGTTTTCTTCAATAAATTTCAATCGAAAGCTATTTTTTTTTTTTCTAATTGATGATGTAAGAATTGAAATTGTAAAATGTAGTAAAAAATAGAAATTTGTAGTATTTTGAATTAATGTAAGCGCGATTAAATCTAAAGCGATAGCGCCTTTGTTGTCACAATTGTTGTACATTTCTAAAAATTGCCACTGTATTTTGGCTGGCGTCCAAAAGTAGAAAAACATTTTTTGACATCGAAAGAGAAATTCACAGTGAAAGAAATAGGACTTTGCGCTAATAAGGAACTGTTAAATGAACTTATAATAAATCTACCAAAATAATTCCTATGAAATATTAGTCTTACATTGTTTATTCTAGCTAAAAATGCAATCATTATTTCAAGATTTTTTTTCTACCATAACATTATTTTTAATAACTTTAAATTTCCTGAAATCCTTTACTTTTGTGATTTTTTTACTAAAAAAGGAAATCTTCTATCCTATAATTTAAAAAAAAGCAATTGGTAACATGTAATGAAGGTATGCAATCAAGATGAAGAAATCAATGACGGCTGCAATTCTAATCTTTATAATTATGAATGCAAAAATCTATATATACTAGCCGCCACTGGCGACCAGTTTGGTCTCCCTTAAATGTATGTTAAACATTGCAACACGTTACATTTATTCATAATTTAATTTTCCCTTAATCCTTCGCCAAATCGGAAGATTCTAATAGACAAATCATGAACTTTTGCGATCATGGTAGCATTTCGCATATTTTTTGGGCACAAATGTCACATACGCACGTTGGCGCGATTCCCCCCCCCCCCCTACCCCGCCAATTTGGCGAAAACTTTGTTATGGAAATTGTTGTTTATTTACTTTTATTTTTTATTTTAATTCTATAAATTATTTTTGATATGTATATCAATATTTATTTACAACAAACTATCATTTATTTATTTTTATTCTTTTTTTTAATTATGAGTATTTTTGTTAGCCGGGAGCAGATGATAATTCGCCAAATATCGTTCCCATCACCGTCATTCATACTACAATTAATTTAATTTTAAATTATAAACCTGTCACTCATTTCATTTAAAATACTTAACTTTAATCTAAAATGCTTATATTACATAAATTTAAAATACTTCACACTTTTCATTTAAAAGAGAAAATAAATAAATAAATAAGAAATAATATCATAAATCAAAACATTTGATTTCAAAATCAAAGTATCATTTCTAATTTGTACACGCGATAAATAAAAGCTGTATTAGTATCTGTATTAGCGATTTTAAAAATGCTAAAAATCTGATTCATTAAATATTATTACATGAGTTCAATTTACGTCAAGAAAAGGTCCGAAAGTTGAGTTGTATAGCACATAATTATGGTAAACTTTGATTGTCTCACTGGTGCGAATTATTTTTTTGACGCGAGGCAGCGGTCCAAAAATTCATTCGCGGAGAACTTGCTTTGCGAATGATTACCTCCATGATTTAATATTTTAAATGTTCACGACGAATCAATCTTTTTTTTGTTTACTTTTATGAATAGAGAATTTGAACTGCGAATCTTTCGACTGAAGTTATTGCAGAATATATACATAATTGAACGCAAGTCATCTCTCAAATATTAATTTATTTTGAACGATCTTTCTTAAAATGTAACTTTTATGCAGTTTATTCGAAAAAATAATTTTGAATAAAAATGGCCGCTTGGCATATGAAAAAGCGATGCGGCATCCCGGAACTGTTGAGGACAGTCACATGACTTACAGTTTTATTATAGAGATTATATATTAGGCTATCGTACGTGGCACAGAAATCGCGATTATTTATCATTTGCCGATGGCAACGAGCGTTTTGTTTTCACTAATTTGCGATTATTAAGAAAAGTATTTGAGATATCGATTTAAAAGTCACCCCACACATGTAGAAAAAATTTTTGCATCCGAAAATACAATTTTTGTAAAAATTGGCTTGCAATTTTTCTTATTTATTTTTAAAAACTAGCTCCTTTCTAGAAAGGAAAGTGCGAAATCAAACTAAGAAACGCGCCATTTTGTTATTAAATAAAACATTGACTCTATTGTTGTACCTTATGCAGTTTATCCTAATTGTTGTCCGCATCGTTATGACGTCAATGTTACGAATGCACGTAATTGTTATTTATAATATAGATTGAGTAATAACAAATAAATAATAATAATAAATGAATAAAATAATCTTATTGGGTGGAGATTTCCGTCAAGTCAGTCTTACCTGTCATTTTTAGAAGTTCAAGATCACTAACAGTTTCAAGTTGCATTATTTACATTATGTAACTCACAGCAAATATACATGCCTTTCAAACAGAGAGAGTGTTAGCAAGTTCGCTGTTACAGGTTGGCGAATGTCAAATTGGGAAAACTATTGAGTTTCCCCAAATTTGTTATCCTGATATACAAGATCCAGTGCAGCAACTTTTCAGTAACATTGATTTTTCAACGGTGACACCCTAAAAGCTTAAAGGACGAACCATACTAACAGTGACAAACAATTTGTCAATTAAAATTAATAATAATATCTCCGAGCTCTGAAATTTACAATTGTGTATATAAAGACGTTTTCGATGCAGAAAAAAAAAAAAAAAAAAAAAAAAAAAAAAAGATAAAAACGTTTTCCTAATTGTGAATGGTGTAGATATTTTCAATATAATATGTATACACTTTTTAGTTTTAAAGAGTATCCAGCAACTATTGTGTGCATGCAAATGTTTTTTATATGCATGATGCTGGAAAAATACCCCTGTTTTCATATTTCTAAATGGTGTCCATATATTATGATGTGTATATATTTTTTATTTCAAAGTTCCCAATCCTAAGTGGAGAAGTTTTTATGGATGATATTTATTATACATATAATGCTGAAATTCGTGTATTCTAATATGCATATAGTATTTAAAAGAGTAGGCACTAGAGTGCAGATGCTCTGCGCGGGATCGACTAGTCAGTAAAATTATGTCATGTTAACACAATCATATACATTTTTCTCTTTAGTTTTATCAATGTTAAAATGCACTTCAAGCTAAGCATAACGTCATTTTCACCGGCGCAAACTTTTCACACGTACTTCATATACCTTACATTAATGCTTAAACACCATACACATAAATATAAATATATTTTGTATTTAATTGTAATGAAAAAATGGCATCAACAAAGTTATATTGCATAATGATAAAATAAACCCAATGGACAATATTCCCGTGACGTCACAATAAATATGAATTTTTATTCGCTTCTAAAACACGCGGATAAGTATTTTTACCGAAATTTAACTTGCAAATTAACAAATTCGGTCTTAAAACCGCGTGCTTATAATATTTATTATTTCTCTTTTATTCAACCACAGAGTTTAGAGAATAAACTCTGTGTTTCGCAACAGTAGGCGTTATCCGATTATGACGTCATTAGCAGAAGTAAAAGTTTAATTGAAAATTACGGTTAATTAATTAAATTTTCGAACAAACGAATGCACGATAACAAATCTGTGTCCAAATATCTTTCATTTAAAAAAGGAATGATGTAATTTGATGCAGTAGTTTGTTCTCACGGATTGTCGAAAGAAATCGCTTAGCGTTTTAAATATATAGATTTTTAAGAGACTTTGAAATAAAGAAAGCTTATACAACTCGCCAGAATAATCCCCTATTATCGCTGAATTATTATTATTAACACTTTCCAACCTAGTTGAAAAGTGTTTAGGACTTCGTTTTGTCTGGCCGTATGGCCGTCTGTCCATGCTCTAACTCCCGTAAATATGCTCGGATTGCCCTGTAATTTTTATATGTTATTGTCGTTATCTATAGCATGTTCCCTATTTCAACGGAAGTGTGTAGCACTTATGGTTTTTTTGCAGGGACACTCAAAAGAATTCCGTTACATTACGGTCTATGGGGAAAAATCATTTGCGGTTTATTTTAATGATGTTACACAATTTCAAACACATTTTAATTGATATATGTCACTAAGGTGCATTACAAGAATCTTAATATGGAATAGGGTGTGCATAACACTTATAGTTACTGTCGGATTTCCCTTCTCAGTCCACTTAACTTCGAAGTATAATCCGGTCTTTTGATATGCTGCCACCACCGATATGACTACGTGATATCGGACACGTTACGTGATGTAAATTGAAAAAAAGAACCTAACTCTTTCAATTAAACTTAAACTAACACTTTATTTACAATATTTACACTTAAAACTCGGATGTAACTTATCCGGTTCAACATTAAATTAAAAAAATACAGAAACTACTTTCTGTGTACCGCTAAGCTATGTTAGTTAACTCAGATCCGAGATTTCTATTAATCTCACACGCTTTTTCTCTTCCCTTCGCGAGATCTCGTTCCACACACGTGCCCAGAGCTCCTCTCTGATCAACCAACATGTTTCACTCCTACCTTCCAACTAAAAACTCACTCTGGTAAACTGCAGGGCACCCTTTATCAACCGGGCCCCTCCCCTCTCTCGGCCAGGTGTTTTTCTTTTCTTGACCGAAGATAATCTCCTTTTGATGGATCTGTCCTCTTATAGAATGCTGAAATGTCTCTTATCTATGAACTTACCATCACAAAGGAACCACTTCTTCCATTATATTCAACATTCTTCAATACCGATAACGTCGCCCACCTAATCGGATTAAGATTTTTCTTAAGAAAAAGCTTTGACAGTACACAGCAGAGACACATACAATAACATAATCCTCTAACAATAGTTTTTAAGTCTTGCAGCTGCCAGGGACCTGACAGTTACTTTACAGGGACAGTCAAAAGAATTCCGTTACATTACGTCTATGGAGAGAAATCGTCTGCGGTTTATTTAAATAATGTTTCACTATTTAAAACGCATTGAAATTTATATATATCACTAAGGTGCATTACAAGAGGCTTACAGAATATTGTGTGTATAGCAGGCATCGTTCACTGACAGGAACAAACAAAAGAATTCTGTACTGTCTGTTAACAATAATTCCTGGAAGTGCGTTTTAAATTACTGAACGCGATTTTAAATTTAACTCACTTTTTGTCTATTACGTGGTGTGTAATAAATTCTCTAGATCCTATACAGGGAAGCAAAAAAGTTCGCGAACACATTTCCGTTTATTGACAGAAACTCCAGAAGGAGAATTTTAAACTGTGCTACGCGTTTCCTAACTGAACTAAAATTTAGCATTCTATGTAGTATATATATAAATCTATAGATCCTATACAGGGCTGAATCAAAGTATTCGGATATTTTTCCGAATATTGTATACGTTGGAAATTCCGGAAATTATGTTTTTATATATGTTATGCGTTTTCCAAATTGTTTACTTAGATGTTATCTTTCAGTTTATTAAACGGTAATGATTTGTAAAATTTTTTGGAAAGTGTTACATAAAAGAAAGTGTTACATAATCTATGTTTGACGTATGATTTTTCGTTCTTGTTATAATTAAGGTGGGTGCTCCTAATATGGCCATGCTAAAGTTTAAGAATTTTCCCTCACTGTCATTTTGAAAAAATGAAAACCGTGAAAACCGCTTTATTTTTTTTAACGTTCTTTGGTTAATGGACTTTCATAAAGGAAATATTTCATTACCCATGAAAATAGTTTTATTAGCCCAAAAAAAACGGAATTCCAAAAGTCTACCAAGTGGCCATATCAGGAACATGTGCACATATAATATTGTGGTGGCGTGGTCGCATATATATAATCAAACGTATCATATCGTATTAAACGAAAAATATTTTATTCCAAAACAACGATTGTAAAAAAATGAAATGATGATGAATATTTACAAGACATGTTCGTACAATCTCAGGAACAACATCAAGACGAGGTCCAACTCCTTCTCTCCAAGACCAGACTGTCCCTTTTATAGGGAAGAAAAATCACTTCTCTCCACTGCATAATCCCTTGATTTTCTTTGATTGACGTTCCCTTCCATTCTTCCACTTCCACTTTCAGAGTACAACGAAATTCCTTTCTTTGGGTCTTGCTACCCATACAAAATAACTTCCTGACACATTTTAAACTCCTTCAGAAGATTTTGTTATAGATACAATTCACACACATTTGTCGTGGCTATTCAAGATAAGAAAGTTTTTCATTTCTACTTGAAATGAAATAAGAATGTTCTTTCATCAGGATAATCCTCTTTCAATGGGTGCCAATCAAGAAACTATTCACATTATTCTGGAATTATTTTAATCCCATTAGAAAGAACCAAATTGATGGCCAAGCCATCACAATATGTCCACCATTGTTCAATGTTTCACAAACCTCAATTTTCTTCAATTTAAAAATGCTGTTTTGCTAAATTAAATAATTTTGGTGTAAAATAAAATAAAAATGATACTCAAAATTATTTTTGTTATTCAAAAGTGGATTTGAAAGAGTATTTTTCATCAAAAGGTAAGTTGCTTAGAAAATTGTCATTACAATTGAAGTTTTTATTAAGAAAAAACGTGAAATCCTTTTAAAGTTAAAAAAAAAATCTTACAACAAATTACTTATCGCAATTGGAACAAATAAAAATGTCTTTATCCTTGGCTTGCATGGTGCACTTGATATGGCCACCTGGATGACCATATCTGGAGCATGTCAGCTTTCACAAAAATCGTTCAATTTTGAACAACTCGTAAAATATACACCATGAATGACAGCACCGATTGATAGAGCATTAAAAACTGAACAGAGTATGATGATATTGATAAAAAAAAAAATCTTTTAAAAACGTGCATAAAAAAAGAGGCTTATAAGAGAAAAACAAGAAGCCATCACACCGAAAACATAAAATAAGAAATTGTCGTCAAATTCCACAACCTAGCTGAATGGCAAGTGATCACATGATACACTTAGGAAACTCCTTCACGGTACGCTTATGCCATTTAACGAATTTTTTGGTTAGCTAACGTATAATAGGGGGATGGCCATATCAGGAACATGACCATAACAGGGGCACCGACCTTTCTATTATAATTATATTAACTGCTAATTCTTAAATTGTTAATTTTAGAGATCTTTGTAAACGTTACTTAATTCAAAATTTCATATAACTTCATGAGTTATAGTTAGAATTTAAAAAAAAAAAAAAAAAAAAAAAATTATCCCACTTTTTATTTTTTATTTATATTTTCTACATTTTAGTGTTTAAAATATTCCATTGTTCAAGTTTCACAGCCAATTGTCCTATTTTGGCGAGAGTGGTTTGGCACATAATTAACTCCGTTGTTTTTGTAACTCGTAAAAAGCTGTAACCATAAAGATTATTTGGCCTTACATGAGGGTAAGAGGAAAAAGCTTTAAAATTAATTTATTAATTTATAATTAAGTTCTAAATATATTAAAATATTCTATTGCCATCGGAAATACAACTTTGTACATATTTCTTACAATTCTAGCCTATCAGGAAGGGAGGGTTAAAATTCAATTACAAATTTCCATCTTTACGTGCAAAAACTAATTGAGTTCAATAAATGAGTGTAAAAACATCCTCCATACTCTAACAACCAAATCAAAAAGACCCCATTATTTTATTACCAAAACTTACATAATTATGATGCTTTGAATTGTATTAATTTTTAGTGTTTTCCGTCATTAAAACTCCGTCTTTCAGTCTTTTTGCTCCAGAAAACAAAGAAAATTCATAACATTCATATAATCATATCTTGGTAAATTTTAGACATACAAACTTTTTTTTTTACTTACATGGAGAATGTTTTTTCTAAACATAAAATTGTAAACTATATAAATATTTAAATTTAGTAACTTTTACAAAAATTATTAATGTATATAGCCAGGGATCTGTTTAGGAAGAAACTGGGACTTTTAAAAGAATCTTTCCTAAAACTTTTCATCTTAAAACAGGATCCTTCACAAAACTTTTCATCTTAAAACAGGACCCTTCACAAAACTTTCCATCTTAAAACAAGACCCTTCACAAAGTTCTTTGTCTTAAAAGTGGATCTTTCACAAAACTTTTCCATCTCCAAACTGAACCTTTCCCAAATTTAATCATTTAAAAGTAAAATCTGACCTGACACAAAACCACTGAAGTCACTAGAGAACCTAATTATCTATCCTTTCCATATATAAAGGATCATGTAAATATGTATAAACAGGAACCTGAATATTGCGATAATTTCAACTTCCCAAATGTATGACTAGTTTTTTCACAAATATAAAAAGCTGTTCACAATTTCTCAAAAACAGGACCGTGTGAGGAAAGTCTGGACAGACCCCTGATAGCTTTTAATATAGTGAATATAATTTCAAATTCCCAAATGTATGACTAGTTTTTTCACAAATATAAAAAGCTGTTCACAATTTTCAAAAACAGGACCCTGTGAGAAAAGTCTGGACAGACCCCTGATAGCTTTTAATATAGTGAATATAATTTCAAATTCCCAAATGTATGACTAGTTTTTTCACAAATATAAAAAGCTGTTCACAATTTTTCAAAAACAGGACCCTGTGAGAAAAGTCTGGACAGACCCCTGATAGCATTTAATATAGTGGATAAAAACAATTGAACATTTTTTCAGTTGGACGAATACCTCTAAAATTAACGTTTTACGAATTACTATTAGTCAGCGATAAAAGAGGGACCCTTTAGATATATATATATATATATATATATATATATATATATATATATATATATATATATATATATATATATATTTTTTTTTTTTTTTTTTTTTTTTTTTTTTTTTTTCCCATGTATGTGACCACATAACTTTTACAAGGGTGCTCCAATTTCTTTAATTCTTCTTTTATTAGAAAAGGTTCAATTTGAGGGTGGTCGCATTGTATTTTTATAAATAGAAGTGCCCTAATAAATTTTGATGTCAAAACTCTTTCTATAAATAGAACAATAGCAACCACTCTGACGCTAAAAGGAAAAAAAAAAAAAAAAAAAGAACTCTGCGTCGGCCGGGAGTCGAACCCGGGTCAACTGCTTGGAAGGCAGCTATGCTAACCGTTATACCACCGACGCTTGAAAGCTTTTCTGTAACTGACTATAAATCCATATTGCACCTGACAGAGATAGTCAACCAAGTAACTCTGATGTGCAGTGAAGTTGTTCATCAGTGGAAAGCTAAAGATAAGCTGAAGAAACCCTTAACGGCCCATTGGCCGATTGTCAACAGTGCTATTGATTGTATTAAAAGCAATTTATACAAAAATTATTGATGTATATAGCCAAGGATCTGTTTAGGAAGAAACTGGGACTTTTAAAAGAATCCTTCACAAAATTTTTCATCTCAAAACAGAACTCTTCACAAAACTTTTCATCTTAAAACAGAACTCTTCACAAAGTTCTTTATCCTAAAAGTAGATCTTTCACAAGACTTTTCCATCTCCAAACTGAACCTTTCACAAATTTAATCATTTAAAGGTACAATCTGACTTGACACAAAGCAGCTGAAGTCACTAAAGAACCTATTATCTATCCTTTCCATATATAAAGGATCATGTTAAATATGTATAAAGCAAGAACCTGAATATAGCGATCATTTCAAATTCACAAATTTATGACTAGATTTTTCACAGATATAAAAAGCTCTTCACAATTTCTCAAAAACAGGACCCTGTGAGAAAAGTCTGGATGACTCCTGATAGCTTTTAATATAGTTGAGAAAAACATTTGAACATTTTTGCAGTTGGACGAATACCTCTAAAATTAACTTTTTACGAATTACTATTAGTCAGCGATAAAAGAGGAACCTTATATATATATATATATATATATATATATATATATATATAGGGTAGATGTGCCAGTAATGGACCGCCTTCTAGTAATGGGCACCCTTCAATATTTTTGGTTTATAAAAAAATAACCCATAAAAATTTAGCTTTTTTTATTTCATTAATATGCTTTCTTTAAATTCTAGTTTTAAATACAATCATAATATCAATTATCTATTACTTATTGTGGGGTGTCCATTACTGGAATTTAGGGTGTTTTGATTTATTTCTGTTATTTACAATTAAATTTCGATTCACATTGGGAAATGTGACTATGAGCATGGTTAAATATTGTTGCTAGATTAATATAATATTAAAAAATGTGGAATATAACAATTATATAACTATTAATTAAAAAATAATTTTTATTACTGGTACATCTACCCTCTATATATATATGTTTTGTTTTGTTTTTTTCATGTATGTGAGCACATATCTTTTAACCAGCCTCTGACGGTCTTGCAAAAGGGCAAATCTGTAATGTTTTTTTTTCTCTGCATTTTGTTTTAAATGCTAAGAAAAACTAATTTTTCAACATTGAATATTAAAACTTAATTACAAATATGAATGTAATCCTTGAGAATATTATTCATTGTTCAGTGCATTAAAACTGCAATAGAATTTTATTACTTTCAATAATGCTTATATTGCAGTGAATGTATTAATACGGGCTTGTCAGTGAAAGGGTTTTAAAAGGGTGTTCCAATTTCTTTTATTCTTTTATTAGAAAAAGTTCAATTTGAGAGGGTGGTCTCATCTCATTGTATTTTTATAAATAGAAGTGCCCTTATAAATTTTGATGTCAAAACTTTTTCTGTAAATGGCTTGGGTTGATTATTGACGGCCAATTATCTACACATGGGATATAGGCCCGGGGGGAGTGCCCTTCGTGGGTGTCTTTCTAAGGGTCTTTCTAACCCGTATTTACGCATGGATAAATCCACGGCTCGAAGAAAACCACGAAAACTCCGAACGATTAGGTTGCCCCACCAGTGGCTGAGAGGTTCTGCTCTCGAAGCTGGTAGACGGGAGGTGCTGGGTTCGTTCCCAATCGCGCCCGTCGGCCTAATCGTTCGGAGTTTTCTTCGAGCCGTGGATTTATCCATGCGTAAATACGGGTTAGGTTCCCTTAGAAAGACCCCCACGAAGGGCACTCCCCCCGGGCCTATATCCCAAGTGCAGATAATTGGCCGTCAATAATCAACTCAACCCAACCCGAACGATTAGGCCGATGGACGCGATTGGGATCGAACCCAGCACCTCCCGTCTACCAGCTTCGAGAGCAGAACCTCTCAGCCACTGGTGGGGCTTCTGTAAATGGAGCAATAGCAACCACTCTGATGCTAAAAGGGCAAAAAAAGCAATTGCGTCGGCCGGGAGTCGAACCCGGGTCAACTGCTTGGAAGGCAGCTATGCTAACCGTTATACCCAGGCCCTTATTATCGCATGGGCAAATCGGGACTTTGCCCAGGGGCCCCAGAACTCAAGGGGCCCCCAAATTCCTATATTAATTTATATATATATAAAAAATTCCTACCCCCCCCCCCCCCCTAATTCCAACTCTGAAAAGTTTTGAATACAAAATACATATTTCATTGTTAAAAGATTCTACTAAACTTTCTGAAAAACAAATTTAATTTTGAATTCACAGAGCTCAGTACTTTCGCAAAGCTAACCTCAACCACTCAGTAGCAAAGCACCGCTCTGCTTTGGTTGCAAGCACAGAGCATAGAAGCTATATGCTTTATTAGCTAATTTGTCATCTTTTTAGATTTATTGAAAAAACACTTTCTACTTGTGAAGTAGAATCTATTTGATTTGATATTATGTTGTGTGTGGTACAACTTGAATTTTTTTTTTTTTTTTTTTTTAAAGTAACTTGATTAACTCATATTTACTTGTTAGAGTATTTCACACTCTTTCTTAAGCAAAAGCTATTAAATTCATCTTAAAGTAATATTTAACAAGTTGGTAAAGTTATATAAAAAAGTTTTGTTCTGTATTAAGAAAAAAAAAAGGTATTTTTATTAATTAAGGTACTTAATTTAGAATTGACGGAGCTAAGAATTTTCATATATTTAAAATCAAAGGTGCGAAAATATTGTTTATGCATTACACATATGATTAACCATCAGTTCTATTTGAATAAATTGCAACGATTCGAATGGGGTCTCCTAATTTATCTTTGCCCAGGGCCCCAATTAGTCATGATCGGGGCCTGGTTATACCACCGACGCTTGGAGAGAATTTTTGTAACTAATTTCATGAAGCAAAACATAATATACAATGCACCTGACCGAGATCAAATAAGAAAGAAAGATATTCGTGATATGCAGAGAAGTTGTTCATCAGTGGAAAGATAAAGATAAGCTGAAGGAACGAAACGGGCCATTGGCCGATTGTCAACAGTGCTATTGACTCTTTATGTTATGTAACAATCTATTTCTTATTCTGGTGCGTTAACATCACGCGACAAGCCAGTGAAAACTGTTGTATCAGCAAAATGTAAGGAAACACAAAACATAGTGACACCTGTAGATCCCGATTTCTGCATGGACAAGTTGGGCATTTGCCAAATCCCCCATGATTTAGGACCCACCGCCCCCATCTCAAAAAACAAAAATTAATAATGAAATCGCTGGCCAAACTTATAAGGGCACTACAAAGTACAAAGAATCATAAATTATATACAATTCTAAGTATTAATAAACATTATACAATAGTTATTTATAATCCAAGAGTCTTGTTCATTTTTATTATTATTTTTTTAAATAGTATATATATTTTATAAATATAAGAAGTATTTCAAATTTTTAATGGTCAAATATTTTAAGACCGTGATTATAAGTTCGAATTTATACTTTTACTTACCCATCATACGTAGTATAGGGTAAGTCTTGTAATCGTTTTGAAAATCGAAAAAAAAAAAAAATTGACGGATTTACACGTTTTAGACACTGGAGATTCCGGAAAACATATTTTTAGAAAAAAAAAATGTCGTCCGTCTGTGTGTCTGTGTGTCTGTAAACTTTCTATCTCCCGAAAAAAATTGAGATATAGACTTGAAATTTGGTATGTACTTAGTATGTAATAATGGGAAGAAGCCTATTGAATTTCAGTAACTTCGATTATCCGGAACTATTTTTTTCGGACTCTCGAACTATTCGTTCTGATAAAAGGTATATAAAAATTTTCAAAATTGTGTTTTTTAAGGAGTGAATATAAAAGACAATAAAAAAACATAAATTTTGCATAAAACATGAAGTCGATCGGATAATGAGTTGCCGAGATATTTGTTTTCCTATTCTCCACACTCTTAGATTTTTCATGACCCTGTATTTCAACCAAATTTCAATTCAAAGATATATTTTAATTGGAAATGAGACGCATAATCAGATGCAATAAATCGCTAGTTAATAGGATTATTGATTTTGGAGTTATAAGGATGTTTCTTTTAAGCAATTCAGCAATCGAGCCTTTAAAGTTTATGACGTCATCAATCCACGATTTTATTTGAATTGCAATGCATTTTATAAGTAGTTTACGCATTTTTTATTTTAATATTTTATATTATGCATATCCATGATGGGTAAGTATTACGGTGGCCCCCAACGACTAGTTTTAATAAGAAATGTAACCACCTGTATTTTGTAGAAACTTGGACGTAAGACGCGACACGCTTGGAACAAATTTTCATAGTTATTCCATTGTAGCTCGCTAAAGTCCTGCACGGGTCGGGTTGCACACGACCCAACCGCAATCCTGAACTGAAATACAATTAATCCTTATTTTAATACAATTATAAAAAATTAGTCTACAATTATTTCTCTAATATGAATTTTATCTTTTTACTTTCTTCTAATCTGTACAACAAGAAAGTATTGGATTCATGAAAATTTTCGACTTCCGGTTTTCGACGGATTTATACGATTTGGTATATGTCCTGAACACGATTTGACTGTTTTTAGGAACTGTCTGTCTGTGACTCTGTCTGTATGTATGTATGTGACAAAAATTTTGTGGGCGCTCTATCTCAAGAACTAATGCAAGAAATTTAATAAAACTTTATATTCAGTTAGTCCCTGATATAAATTGGTGCTGATTAGTTTTTGGTGTAAATCGCACAACAGATGGCGCTGCTATGCGGCATTTTTCGCGATTTCCGCAGTTGCTCTATCTCAAGAACTGGTTTTCATCAAACTTCAGATTCAGTTTGACCTTGACATAAATAGACGCTGAATACGTTTTCGTGTAGATATCCCAACAGGTGGCACTGCTATGCTACTTTTTTCATGATTTTCACGATAGCTAGATCTCAAGAAGTAATGCAGCGAATTACATCAAACTTCAGATTCTGTTAGACCTTGCCATAAAGAGATGCTGATTACGTTTTGGTGTAAATAGCAAATGAGGTGGCGCTGCTATGCTACTTTTTCATGATTTTCACTATAAATGTATCTCAAGAACTAATGCACGGATTTTCATCAAATTCAAATTCAGTTATACGTTGACATAAGTTGTTGTTGATTAGGTTTTGGTGTAAAACTCCCAACAGGTGGCGCTGCTATGCTGCATTTTTCAGGATCTACACGATTTTAGCGATAGTCATACCTCAAGAACTAATGCACGGAATTTAATAAAGCTTTAAATTCAGTTAGACCTTCATATACATTTGTGTTGAGATTCGTTTTTATAGTGTATACGAAACCTATATTTGAGATAGAAGAAAGTTTTGGGATTGGCACATCCGACTAGTTTTATGTAAAAATGAACACATATACATGCATTAATATTTATATATACTGGGTGTCCCAAAAACCTTGACCTCGGCTTTTATTCCTTAAATATTGTTCATGGACATATATTATAATTTACAAAGTTAGATAAAAACTAGTCGGATGTGTCAATCCCAAAACTTTCTTCTATCTCACACAGGTTTCGCATGCACTAAAAAGAATCAGCACCCATTTATATCAATGTCTAACTGAAACTCAAGTTTTATTAAATTCCGTGCAATATTTCTTGAGATATGACTATCGCTAAAATCGTGTAAATCCTGCAAAATGCTGCATAGCACCGCCACCTGCTGGTTGATTTTTACCAAAAACTAATCAGCACCATTTCATATCAGAGACTAACTCAATATAAAGTTTTATTAAATTCCGAGCATTAGTTCTTGAGATAGAGATAGTGCGGAAATCGTGAAAAATGCTGCATAGTAGCGCCACCTGCTGGGCGATTTTTACCAATTCCAAACAGCACCAATTTATATCAGGGACTAACTGAATATAAAGTTTTATTAAATTCCGAGCATTAGTTCTTGAGATAGAGCGCCCACAAAATTTTTGCCACATACAGACAGCAGACAGAGTCACAGACAGACATTTTCTAAAAATAGTCAAATCGTGTTTAGGACCTTCTAAAACGTATAAATCCGTCGAAAAGTAGAAGTCGAAAATTTTCATGAATCCAATACTTTTTTCTTGTAAAGATAGACTAAAAGTAAAAAGGTACAGAATTTTATGAAATCGATTAAATCAGAAGAAATACAAAACTTAAATTCTTATACGGCCCCTGTACAAAATATTTTTCGATGAATAAAATGTGCCCCATACACTAATAAAGTCATGTACAAAATTCCAGCATTTTATCACAAAAAAGTCGCAGATATATGAAAGTACATAAATGCTGATTTAAACCCCTTTTCGATGTCTAGATGTGAGTTTGCAAAGGGGAAAAAATCATGTCGGATGATTGCTTTTCAGGGGCCGTACACAAATTATAAAATAAAACAATGATTGCATAAATAAATAATAATTGTGCTATTTATTTGTACAAAAGTACCTTTCAACAACTTTCTCATGTAAGGACGCGTCTGTTGCGATTATGTGACGCACCAATCAGAGGCAGATATTTGCATAGGCAAACATGTCTAATCTGTTTTAATGTTCATTGACTGTGCCATTTCCAAGTTTTATTCTGTAATTAATCGTGTAAAATTTTAAGGTATTTTTCAGAAAGCATAGTTTTGTAAATAAAACTAAAGATAAGAGGCATTTTTCCTTGCCCATCATACGTAGTATAGGGTAAGTCTTGTAATCGTTTTGAAAATCGAAAAAATAAATTTGACGGATTTACACGTTTCAGACACTGGAGATGCCGGAAAACATATTTTTAGAAAAAAATTTGCTGTCCGTCTGTCTGTGTATCTGTAAACGCTCTATTTCCCGAACAAATTGAGATAGAGACTTGAAATTTTGTATGTACTTAGTATGTTATAATGGGAAGAAGCTTATTGAATTTCAGTAACCTCGATTATCCGGAACTATTTTTTTTCGGTCTCTCGAAATATTCGTTCTGATAAAAGGTACATAAAATTTTTCAAAATTGTTTATTTTAAGGAGTGAATATAAAAGACAATAACAAAAACATAAATTTTGCATAAAGAATGAAGTCGATCGGATAATAAGTTGCCGAGATATTTGTAATGATATTTTCCACACTCTTCTATTTTTTCATAACACTGTATTTCATTCAAATTTAAATTCAGAGATATATTTTAATTGGAAATGAGACGCTTAATCCGACGCAATAAACCGTTAGTTAATATGATTATCATTTTTGGAGTCATAAGAATGCTTCTTTTACGCAATTCAGTAATAGAGCATTTAAAGTGTATGACGTCATTAAAGCCACGATTTTATTCGAATTGCAATGCATTTTATAAATAGTTTACACATGTTTTATTTTCATATTTTATATTATGTATATCCATGATGGGTAAGTATTACGCTGGTCTCCAACGATTAGTTTATTGACGACTAGCTTATAATGCATTTCTGCGCCGCGTCATCTGCACCCTAGCTGTAAACATTTAATTTTAATTTATGATTAAACCCCTCACCAAACTTTGTTTAAACATACCCTTGCGACTTTTTGTAAGTGACCTTATTAGTGTATGGGGCACATTTTACTCATTGGGAATTTTTTTTGTACGGGGACCATATAAACATTTAAATGTTGTATTTCTTCAAATTTATCCCTAAAATCAATCCCTGAAAATTTTAATCGATTTCATAATAACTAGCTGACCCGCCCGGCGTTGCCCGGGCAGACTGTCATTCAAAAATATAACAGTGGAGTGGACTTCATAAAAAAAAAGGACTCAATAATATTTATTTATACTAAAAACTTGTAAAAAAATAAATAAGAGCTAAATTTTCAAAAGTATAACAGTTACGTTTAAAAAATGAAACGGTCAGGGGAAATTATTACATTTACTTTTCCCTTTTTACTAAAAATCCCTTTTTCAAAATCATTGCTTTGTTTACATTTTAAATTTTATATTGCTAATTGTATTTTTCAAATTATAAATATTAAATGCTTACACAAAAATCAATATTTCAAATGAAAATGTATAAAAATATATCTATTTAATTGTTAATGTTGACAAATTATAATTACAATTTATTTGCACCGTAATCAAGAAATCATTGTTTGTTTCGCTTTTATTCCTGTAGATGGCAGTACCAAACAGTTAAATGTAAAAAATTCTGCCGTAAATCCTGCCAAAGGACTTTTACACAATAACCAGTGAGATGCGTTTCATTCGGGCGTTGCCATTAAACAATTAACAAATAATCGAGATTTCTGTGCCACTTACGATAGCGTAATATATATATAGATATAACCATAAATGAAACATCACCATAACACCAACTTAAACTATGAAATAATGATTAAGTATGTAAAAATTAGTTGATAATAAAAGTATTCCCCAACACACTGAATATGGATACCAAAAACTTATTTAAAAGAAGAAGAAATTAAATTAAAAATTAAATAAATGAAATTGAATGAATAAAATGAAATTTGTGGAATTTAGACAGAATTTTCAAGTCCCAAATGCCTAAATATCACAAATAAAATGAGTGGTTTCATCATCATATTAGCCATAACATTGCTAAAGAATATGATTTTGGGACTACCTACTCATAAACAATGAATCAAACCTGTGAAAAAATATAAAATAAATACAATATTAAAAAGGAAAGAAACCATACATATAATATACAGATAAAACATGAAATAGAGTCATAAAGTACATAATCCATTTGGATTAAAAAAGATACCTGTGCACCACATGAACCACACATGAACACAACCAAGCAGAGGGAATGAATTGCAAAAAATCATTACATGTTGCCAAATTTAGATTTAGAAAATGATTTACTATGTTACCAGAATAGATTTTAGAATAATATGAATATTATTGTAAAGCAACAGAAACATTGGTGCTGCTATCTATAAGGGTAAAAAGTGAATATACGCTAAAATAGTATTGGATGAAAATTAATATTTAAAAATTAAACCATATACTATCTAAAGATGATAGCAATTAGTTAAAAAATAAATAAATGAAATTAATTAATAAATAATAAATAGAATATCCAATTACATAAAAGTAATTTATGTATTAATGAATAATTCTATCTTAAAAATAAGATGGAAGATGGAAAAATTAATAATTAAAGCAACATAAAAATATATGTACCATGAAATGACATAGTAACTATTAAATAGCTGTGCCAAAAATTCAATATCACATAAATTAAATTAAATTAAAATACTAAATATTTGAATTAAGATACAAAGGATTTAAAATTAATATTAATTAAATATTGAAATTAATTAGTAACATATAATGTTTCTTCATACAAAGTTAAAAATTAAATACACGTGCTATAAGTGGTAAGGGTAGAACGTTTAATAAAAATTAAAACATGTATTATATTAACACTTTAGAAAAGTATACATTTATATATATATATATATATATATATATTCTGTACCTGTTTTTTACGTAACTTTGTAATTTATAATATACGCCTACGATCAATATTTAAGGCATAAAAGACATCCTGTATAAATTGTTTCATTTGAAAAATATTTAGGACATTTCTTTTGAAAAATCCGGTCGAGCCTTTGAAATCGACCCGAACCCAAAACTTTTAAAGTACACCTGACCCGCAAAAAAAATTAGCACTAACCCAACCCAATCCGAACCGCAGGTCGCGTTACCCGACACAATGCAGGACTGTAGTTGCTGCACAGTTGGTAATACATGTTTCATCCACTATATACAAAATTCTTTATAAGTTATGTTTTAATCTTTTATTTCAGATACATTTTCACGGTTATGACGTCAATAATTTGCATCAGCATGTACCTCCGTGCCTACTACCAGAAGAGTTTGGAGGCACACTGGGTCCTTTCAAAAACGACCCATTTTACGAGTCGCTGCTACAAAGTGAAGAACAATTCTTGGAACAACAAAAATACCGTTACATAGCAAAGAATGAACATTAATTATTTTTACATGCAGTAGAGTGCGGTTTGTTAAAATGTATGCCTGAATAAAGTGTGAAGGAGCACAGATAAGTTACATATATACTAGAGATGAGACGGGCTCAGTCCATATCCGAACCCGGCTCCGAAAGAGGTTTGGGCTTGGTTTTCATACCAGTCTCCGCTCTCAGGCTCAAAATAAAAAAATTATTTATTTACCAAAAAAAAAAAAAAAAGAAGAAGAAGAAGAAGACACTATTTATAAGAAATAAGAATATAGCCTAAGTTTTTTATAAAATACACTTTATATAATACTTTAAAAATCAGGTGAAAGGGAATCGAATTGTCATTCATAGGTTATAAGGATAAATATCTAATTCTGAAGCTTTTGCACAGTCAGTTTTAGTAACATTAACAAGTCGTGGGATATCCCTTGTCTATCCTCGTTTTCTGTTTGAAGTTGTTTTCTAAAATTATAGAATAACAGAACTCGTGTATTTTTCAATAGTTCTACAATGATATTTTAAAATATTTATAATTGTGACTTTGCAGATTTGTGCCAGTGGGGGGGGGGGGGGGTTCAGAATCATTTTAAAAAGATGCTATTTTAAACAGATTTCCAGGAACATGAAACTAACGAAACATTGTCAAGGGGTGCATTTAGGATTAATATTTCTTTCTATCTAACAATAGATTTTTAAATGGCAAAATTACCGCGAAATAATTTTAAAATGTTAAATTTTTTGTACTGCTTAGTTTCAATACCAGAGTCGGACGGGCTCGGGCTCTGACTCCAAAAATGAGCCTGAACTCATCTCTAATATATACAGATGCATAATATATACTAGCCTTGATTTCTTCTTATATCATCTATCCAACTTTAAGCATCTGAACTGGGTCCAGTTCTAACAGGTTCGGATAATCAGTAATTTATTATATTTATAAATTCCAAAATTTTTCAATTAGAATTGTTTTTTTTTAAATGTTTTTTTAACTTAATAAAAGCTTTTTTTTTTTTTTTTTTTTTTCGTGTCGGGAAGCATTTGACCGACTGACGTTAAAATTTTCTGTAATATAAAACAATACAACTGTTTGCTTTGGTAAATGCTCATTATTTTGTTATCGATATTGCCTTGGAGTAAGCCTCTGCTGTCATTCATTCGCTGAATAAGTATTGCATGCTGTATATAATTGATTAATTAATTAATTAATTTGGGCTCAACGAGAACCTGCTTGAATATTAAAATAATCAGAAATGATAAAGGTTTTTTTTTTTTTTTTTTTTTTTTTTCTAAGCTTGTGGCTTATGTGTATTCTGATGAGAACAAAGCTAGAGAAAAAAGAAAGAAAGAAAATAAAAGGGGAAAAAAAGAAAAACAGAAAGAAAAAACAGAAGAAGCTTATTAATAATGTGTTCTGGTTCCACATAGCATATTAAATTTATGAATGAATATGTGTAAAATAGCTTTAAAAAGTATTTGTTATGATATATTGTAATTGTTTATTTATTTTACTAAAGTTTTTTCGTAGAAAACAAGATGCTGTTTTGTTATTATGTATACTTTTAAAATATATACGCCACAGATTCTACATAAAGTTAAATACATATATCTATTACTTAAAAACTCGATTCTCTCTATTATAAAACAAGTGGGTAAGTGTGATCGAAGATCGCACAAAGGCTTGTTTAATATTCCTTTTAAAGCACTTTATCCTTTACATAACAAATCAAAATCATTAATTTAAAATTTTTAAATCCTTATCCTTTATGAATACACTTTATCAATAAAATCATAGAACACCATTAAATTTCATATTAAATTGATTACAAGAGGAAGCTTTTTTTTTTTATCAAATTAATAATATTCACGAATTGCTTTTCAGACAAGTCTAACAGCATATGTTTTACAAAAACTAGTGTTGAAATCGGTAACAAAAATTCATCTAAAACATTAAATTATATAATTTAAATTTTGAATGATAAAATAAAAATCACTTCAATGTAAGAAAGTTTAATAAATTAAAAGTGAGATGGCAGCACTAGTCATTAACGAGAATTAATGATTTAACGAGGAAACTTAATATTTAAAAATAAGTGCTGTTTAAAAATAAAAAATAATTAAATTATTTAAATAAAATTCAAAATTCATAAATTTTTAAAATTTCAAAAATTTAGCGGAAGTTTAAACAAAATTTACAATTTCGTCAATTTTTTTAAAAAAGAATTTTTGAATTAAAAAAAATAATTGATAATATAATTTTAAACAACTTTTGGCCTTAAACTGGGAAAAAAAATTACAAAAATTCTACAAAATTGAATCAATTAGATAATGAAATCTATTCTGGAAAAAAAATTTCAAACTTCGACGGTTCGGAGTTTTTCGTGGTTTTCTTCGAACCTTGCGTTAATACGGGTTAGGATCCCTTAAAAAGACCCCCACGGAGGGCACTCCCCCTAGGGCCTATATCCCTCGTGTAGATAATTGGCCGTCATAAAATCAACCAACCAGCCATCAAACTTTGACGCCCAGCTTTGATCTAGGAACCATCTGAACAGTAAGCAAACACGCTACCACTGAGCCACCTAGCCCACACACGCACACACACACACACACACACACACACACATACAAAAAAAACTGAAATTAAGTTTCTGTTTTAAAATTTGGTTGGATGTCATTAAATTAATTCATTTAATTAAAATAACATACAACTTTTTCGAAATTTTTGAATTTGTCGTGTAATCGGAGGTATATCCAGTTATAAATATGCAAAATTTCAAGTATCTAACTTATACAGTTTCCGAGAACGAATTCTGTGACAGGCAAACAGAGGAATAAGACGAATAGGGCTTCATCAGATAAACGAAACCCTAAAAAAAGTAACTAATGCTGCTACTGTTGCCGTAATTCAATTTGTCGTGACCTTTTCACTTTCTCGGCTCATACTGCAAAAACTATTGCATATAAAAACATCAAAACTAATAGTTTTATAGAGAAATGTATGAAAAACACGCTGAAACAGACAGTTTTTAAATCGATGAATTATTTTAAGTTCTATTTAATGTCAAGTCGATCCTGATAATTCAGTTAAATAAGTTTTAAATAAGATTTCTTTTGTTTGCGAAACTGTATAACTATTGTAATTTTTATTTGTATTTCTTGCCGAACAATCAATTTATAGTTTAGCTTTTGCCAAAATTATTTTTTAAAAGTTTTTAAATCGTTTCAGTAGTTCTCGAAAGAAAGCTGCACCAATATGTCAGCTGTTTTACATTGAGTTTTTTCTTTTTGTTTGTTGTATGCAAAATTGCAAACTGTTATATATTTTATTATTATTATATATTTTATTATTATTTTCTTTTTGCTGAACCATCAATTTATAGTTTAGCTTATGACAAAACAATTTAAAAAGTATTGAAATCACTTCATTAGTCCCGAGATAAAGCTACAGCAATGTCATCTGTTTTACATTGAAGTTTTTTGTTTGTTTGTACGCAAAATCACGTAGCTATTATATAATTTTTTTATTATTATTTCTTGCTGAACGATCAACTTATAGTTTAGCTTTTGCCAAAATTATTTTTAAAATGTTTTTAAATCATTTCAGTAGTTCTCGAAAGAAAGCTACACCAATCTGTCAGCTGTTTTACATTGGATTTTTATTTTTGTTTGTTGTATGCAAAATCGCAAACTGTTATATATTTTTTTATTATTATTTCTTGCTGAAAGAACTAGTTAGTTTAACTTCTGCCAAAACTATTAAAAGAAAATACATCTATCTAAAATACATACAAATTCATACAATCTAAAAACGCTTTAGTAGTTCCCGAGAAAAAGCTACATCAATGTCACCTGTATTACATTAAGGATTTTGTTTGTTTGTTTGCAAAATCGCGAAACAATTATATATTTTATTATTATTATTTCTTGCTGAACCATCAATTTATAGTTTAGCTTGTGACAAGACAATTTAAAAAAGTATTGAAATCACTTCATTAGTCCCGAGATAAAGCTACAGCAATGTCATCTGTTTTACATTGAAGTTTTTTGTTTGTTTGTACGCAAAATCACGTAGCTATTATATAATTTTTTTATTATTATTTCTTGCTGAACGATCAACTTATAGTTTAGCTTTTGCCAAAATTATTTTTAAAATGTTTTTAAATCATTTCAGTAGTTCTCGAAAGAAAGCTACACCAATCTGTCAGCTGTTTTACATTGGATTTTTATTTTTGTTTGTTGTATGCAAAATCGCAAACTGTTATATATTTTTTTATTATTATTTCTTGCTGAAAGAACTAGTTAGTTTAACTTCTGCCAAAACTATTAAAAGAAAATACATCTATCTAAAATACATACAAATTCATACAATCTAAAAACGCTTTAGTAGTTCCCGAGAAAAAGCTACATCAATGTCACCTGTATTACATTAAGGATTTTGTTTGTTTGTTTGCAAAATCGCGAAACAATTATATATTTTATTATTATTATTTCTTGCTGAACCATCAATTTATAGTTTAGCTTGTGACAAAACAATTTAAAAAAGTATTGAAATCACTTCATTAGTCCCGAGATAAAGCTACAGCAATGTCATCTGTTTTACATTGAAGTTTTTTGTTTGTTTGTACGCAAAATCACGTAGCTATTATATAATTTTTTTATTATTATTTCTTGCTGAACGATCAACTTATAGTTTAGCTTTTGCCAAAATTATTTTTAAAATGTTTTTAAATCATTTCAGTAGTTCTCGAAAGAAAGCTACACCAATCTGTCAGCTGTTTTACATTGGATTTTTATTTTTGTTTGTTGTATGCAAAATCGCAAACTGTTATATATTTTTTTATTATTATTTCTAGCTGAACGAACTAGTTAGTTTAACTTCTGCCAAAACTATTAAAAGAAAAGTTTTAAAAACATTTTAGTAGTTCCCGAGAAAAAGCTACATCAGTGTCAGCTGTATTACATTAAGGATTTTGTTTGTTTGTTTGTTTACTTGTTTGCAAAATCGCGAAACAATTATATATTTTATTATTATTATTTCTTGCTGAACCATCAGTTTATAGTTTAGCTTATGACAAAACAATTTAAAAAAGTATTGAAATCACTTCATTAGTCCCGAGATAAAGCTACAGCAATGTCATCTGTTTTACATTGAAGTTTTTTGTTTGTTTGTACGCAAAATCACGTAACTATTATATAATTTTTTATTATTATTTCTTGCTGAACGATCAATTTATAGTTTAGCTTTTGCCAAAATTATTTTTAAAATGTTTTTAAATCGTTTCAGTAGCTCTCGAAAGAAAGCTACACCAATCTGTCAGCTGTTTTACATTGGATTTTTATTTTTGTTTGTTGTATGCAAAATCGCAAACTGTTATATATTTTTTTATTATTATTTCTTGCTGAACGAACTAGTTAGTTTAACTTCTGCCAAAACTATTAAAATAAAAGTATTAAAAACTCTTTAGTAGTTCCCGAGAAAAAGCTACACCAATGTCAGCTGTATTACATTAAGGATTTTGTTTGTTAGGGTTTTTTCAAAGGGTTTCGTTTAATATTTCTTTCAAAACACTTTAAAATCCAAATAAATTTCAATAATAATAATAATAAAAAAAAAGAATCATGTTTTTTATAAAGTAAAAATTTACCAATCTATTTATCTCGTTCTTTCGAAAATTGAAACCGATTCGATAGCGGGAGAAGCTGCGATATTAAAAAAAAAAAATCAGGTTGTTAATTAAACAGGTTGTATAGAGAGACCTTCAAAATGTTAGACGTTAAATTAATTATCTTTTTAATTCTCTAATGACGTCATATTAAGCTGCTTTCTGTATTTACACAAACTCATACTCCTTGTATTACTGAGAAATGTTTAAAAATTTCCGTTTTAATACCAATAGGATGTCCTATTAATCTTTTTTTTCAATTGGTGAAACTTTTTATTTCATTTTCATTTTTCACGTGGAAATCTTTCAATAGAAAATTAATTATTGTGGAAAGAATTTGTGGATTTTTAATTGTTGGCAACTGCTATAACGAAAATTTTTTAAATTTAATAGGAAATGGCTGTTAGATTTTTGGTTTTTTATCTCTCTATATTAAAATAATACGATTTTTTCAAATTTTATGACTTTGAGCTTCATAGTAGGTATTCAGCTATAAGTACACAAAATTTCATGCTTGTAAGTTAAATAGTTTCTGAGAATCGGCTCTGTGACAGGCAGACAACGAAGCGGGACTAATAGGGTTTCGTGAGATGAACGAAAACCTAAAAATACCAGAAAGTTGTTATGTCTGTTTAATTCTGTTGTAATACGACATTTTCGAAAAGGCTTCAAAAATTCTTCCTCAGCCTATTGTCAAATGACTTGTACGTAAAATAACTACATTCGTTAGATTTCAGTAAATGACATATTCGTTAAATTTCAGTAAACCTGAACTTTTGCAGTTTGGAGAGCTATTTTTAATATTATTAGCGTAAAAGTAATTTTTTCCCAAAACTGAAAAAAAAAAAAATTGAACCTGAAAGAGTTAAGAAGATGGAGGGGGGGGGAGGAGAGTCTTAAATGGGGGTTAAAGAAAAAAAAAAGGAACCTGCGTCGGCCTGGAGTCGAACCCGGGTCAACTGCTTGGAAGGCAGCTATGCTAACCGTTATACCACCGACGCTCGAAATCCTTTACCATAACCATTTCTAAGAAGTAAATCACATAATGCACCTGACCGAGATCAAACGAAAGAGAATGTGTCATCCATGATATGCAGAGAAGTTATTCATCAGTAAGAGAATGAGAATAACCGTAGCCTACGATGGCTACGAAATAACGGTGAGAATAAGGTGAGCGTGACCCGGGACCCAGTGTTGAATTCAGAGGGTTTATTCTTATTATCTTATTTTAGAATATATATTTTTTTTTAATACTCTAATAGTGGTGAAATTAGTTAAAAGTTAGTTATTGGGAATTCGAATAACTCATACTTATTACAAAAGAAAATCACATTTTTTTTTTAGCCCTGTTTATTGCAAAAAAACATTATATATAATCTTGTTTGTGTTGATGTTAATATCTACTTCGCCGATGTATCAACATTGGTATCAACTAAATTATAGATTTCTGAAGCTTTTTACGTATATTTTCAAATGTGTTTTGTCAGAAATAAAAATCTCTTCCTAGGAGCGTATGTCAAAACGTTTACGTTTGCCTATTTGTGGCTTGGTCCTCATCTTTTTTTTTTTTTTTTTTTCCAAGAGTTTTAGTTAAACAAGTTGGAGGCAGAGGCGGATCCAGCCCTCAAACCCTTCAACCTTCATTTAGAGGGGGGGGGGGATGTATATGTTTTAAAGAGAAGAGGAGAAGTCACTTGTCTCCATAAGCAATTTTTATATTTTAAATCCAAATTGGTTATTTTACGACATACCCGAAGTCATTTTCATTCGTAAATGCATGAAATTTGTAGGTATATTAGTAAATGTATAACATTTACATGCTCTATTCCGGCATCAAGAAATTAGAGTTTCCAATTTTCTTATAAATAAAAAGAATTTTACAGAAAATGTTCTCAAAGTTCTGAATGTAAGTCAATTTTCGGGGCTCGAGGAGCAATGGAAATGTGTTTTGGGGGAGCAATTGTATACAATTGAAGATGTACTTACTACATTTATGGAAAATGAAAAACGTTGTTTGATTCTTTGGTGCTTAAGCATAGGTGCCAACCTCTCATTAATATTCCGTAATATGCGGGTTAATTTGACCCAGGTTTAACAACGGTTCAAACCAGAAAAATTATTGGATGAATCTTTATTTATTCAATTTCAGGTTTCTACGTGGAATTTATTTAATTTCATTTCTTATAAAAATTTCTGGTGCGAAACGTGTCAAACCTGGGTCAAATTAACCCGCATATTACGGAATATTAATGAGAGGTTGGCACCTATGCTTAAGTAATAATGTCTGCAATTTTCGGGCATTTTTATATAAAGACTATCTCAAGCACCCGGTCTTGCCCGTAGTTTTAAGAATGTTTGTTTAGAAAAATCAAGTTTGAAAGGCATGCAGCATAAAAACACAATAAAAGAAGCGTGCGAAATATTATACATATGAATCAAATGAAAAAACCATTATAAAAGTATATAAATTTATATAATAAACGCATCATTTAATCAGCTATAAATCAGTTTGCTTTCATTCAGCATTGTAGCAAAAAAAAGCTGAAAATTCGCAACTGATGAGATTCCTTCAAATTTAACTTTGCATTTTGCATTGCTTTGCGGCAGTTATCGCGAAACATTTACTCAAACAGACAGACACCAAAATCTTTTCGGGTCTCTATAGTACTAAGCTCTCATTTCACGTTTCGAGAATTATGTATATCGAAATTTATTTTCCTTTTTTTTGTCATGTTTTGATAAATTTTGCCTCTGTAGATAGAGCCCGATTAAGCTCACCTGGGGCCCAAGGCCCAGCAACTTTTTGGGGCCCCTCAAATTAAAATAGTGGCTAGAGATTTTTTCGAGAATATTATTAAATATTATGATACAGTTGCCAAGTTAAGCAAAATCTTTTCGTTTTGTTTTTGAGAAATAATTTCAGTAAACTTCATTTTTAAGAAACTATTTTTAATGATTTTTTTCATTTTTGGGGCCATCAGCAGTGGGTCCAAGGCCACGGCCTAGTTGGCCTGTGCGTTAATCAGGCCCTGTCTGTAGGTATACAACATCGAGAACCTATAATACAATGTAATTGAGATGCTTGGTGACAACTTTTGTACCGTTTTATTACTTACCAGGGAACCACGCCGTCAGTGTAAAAATGAAAAAAATCTAAATAAGCAGCAATCGAAAGAGCATAGTGAAGCGTGTTTTTTCACTCATAAATCGTTTACCCCCGTCACCCCGTTATCCGGATATAAAGTCTTAAAATTTGCAAATTTATTCATTTAAGATGGAAGGAGGGGTTGATATTTTTCAACGTAACAACATCATCAAACTTCAGTCACTTGTCCATTTCTAGTTTACTGCACCGCAATACTCCGACATCATGATTCGCTATGCCTGCTACAAGTCTGGGTTAGTGCAAAGTCGGACACTTCGATTTGAAATTCCCTTGCAATTCTGTTTTTCGCAGGGGGTTGACTATTTTAATCATTGCACTAGATTTAAGTTAATGAAATGTTATTGGTGCTACGATTTTCTATTCTTCAATCATTGTTTGGTTTTAATACCATATTCGTCAATAGCTTTTTTGTTGTTGTTTGTTTTTGGGAGAGCTTTTTTCATTTTTATATTGCTATATCTAAATATGTTTTGTATTTTATGTTAATCTGATTATTAAATTTTCTGAATCAGAACGACGCGTTTTCTCTTTAAATTAAATAAATAAATTAGAAAACTTTAAGACTTTATATCTCGGTAACGGGCAGACGAGAATAAAAGATTTACGTGTCAAAAAACACATTTCAGTATGCTCTTTCGATTGCTGCTTACTTAGATTTTTTTCATTATTACACTAAGACGTGGTTTCCTGATTAGTATTTTATTTTTCAGTTAATGATATAGTCCAATAAAACAATTACAAATGGCAAATATAAAATAGAAATACATATTACAAAATTTAAATTTTTTCCGCAATTATTCTATAAAATTTGTCCATTCAATAATATTCGGTATATAACCCAGCTTATTAAAATAATTCTCATTCTTAAAATAGCCTTTTACTATCCATATGTAAAGCCAATTATTCCTAATCCACTTAATAATATTTATTCGAATGTAGTTATTCTAAAAATGGCGATAGCTTTTTTAATTTATTCTTTAAATAGAACATCTTTATTTTAATCCATTATTAAAATTCATTAGTATTATTCCCGTGTGGTCAAATTGCTATAACTTCTTTATTTAAATGCTAAAATATCGTATCTCTTAAAATATTCCGCTCAAAAAACCTTATTTCATAAAGTTATCCTATTATTAAATGTCAAATGTCTATTAAAATATTTCCGAAAAACTTTAATTCTTTCTTTTTTTTTTCCCTTTTATAAAGATTCATTTTCTTTTCTTCTTATTATTTTTATTACGTATTAAATTCGAAGTTTAGCTACAGCCTCAAAAACAGATAAGCTGGTTTGTTGATATGACAGGCATCTGGTACGAGATTATGGAATATTCTGGATGGGCGTAGAAAGTTTTTGCATTTTACAACAAAATAAATCCACCGGAAATATTGATAAAGTTCCAAAAGAGACCTTTTGATTCGATAGAAGTGGGTCACGTGACGTATTCTGTATTATTACGCAAGCTAGTTTAAAAACACGATCATCCTGATTCGGAGAGGATTTTTTTCGACGCTGGTGTTTGCTAAAAGAATCGGGACGGATTCTAGAAAATAATGTAACGTTGTATTTTTTTTCGTTTAGCGTTGGCTAATGAGCATTTTCCCTGAAGAGATGTCTTAAACTGGAAATAAAAGGTTCTTCGACAAAAATATGGACTGACATTTCTTGTTGTTGATGATACCACCCGGCCGCCTGATGCGAACTAAAAGGGAAACCAATAACATAGCTAACCCTATTTATCACGAGCACGACTGCCTTCTTCCCGGATTTGAACTTGGAAACACGACATTAATTTAATAATTCAGACAGGATGCTGTGATCAACAGAAAGTTTGTGTAGTTAAACGTGAAATTTGCCGATTAGAAGAATATGTTACGAGGACGTCTACGCCATTACAGCACGTTTACGTCTGGTGTTTGTTATTTTGTAGTTTTATAATAAATTAAAAATGGTCAAGCCTAAAAGAGAAAAGAAGAGGAAAAGTTGGCCTAAGTGAAGTTGTTGCTAGAGAATATACTATTCATCTTCATAAGCGTCTTCATGGTGTTGGTTTTAAAGGATTGCGAAAAAGCAGAACTTTTGTGTTATCAAGAAAATTAAAGATTTTTAGATGTGTGAGACTTTCCTGTGAAATATGCTCAAGAGTAACTGTAAGTTGGTATTTTTATTTATTGGTATCTTTATATGTTGATATTTATTAGTTTATGTTATATTTAAAATGTTTTATTTATTTAGTCTACCTTGAAATTTAAAGGTTTTATATACTATGTTATACTGATTAAATTTTTGTTTTTAAAATTTATTTCTGTTGCAAATATTTAAGTGTTGTTAAGGTTAATTAATTTATTTGATGATTCCGTGTGATACGTCATTGTAATATTATAGACAGCGGTATAATTTATATTTTCATGTTTTAAGAACAGATATTCTTAAAAGAAAAATTCTATTATTTTTAATATGTTACTAAGATCTGATCTGTATTTTATAAAGAGACAATTTTTATCCTAAGGGAACATTCCTGGCACCATGCCAAACCTAAGCTACAAAACAGCTATTATGAGGAGAAAAAAAAAAAAAAAAAAAAAAAAAATCTATTATTTTTAAAATGTTACTGAGATCGTAAATTACATATTTATTTACTATTTTATCTATTTCGTTATTTGTATGGTATATAGTGTTATAAGTTTAAAATTTAATGTTTTTAAGATCCGGATATTTAAAAGAAGATCGAGTTAACTCTTTTGTTAGATTAAATATTATGGCAGAACCAAAATTTATAGCATTTGATCCAGATTTAGGAGTTGAGATACAGGCGTGGTTAAAATACTTTGATGATGCTTGTGAAAAAGAAAAGAAGGATGATGATTGGAAGTTTAAAAATATTTCTCAAAATTTAAAGGGAGAAGCTCTTAAGATTTACATTAATGATTGCCTTAATTGCACTAAATACGAACAGATAGCTGATATCTTAACTGAGAATTTTATTAGGGTAAATATCCCGAAATTTTCTGAATTTTCTGCTTTGAAATTGGATAGTTTAAGTAACTTAGAAACTTATTTTAGAAAGAAAATTGAATTGTAGTAAATTAATGAGCCACTGAAAGATTATTTATGATGTAAATATGTAAATAGAGTGTTAGTATTTTATTGTTTATTTAAACTGTGAATATATAAAACTAAATTTAGTATGTTATTGTTTATTTTCATTTAATGTAGGATTTATGATGCATTTACCAACTTGCTAAAATATTTAATATAGAAACTTTGAAACTTTTTGATGGTGTTATAATATTAATAAAGTGTTTAAATAAAATGCTAGGTCAGGTAGAAATTAGATTACTGGAACATGTAGACATTTAGCACTATGTTAACCTAGCTGAATTGCGCTATTAGGTAATTTGAATTTTAATAATCTTAAGCTCACCAATGGGGAATTTTTTTTACACCTCATTTGTCCATAGCTTAGGTAAAAATAAGTTCATTATTTACCAAGTCCTCAGCAGTAATAAATTTACTAGAAATGAATACTCAGAATAATTATGATGTGATGATAGAATTAATACGTGATGACGATCAATATGAAGATAAAGTCATGTTTTCCTTGATGACAAATAATAAAAATATTTAGAAGAGAAATTGGAAAATGTAGGTAAGTTGCATTCAAAAAATTCATGGGGTATGTAATAAAATTTTGTTGATGATGTTGCTCTTCTTGTTCTTTTTGCTGATGATACAATTGTTATTATTATTATTACTATGATAAAAAAAATTTATTCTAAGGTAGTTAATGCAACATATTAAATTTAAATTTAGCAAAAATAATAAATAAAATTTAGGAGATTTTTATGTATTTTATTGAATAAATGTTCAGGTTAATGCTTAATTTGGATTCACGAATTCTTATAATTCTTAAAAATTCAATAGGAAAGGTTTTAATTCAGTTATGTTTCTGTCAGAAGGGTATATAGGGTCTTAATTTGGAGACATGGAACAATTCGCAACCATATTTTTCACCAGATAACTTCAGACTATTTCATGAGCAACCCAAACAACAATCAAAACCAACACAGACATCACAATCACCATCACAAAATCAAACTAAAGTAAAAACAATAGAGTAAATTCTAATTCTTTAAATATCTCTTATTACTCTAGTTTCAACATTATCAGGTATGTCTTTGGTGTACAACAGAGATATTACCCATTTTTGAAAGTTTAATATTTTAAAATTTAAAATAAATGTCACAGCTTTTATTTCAACATTGTGGTTATATTTTAGCCTGATCAACTAAAATATTTACTTGTTTTTGAGAGTTTTTGAGGTTGAGTAGACACCTTATGCAGGCATAAGATGTGTATTTTGATTTTAGGAATTGTCAAATTGATGTTGAAAAATGAAATTAAATGTTTTAATTCTATATCAAAATAAACTATTTTTACTTTATTTACTTTTTCTTAAACCAATTGTTTCAAAAATTTAATATTATGTTATTTACTCCAATAGATAATCAAATAGTAACCGTTTATAAGTATTTCTATAATTATACAAACATATAAATGATTGGATAGTGATGATGTGATTTTACAGTGATTGTTTTGGTGTGACAATAGAAAATTAAGTATCTAAACTAATTGCCTTTGTATTCCATTTCTCAGCTAAAATTAACATCTTTTATTTGTTATTTATTGTCTTTATTTATTCTAAGTTTGCCAAAAAAAAACAACTCTCTGCATTTAGGATATGAATACTTATAACTTAACAGTATAATTTTGTAAAAGGGTATCAGAGGAAAAAATTATTGTAAGGAACTAATGGTTGAGAGTTCAATTTCTAAATATTTAGATTTAAATTTATTTGGATTTTGAAATTATTATATTTTTTTTTTGTATACTTTCGACTGGCAAAAATACTTTCTTATATAATTAAAAAATAAGAAATTTATTTATTTGCTATGTAATTATTTTATCCTCAACCAATATTTTTCCTAACAATAAATAAACAAACTGTGATATTTTCTTAAATTATACTGATGTTATTATATTATTATTTCTACTATTGAAATATATTATGAATTACTACATATGTTGAAAAGTATTAGTTATATTGAAAGTTATTATTGTTATGTTTATGAATTGAATTTTATTATAGCATTTATTTATATTATTGAAGAGTTATATTATTTATTAGTGAAAAAATGTTTGACAAATATTAGTTAAAGATGGTGGGATCCCAACAGAAATATAACAAATCCCACAGGAATATAACAAAGATAACATATTCCAAGTACAATAAACGACCAAGAGATAATTTGACTTGTTTATTATGTGAGAAAATTAATGTGATACTTAAGAGAAGATGTTGTGACAAGTGCTAGCATTATAAGGTCATTATAAAGTATTGGTAAGAATGACTACAGTTTTAAAATTTTGATGGAGTAATGTCTTTATTTTCAGCCTTTATATAAAAACTGTATTTTTAAGAAAGGGACTGCAGTAACCATTTTTTAAAAAAAACAAAATGAGGACTTATCACGATCCAAGAAAGAGACTGAAATAAAACAGTTGGATCTAATGAACTCAAATTTGAATTAAGTCGAATTTAAAAAAAAAAAAAAAAAAAAAAAAAAAAAAAAAAAAAAAAAAAACTTTGTTTTAACAATTTGCTAGTGACTACTTATTCTAAAGCTTGTGAACTTGGTAAAAGCAAAATTCTGTTACTATTATTATCCTGTTTTTCCTGTTTATTAATATTTATTATTTATTGTTATTGTATTTTTCTTGTGCACTTACAAATGGTAAGTGAGATTGTAACCATTTCTTGTATTATTTTACAGGGGAAATGCTCGTAGCTTTATTTTTATTTATCTATTAATTTTAATTGATTACTATTATTTTATTTTTGTTTTTGTCTTCCGGTTCTTCAGAAATTTCCCATCTCCTTGCTGGCAGTCTCTAAATTTATACTAGTCAAAATTCAAATTTCTAAAGTATTAAATTTATATTGTCTGAATTTATAGTTACTTAACTATTAACTTCATCCAAAATCTTTAGGGAGGGGGGATAATATTACAAAATTTAAATTTTTTCCGCAATTATTCTATAAAATTTGTCCATTCAATAATATTCGGTATATAACCCAGCTTATTAAAATAATTCTCATTCTTAAAATAGCCTTTTACTATCCATATGTAAAGACAATTATTCCTAATCCACTTAATAATATTTATTCGAATGTAGTTATTCTAAAAATGGCGATAGCTTTTTTAATTTATTCTTTAAATAGAACATCTTTATTTTAATCCATTATTAAAATTCATTAGTATTATTCCCGTGTGGTCAAATTGCTATAACTTCTTTATTTAAATGCTAAAATATCGTATCTCTTAAAATATTCCGCTCAAAAAACCTTATTTCATAAAGTTATCCTATTATTAAATGTCAAATGTCTATTAAAATATTTTAAAAACACAAATTGCACAAATTGTGCTTATTAGTTGCTAAAATCAGTGTAAAAATTGTTTTAAACTCATAAAAGAGCTAAAATCCTACATGTTTCGGCTTTAAACTTAAAGCCATCATCGGGGAAGAGGAACAACACAAACGACTACTGATCTTTTAATTTTCGACACGAGAAAATTGAAATCAACAGTATGGAAAAATTTAAATAAAATAAGCGGGCGCTCTCTGTTGCCAAAGAGCGAAAAACAAAACAATGAATTAACAAGGGGTTAAAAATGTATCCCATAGACTAGGTATGTTGAAAGAAAAGTTATCATTACAAATACAATCTTTTCTAATTTTGATTTCCAATGATTCCCTAATGGCGGCTTTAAATGGGTTATTGAACCTATGGATAATTCTTGCTTTATCGAAATTAATTACAGTATCATTATTTTTAGCGTAAAACCGGGAGAGTGCAGTGGATAACTTTCCAAATTTTATGTCGTTTTTATGCTCTTTTAACCTTTCCAAAAACTTTCTTTTAGTCATACCAATGTAAAAAATTATACTATTATTATTTAAGCTAATGGGGATTTCATAAACACCTGCGAATTGATCAGGGGGGATAGGATCTAATTTACATGAAACTAAGTCAACCAATTTTCTGGGAGGAACAGCAATAAGATATCTCATATAATCACTCTAATGTTAAGCGTAAGTTTGAAACAAGATATCTCATATAATCACTCTAATGTTAAGCGTAAGTTTGAAGCAAGATGTCTTAATGTATGTATCAGGAAAAAATTCGCCCTTGTAAATACTCTTTCTATTCGCACTTACATATCTCATATAATCACTCTAATGTTAAGCGTAAGTTTGAAGCAAGATGTCTTAATGTATGTATCAGGAAAAAATTCGCCCTTGTAAATACTCTTTCTATTCGCACTTACAAGCTTTATTGCATTTTTGCTAAAGTTACACCTGTGGCGATATTTGACATTTGTATGAAGTTACTAGAGGGTTTTCGACATTCTCAGCGTAAAGCTAAAGTGGCTAACCAATATAAAAAATTAAGTTGTCTAATTTCCAAAGTTGAGAAGCCTAATCACTATCAAGTTAAGCCAGTGCCATTTGTTAATTATTCAAGTAAAGTGTTTTCATACGCTAAAAATAATGATACTATAATTAATTTCGATAAAGCAAGAATTATCCATAGGTTCAATAACCCATTTAAAGCCGCCATTAGGGAATCATTGGAAATCAAAATTAGAAAAGATTGTATTTGTAATGATAACTTTTCTTTCAACATACCTAGTCTATGGGATACATTTTTAACCCCTTGTTAATTCATTGTTTTGTTTTTCGCTCTTTGGCAACAGAGAGCGCCCGCTTATTTTATTTAAATTTTTCCATACTGTTGATTTCAATTTTCTCGTGTCGAAAATTAAAAGATCAGTAGTCGTTTGTGTTGTTCCTCTTCCCCGATGATGGCTTTAAGTTTAAAGCCGAAACATGTAGGATTTTAGCTCTTTTATGAGTTTAAAACAATTTTTACACTGATTTTAGCAACTAATAAGCACAATTTGTGCAATTTGTGTTTTTAAAATACTAGTTAACAGTGTAGTGTCCAAATGGATTCAATTGTGTCTATTAAAATATTTCCGAAAAACTTTAATTCTTTCTTTTTTTTTCCCTTTTATAAAGATTCATTTTCTTTTCTTCTTATTATTTTTATTACGTATTAAATTCGAAGTTTAGCTACAGCCTCAAAAACAGATAAGCTGGTTTGTTGATATGACACGCATCTGGTACGAGATTATGGAATATTCTGGATGAGCGTAGAAAGTTTTTGCATTTTACAACAAAATAAATCCACCGGAAATATTGATAAAGTTCCAAAAGAGACCTTTTGATTCGATAGAAGTGGGTCACGTGACGTATTCTGTATTATTACGCAAGCTAGTTTAAAAACACGATCATCCTGATTCGGAGAGGATTTTTTTCGACGCTGGTGTTTGCTAAAAGAATCGGGACGGATTCTAGAAAATAATGTAACGTTGTATTTTTTTTTCGTTTAGCGTTGGCTAATGAGCATTTTCCCTGAAGAGATGTCTTAAACTGGAAATAAAAGGTTCTTCGACAAAAATATGGACTGACATTTCTTGTTGTTGATGATACCACCCGGCCGCCTGATGCGAACTAAAAGGGAAACCAATAACATAGCTAACCCTATTTATCACGAGCACGACTGCCTTCTTCCCGGATTTGAACTTGGAAACACGACATACATATATAACAAGTAATTAAAAAAATAAATAAATAAAATAGGGTTAAAAGGAGAGAGATTGTTTTTATTTACAAGTGAACCCGTGCGAGGCTTTCGTACTGCAATCTTTAGATTCGTTTTTTAAAGATTAATTCTTAATTAACTACAATTTATATTTTAATCACACAGCGTGTTTTAATGAAGTGTGGGGAAAATGTGCCAGAATTCTGTTCAAAACCTTTCGCATGATACCCATTCATCGTTGTACGTTTTGTATGTGCATAGAAAATGGGATCTTGGTAAAAGAAATCCTAATAATATTATAAATCTCATTGTGTGCAAATGTTAGGCTGAAGCCAGCGTCAAAATGGAGCATTTAATGATCCTGTATTTTTGCATATAGGTTGATTATAATCCTCAAATTATCATAGGCTGGTTTTTGTTTATTTTATTCAAATACTTTCTTTAATAATTAAAAATTTCATTATTTTCATAGAGAATAAATGGACATTTTCCCATACAATTTAACCATTTTACTTTATCGTTGCTAGGGCTTTGATCGTTGCCACAAAAATAAAAACACGGAAAAATAATTTTTCCCCAACAACTAATTTTCAATTGAACGATTTTCACGTGAAAACTGAAAATTCAAAAAATTCAAAAGAAGGTGAATTTCCGTGATATTTGAAACAAAAATATGGAGTATTTGTTATTATACATGAAGTATGAATATCGGTTAAAATAAAAAGATATTTTTCTGTCAAAAACTGCGTTATAATTAGAAGGAAAAGTGCAACAATAATTATATTATTAAAAAATAGATTTCGCTTGGACCATGGAACTATGAAAAGGATCCTCCTCGGCTTGGACAAATATGACGTCATAAATAAAACATGTATTTTCCAATAGTCGTAATAATACAAGGAGCATGAATATCAATGTATAATGAAAGTAAATAGATAATGGATGTAATATTTAAGATGAAAAACTGAAATATTTTTTATCGATACTGATTAATAATTAGCTTGAATACCAGTTACACACAAATGTGAGTTTTCCGCTAAAATTTACGTCCTGATTGCCAGAAAAAGAAAATTAACAAGAATTGTGCCATTTAAAAGAGATTTCTCTGAGGAAAAAGTGACGTCATATTTGAAATAAAATGGGAATTTTCAAATGTGTTTTATAGAAGGAGCGTGAATCAATTCATTACATTAATAATCAAGAATCGGTAAGTTTAGAAAGTAGATGAGTTTCACGTCATATTTAAAACGAAAAATTTAAATATTTTTTTTTTGTTTTTTTAGTTTTTTTTTTAGCTAGCGATTATTATGCATGAATATGAGTTACATACAGATGAGAGTTTTTTGCCAAAAACCACACCATGATTATTAGGAAAATAAAAATAATTACGAATCTATTATATTAAAATCTGACCGCCTGTTTGTATTTCGCAGAGGATGTCATAAACTCTCAGAATTTAAAAAAATGATTTAAATTCCGAGATATGATTATTATTTTTTTATATATAAATTTAACGAAGTTGCTCTAGAAATGGCAACTAAATTATTCCAATTTTGTGGAGGTCCAATTTTTTAAAAAAGAAGAAATGAAACGGGATAATATATTTTTTCTTATTAACACTGAAAAAAAGAATTTATTTTCAATTTGAATAGATGGTGAAAGAAAAAAAAAATCTTGATTACAGTAAAATTTTTTAAAAATAAAAACGTATTTTCACATATTCAAACTTCATGAGTCAATTTATTCTGGAGAACAAATATCGTCTGTCAACATATTTTCATTTAGAAATAAAGATTTTTTTTTTCAGTTGTAGTACAGCGCCTAGAATATAGGCGCTGTAGTTATACATTAAATCAAGGAGGCGTTAAAACAAAAGGCGTTAAACAAAGGCGTTAAAAGTAAAATGGTTTACCAGGTAAACTTGACATATGTTTTTACACAATTCGTCGATTTCCACGATTTTATTTGGCCCGCCTTTTTTATTGGTTGCAGTTTCCTTTTCGTGATTATTTGTCACAAAATTTCACTTTTTTAAAACTTAGGTATGTCAAGGCCTCTATAACATAGAAATACTGTATTGTCTCCTATGGAATGTGCGCCCCACCAGTGGCTGAGAGGTTGTGCTCTCGAAGCTGGTAGACGGGAGGTGCTGGGTTCGATCCCAATCGCGCCCGTCGGCCTAATCGTTCGGAGTTTTCGTGGTTTTCTTCGAGCCGTGGATTTATCCATGCGTAAATACGGGTTAGGTTCCCTTAGAAAGACCCCCACGAAGGGCACTCCCCCCGGGCCTATATCCCATGTGTAGATAATTGGCCGTCAATAATCAACCCAACCCTATGGAATGTGATCAAGAGTTAGTTAATTATTTACGTTTCTAGTTATCGGGAATGAAATATTTTGCTTAATTAATGAACTTATTCTTATTTTAATGATACGTGAACGAAGTCACGGGTAACAGCTAGTAATATATATAATTTCTTTATTCCTCGACAGTTACAGTCCTATATTAATTGTTTTACGTGTCTCTCTGAAAACATTAGGCTTGATATGATAACTGTTTTTAATACTTACAGTAGGACTGTGAAATTTTCACAACGTATTGCAATTTCGTATCGATGGGCCAATTTTTAAAAAGTTAGAGCCATATGACAAACAGGCAGGCAGACAATCATAATATTTTTAGATATTTTTAATTTATGTGGGATCAACAATAAAATATGCCTTTAAAAAATAAAAAGAGAAAAAGAAAGAAAGAAAAGACATAATTTATAATAATAACAACATACAATGAACTGCACAATTTTCTTTGTTAGAGTTGATCAAAAACTAGATTAATTTATACAAAATTTGCGCATTTTCTGAAAAAAAAAGAAAAGAAATGAGTTTACCAAAAATAAATAAAAATAAAAAGAGGAAGCTGCGTCGGCCGGGAGTCGAACCCGGGTCAACTGCTTGGAAGGCAGCTATGCTAACCGTTATACCACCGACGCTCGTACAATTGCGTTCATATTTATTTTAACAAGCAACTCCTAGCGGCTGGCTGATATTTAAAAGGGAAAAGAGATGTTTCTCTGTGTCTTACAGGGACTGGGTTCAAACCCCTGTCGCGCCCGTCGACTTAACCGTTCGGAGTTTTCCGTGGTTTTTCTTCGAACCTTGCCGTAAATACGGGTTAGGATCCCTTAGAAAGACCCCCATGGAGGGCACTCCCCCCTCGGGCCTATATCCCTCGCGTAAGATAATCGGCCGTCATTAAATCAATCCACCAACTAAAAAATGTGCGAACATCCTCTGTAGAAATACCGAAAGTGAAAGGTGCCCCACCAGTGGCTGAGAGGTTGTGCTCTCGAAGCTGGTAGACGGGAGGTGCTGGGTTCGATCCCAATCGCGCCCGTCGGCCTAATCGCTCGGAGTTTTCGTGGTTTTCTTTCGAGCCGTGGATCTTCTCCATGCGTAAATACGGATTAGGTTCCCTTAGAAAGACCCCCCACGAAGGGCACTCCCCCCGGGCCTATATCCCTCGTGTCGATAATTGGCCGTCAATAATCAACCCAACCCAACCCGAAAGTGAAAGGACAATTTTGGAGCTATGAAAAGAACAACAGATTTGAACCAAGATTTTTGAACAAAATTTTACTTTTATATAGCTTTGGTGAAAGGAAAAAAATATTGTAAAATTGCATTTCTTCATTTTTAAATAATTTTTTTCGAAAATTCTGGTGTGAATTCAACATTACAGATATACAGTTGCTTGTCCCTGAAAGCGTTTATCGGATCCTATATCATCGCTCTTATTTTGTTGAAATAGTTTACGATCAGAGGCGCCATTTCAAGAATTTAAGAAATTCAAGACGGGGGGTGGGTTTTCACTGTCTCAAGTTTTCATTGAGCGACAGCGTTTGAAATGGCGTGCGGAATGTCGCAAATCACGCACAAAATAAAAAAAATCCTGCATAGTAAAAAGGAAATTGTATCTTACCCCCTTAACTTTTTTCACAGACATGTGATTCGTCTACGAATATTTTTTAATTTTCGTAAAATCCATCATTCTTTTTTTTTTTTTTTTTTTTTTTTTTTTTTTTTAATTTTGCAAAATTAATTCATCAATCGGTCGCAGAAAAAAAAAAAAATTATGCCAATCGGCCGCTGAAAAAATTGCAGTCCTTCAAAAATCTGTAGCAGAAAAAAAAAATTGTTCAACGGAAAAAAAATTGCAAATTTCGTCTAACGATCGCGGTAAAAAAAAAATATCACAAATTTAATCAAACAGTCGTGCCAAAAAAAAAAAAAAAAAAAAAAAAAAAATCGTCAGTTGGTTGCGAAAAAAGAATCACGAATTTCGACAAAAGATCGTGGAAAAGAATCGCAAATTTCGGCAAAAGATCGTGGAAACAAGTAGCAACTTTCATAAACGGTCTCGGAAAAAAAAAAAAAAAAACTATTTCGTCATTCAGTGCAGAAAACAATCGCGAAATTTGACAAAGGATCGCAGAAAAAATCGCAAATTTTGCCAATCGTTTGCGGAAAAAAATGCGAATCTCCTCAAACGACTGTGGGGAAATATAGCGAATTTCATCAAAGATCGCGGAAAGAGATTGCGGTTTTCGTCAATCGATTGCGGAAAAAAACCCGAATTTTGCCAATCGTTTGCGGAAAATATCGCGAATTTCCTGAAACGACCGTGGCGAATAACGTATAGCGAATATCATCAAAGTAACAAATAGCATTTTACGTGAAACGGTCGTAGACAAAAAAAAAATCACGAATTTAGTCAAACAACCGCGGGGAAAAATCGAGACTTTCATCCAACCATTAAGAAAAAAAAAAAACAAAAAAAAAAAAACAAGATTTTCGTCAGTTGGTTGCGAAAATAAAATCACGAATTTCAACAAACGATCTTGGAAAAGAATCACGAATTTCGTCAAATGATCGCGGAAACAAACAGCAAATTTTATCAATCGAGCGTAAAAAATATATATATCGCGAATTTGGACAAATGGTCGCGGAAAATAAATCAATTTCGTCAATCGGCCGCAGAAAAAATTCGTGAAATCAGGGAAAGGATCGAGGAAAAAATCGTGAATTACATGAAACTTTCGCGAAAAAAAAATGCGAATTCTGTCAAATGGTCGCGAAAAATAAATCGGAAATTCAATAGATCATCACACGAACGTAATCAATAGGTCACTTTTTTTTTTTTTTCAATTCCTACTATTAGCTCACACCCTCTATTCTCTATATTTATATATCTTGTTCAAAATTTCAATCGTTACTAAAATTATCTTTTTATTCATCCACTCAAGTTCAAATACATTTTTTTTAACTTGTAGTGGATGACACTTGATGTTAATACAGTTTTTAAAAATATTAATTCGTTAATTAAATTAAATTAATTAATTTTAGTTTTATATTTCATTTCTGTTCAAAAGTAGAGACTCACCCCATTTCATTTCTATTCAAAAGTAAAGATTCACTCCATATTTTATTCTCCTTCGCCCGCGCCGCCTGATCTTTGTCCGTGAAGAGCCCCATTATCTTTTTACGCGGGAATGTTTCTCTATGGTACTTCATTGTGAAGTTTGGTAATTTTTGAAATTCAATATTTGAAAAACGGCTTAATCATTAGATTTGAAATTTATATCAAGAAAAATACAATTTTTTACCTTTCTAACGCAGTTTGTCTAACAATTTTGTGACAAATACTTTTCGAGCTATTAATTTTTGGTATTTTAGCTATTTATTTTTTATTTAATTTTTAATACATTTCAAAAATTTCTCTTATGTAAGATATTTAGCAGGATATAAATTTAGGAATAAATACCGTCAGTGGCGAAGCGTGTAGATAGCTGGAAAAAAATTTCTTTTTGACGTAAGTAGGAATTGACTTTTAATTTTTAGGTGCGTTCGTAATTATATAAATACGTAGCACCTATTGTCGTCGCTTGTTCCGTCAGTCTGTCCGTCCGTCTGTCTGTCTGTCTGTCTGTCCGTCCATCCGCATATAACAACGCAAAAACTACCCAACCTAATGGTTTGCAATTTAAAATATATTATCTTTGCAGAATTTTGTCGAGACATTTCAAATTTTATTAAAATCGAATCAAAACTTCAGGAGATATTAATAAAAATATTTATTAAGAAATTTGATTTTTTTTTTTTTTAAATCGGTGTTTTTTTGTTACAGGAGCTTCCGAAGTTTAATCGTCAAGCGACCGAGATACTTATATCGTCTGCAGATTAATTTCTGTAATAAAATAATTCATTTCACAGAATTAACAAGTTGGAAATTGTACGTCAAACGTGACAAATGAGGTGCGTTCGTACTATAGCTAGTTACATAAATATTCAGATCTTTTCTGATTTTTAATTCTGTGAAATGAATTATATCGTCTGCAGATTAATTTCTGTCATAAAATAAGTATCTCGCTCGCTTGACGATTCAACTTGGGAAGCTCCTATAACAAAAAAGCACCTATTTAAAAAAAAAATCAAATTTCTTAATAAATATTTTTATTAAAATCTCCTAAAGTTTTGATTCGATTTTAATAAAATTTGATATGTCTCGACAAAATTCTGCAAAGATAATATATTTTAAATTGCAAACCATTCGGTTGGGTAGTTTTTGCGCTGTTATATATGCGGACGGACAGACGGACGGACCAAGCGACGACAATAGGTGCTACGTATTTATATAATTACGAACGCAAAACTAAAAATCAGAAAAGATCTGAATATTTATGTAACTAGCTATAGTACGAACGCACCTCATTTGTCACGTTTGACGTACAATTTCCAACTTGTTTTTTTTATATTACTTGCTTATTTTTTACTCCATAGATATAAGAAAATTTTCAGTATGATTTTCTGTCAACACAAATTCTTATTAATCATTTTCAGCCTTCCTCTTCAGACTATGATCTAAAATCTATGTAATTCAGAAATCTTCAGAACTTTTGGTCTCAGTAGCGTCCTGCATCGAATCGGGTTTTTACCCGATTTTACCGGAAACTGAACCAATCCGCGGTTTGCGTTGAGTGGTGCTGACGATGCTCATTTTCGTTGCGGGTCAGGTTGACCCTTTCGGACATGTACGTCCCAGTGGACGTACTGTTTCATTCGTTCAATAGTATTTCATTCTATTAGTACTACGTTTTGAAAAATGCTTTCTCCCATGTCCTTAAACTGGGATATTTTGACAAAGAATATATTACAAAGATTTTTTTTTTTTTTTTTGTAAATGTGGTGGTAGGATTGAATATAGAAATATTCATTCAGCATACAGTCCTGCCCTGTAATACAGCATACAGTCCTGCCCTGAGTTTTCACTATTACAAGTCGAATTCGAGTTGACCTACTTTTTCATAGAAATCATGAATATTTTTCAGACGAAATATACTCTATAATTCGAACATTAATGAGTAGTGTATAGTTTTCATTTTTCTACATAAATTATAAAATTGATATTAGAGATATAATTGTAGACTACTTATCCATAATAGTATTAAAATATGGTTCAACTTTCTTGCATTTTGGGTACGGGGGTGTTGGAATGCGGGTCACTGAAAATTCTTAACTTGGTTTTGGTTTGACACTTGAAATTAGAGTCCTGCATCGGGTCGGGTAACCTTATTTTACCCCAACCTGACCCAGATTTAACCGAATTCCAGGTTTTGCAAACATTATTGATAATTATTAATTTATGTGATTAAAGTGTTTTATTAATGCTTATGTTTTTATTGTATCAAATCTGACCAATTTATTTTAGCTTATGAGCAATTTCTGAAGAAAAAAAAAATTGAGTCTGACCTTTGAGTGATGAAGTGATTGATAATTTTTCTGAAATATTAAATTTCTTGTAGGGGGGTGGGGCAACTGCCACCCTAGCCTACCACAAATGCCGCCCTTGTTTACGATCATCCTCTTTAATAAAAGCTACGCGTTGCTGACGACTGGCTTTTTCGCTAATCGTTGCCACAGATTAATCTCGGAAAACGAAACATTTGAAGTTACTGAAAAAATTAATAGCGCGAAAAGTATTTGTCAGAAAATTGTTAGACAAACTGCCTTAGAACGGTAAAAAATTGTATTTTTCTTGATATAAAGGATCAGGGTCCATAAGCCGTGTTTTTGGCCCATGAAAAATAAAACAAAAATTACTTAATTATTTCACTTTTTAATATTAGAAGGTTTATCCTGTACGATTTCAATAATAGTTTTTGCATTTTATTCGGATTTATATGACTTACATAAGCTCAAAGGTCGTATTATTCGTAGTTTTTGATGAAATATGCAATATCTCCTAATTTTACCTCCAATATTTATATGAGCGCTAACGTGCAACATTTTCTTCTTTACATATATTATAAAATACATCAAAATGTACAATATATGTAAAAATAAAAGTGTTGCAAAGATGCGCTCATAGTAAAATATTAAAAAATATATTAAAAATTGAGGTAAAATTAGGAGAAAATGTGTATTTTTCATCAAAAACTACGAATAATATGAACTTTGAGCTTGTGTAGGTTATATAAATCCGAACAAAATGCAAAAAATATTGTTGAAATCGTACCGGATAAACCTTCTAATATTAAAAAGTGAAATAATTAAGTCAGTATAACAAAATCGAATTTTAGTCTTATTTCATGGGCCAAAACACGGCTTATGTACCCTGATCCTTTCCAATCTAATGATTATGCCGTTTTTCAAATATTGAATTTCAAAAATTACCAAATTTCACAATGGAGTACCATAGCGAAACTTCACGCGTAAAAAGATAATGATAACGGCAATGTGTCCTGACGTGTATACTGGCTATAGCACGAATCTCAAATTATAGCCTTATTATTCTGTTAAAATATAAAAAGGAATTATGATGTCACGAGTGCATGTTTTTTATTAAATACTAGATGCGCCATTTCTTTTTAGTATATATATATTAAATGTAAAAAATCTGTTAGAATTTTAAATTAAAAAGAAATAGTTTTCAACAATGTTCTGTAACCCGGGAAGCCCGTGTTCGATTCCCTAGTCTTGTATAAAGACGACCCTGATTATCATACTTTACGCTTATCGCTTATCGTATGATTAGTTTTTCACCGTATAACTTTTACCTAGACCTAGACAATTTGGAAATATCAAAGCGAAAACAGAATATCAAGCGATCTCAGCATTTCTAACACTTTACCTATTCCAGTTTAATCCTGCGCAAATAACCGATTGTGAAAGGCATTAATCAAAAAAATCCATGACATTCAAATAATTGACAGATAAAGAAACGCGTGTGTACTTTGAAATCCTTTTGTCACGTGTATTGGAGATGCTGTTGGTACCCTCTATAATTCAGAAGCTTCACACGATTGGACGACTGGTGAAACAAGGTTACAAGGTAAGTGAAACTAATGAATAGAAAAAAATTTAATTAAAATTCAATTGAAATATAATTGTTAATTTTTTAATGTATTATTTTAAGGAATAACACAGTTTCGTTTAATTACATATGATAGAAAAAAAAATTAATATACATAAAAACGTTTAAACATTCGAACTTAAGAATAAATGGTAATTTGATTAAATCGCTACTCCACACAGATTAAAAAGATATTTCAAAAAATGAAACCTTTTTGTTTTAAGCCTGTTCTCAAATCCAAGCTGGCTAATTTCTGACACATTTTTAGGTGTGTTCGTAATTATATAAATACGTAGCACTTATAGTCGTCGTCTGCTCCGTCCGTCTGTCCTCATATAACAGAGCAAAAACTACCTTAGATTTTAGCAAAATTCTGGTGTCATTGTGGCGTTTAGGCATTAAAATTAAGTGGTTTCATAAACATACCACTGCTCCTGAAAAGGTTAAAAAGGAATTCCTGAATGTGTCAGAAAGCAGCCAGTTTGAATTTGAGAGAACAAACAGTCTGAAGTGTAAAAGTAAACATTGAAAATAGTCAAACTCGACCTTTAGGGGGAAAATAATAAAAAAATAAATAAGACAGAATACAAAAAACTGCCTTATTGGCATAATTTATTTACACGCCTGAGTTTGCTAAGATTAATACATGCTTTTCAATTGTCATTGTAAGAGATATACAGGGCTCCTGTCTTAAAATTAAATTCATTTGTAGTCCTTGTAAAACAGATTGCAGTGTGGGTAGTTTTTTAAACATAACACTCTAGTTATATTCATTGTAAAAAATCTTCTTTGACTATTTACTAATATCAGGATTAGCTGCCGTAATTAAAACAAGAACGAAAAATCATGCGTCAATTATGAAACCGATTATAAAACAATTTCCAACATTTCCAGAATATTTTAAGAAAACTTCACCATTTAATAAATTGAAAGATGATATCCAAATGAACAATTTGGAAAACGCATAACACATTTGAAAATCCAATTTCAGGAATTACCATCACTATTCGGAAAAATATCCGAATTATTTGGCGCAGCACTGTATATTATTTACAGGTTTACATACTATACATAGTATTCTAAAATTTTGTTCAGTTAGGAAAAGCGTAGAACAGTTTAAAATTCCACTTATGGATTTTCCGTCAATAAACGGAAGTGTACTAGAGGATTTTTGTGCTGCCCTGTATGTCATCTATATATTTTCTACACTTTAAGTAATAAGCAAAAAATGATTTAAATTTAAAAACGCGTTCATCAACTGAAAACGCACTTCCCATCAATTATTGTTAACAGACAGTACCGAATTATTTTTTGGTTCCCTGGAAATGAACGATGAATGCTATACAGAAAATATTCTATAGTAAGCGTCTTGCAATGCACCTTAGTGATATACTATATTCATTTCAATATGTTTGAAATAGTGAAACATTATTAAAATAAACCAAAAACGACTTTTCTCCATAGACCATAATGTAACGCAATTATTTTGTGTGTCCCCGTAAATAAACGATCATTGCTATGCTCACTATAAGTAAGCTCCTTGTAGTGCACCTCAGTGATATATATCAATTTCAATATGTTTGAAATTGTGTAACAACATTAAAATAAACCTCAAATGATTTCTTCATATAAACAGTAATGTAATGGAATTTTTTTGAGTGTCCCTGTAAAAAACTATAAGTGCTACACACTTCATTTTCAATACCGAACATGTCATAGTAAATCTCAATAACATAAATCAATTACATGACAATCCGAATATATTTACGCGAGTTAGAGCACAGACAGACAGATAGACAAACCGATTTAATAAACACTTTTCAACTATGTTGGAAAAGGATAAAGCAAAGCACAAAACTCACCAAAAAAAACTTATATTCTATCATCAGCTTAAACGCACTTCTGGTTGCATACACAAGTGTGACATTATACAACAGGCGTACATTCACTAATAAAATTAACACATGTAAGAAAGGTACAGTTAATTTTAATAAGAAGATCTAATTATATGTGCTCAATCATACATATCTTTGTTATAAATGCTTTCATTTAATTATTTGTTTCGTTAGTCATCTCATCCATCCTCACTTGAGACATTTCCTCTCTTGACTTCAAGAATAAGCCATAACTTTCCTTCCATGAGTAACAGGAACACATATTTTTAATGGATCTTTTAAAAAAATATGTGCACCTGTAATAAACTTCACTATTACTTAATCATTTCCTATCTATAAGTGGAAGCGGGACATATCTTTGATCTATCTTTTTAAATATTTTTAGACCTGAAACAAACAAATAAGTAACATTATAAATTGATAACAAAGAAAAAAATTACTTTACTTTTAACAGGAATCATACATACCTTTGATATAAATGCTTTACTTTAATTCTTTGCTTCGTAGTCATCTCCTCCATCCACCCTTGAGACTTCCTCTCTTGACTTCCAGAATAAGCCATAACTTTTCTTCCATGAGTAAACAGAGACACGCATTTTTAATGGATCCTTTTTTAAAAATATGATACCTGTAATAAACTTCCATATTACTTCATCATTTCAATTATTTAAGTCGAAGCAGAACATATCTTTGATCTATCTTTTTAAATATTTTTAGACCTGAAACAAACAACATGTAACATTATAAATCAAAACCAAAGAAAAAATTAGTTTACTTTTTACAGGAATCGTACATACCTTTGATATAAATGCTTTACTTTAATTCTTTGTTTCGTAGTCATCTCCTTCATCCTCACGTAAGACTTTTCCTCTCTTGACTTCCAGAATAAGCCATAACTTTTCTTTCATGTGTAACAAGGGCACATATTTTTAATGGATCTTTTTTTAATTAAAAAAAATATATATGTATACCTATAATAAACTTCACTATTATTTCATCATTTCCGTTCTATAAGTCGAAGCGGAACATATCTTTAATTTATATTTTTAGACCTGAGACAAACAAATATGTAACATTATAAGTTAAAGCCAAAGAAAAAAATTAGTTTCTTTTTAACAGGAATCATACATACCTTTGATATAAATGCTTTCATTTAATTCTTTGTTTCGTAGTCATCTCTTTCATCCTCTCTTGACTTCCAGAATAAGCCATAACTTTTCCTCCATGAGTAACAGGAACACATATTTTTAATGGATCTTTTTAAAAAATATGTGTATCTGTAATAAACTTTCATATTACTTCATCATTTCTCTTCTATAAGGCGAAGCGGGGCATATCTTTGATCATTCTTTTTAAATATTTTTAGACCTGAAACAAACAAATATGTAAATTGTAAATTAAAGCCAAAGAAAAAAATTAGTTTACTTTTAACAGGAATCATGCATACCTTTGATATAAATGCTTTCATTTAATTCTTTGTTTCGTAGTCATCTCTTTCATCCTCACTTGAGACTTTTCCTCTCTTGACTTCCAGAATAAGCCATAACTTTTCTTCCACGAGTAACAGGAACACATATTTTTAATGGATCTTTTTTAAAAATATGTATACCTGTAATAAACTCCCATATTACTTCGTCATTTTCCTTCTATAAGTCGAAGCGGAACATATCTTTGATCAATCTTTTTAAATATTTTTAGACCTGAAACAAACAAATATGTAACATTATAAATTAAAGCCAAAGATTTTTTTTTTTTTTTTTTTTTTTTTTTTTAAACAGGAATCATACATACCTTAAGCCATAACTTTTCTTCCATGAGTAACAGGGACACATATTTTTAATGGATCCTTTTTCAATTAAGGAAAAATGTGTGTACCTGTAATAAACTTCCGCATTCCTTCATCATTTTTCTTCTATAAGTCGAAGTGGAACATATCTTTGATCTATCTTTTTAAGTATTTTTAGACCTGAAACAAACAAATATGTAACATTATAAATTAATGCCAAAGATTTTTTTTTTTTTTTTTTTAACAGGAATCATACATACCTTTGATATAAATGCTTTCATTTAATTCTTTGTTTCGTAGTCATCTCTTTCATCCTCTCTTGACTTCCAATATAAGCCATAACTTTTCTTCCATGAGTGACAGGAACACACATTTTTAATGGATCTTTTTAAAAATATGTGTACCTGTAATAAACTTCCATATTACTTCATCCTTTTTCCTTCTATAATTCGAAGCGGAACATATCTAATCAATCTTTTTAAATATTTTTAGACCTGAAACAAACAAATATGTAAAGTTATAAATTAAAGCAAAAGAAAAAAATTAGTTTACTTTTAACAGAAATCATACATACCTTTGATATAAATGCTTTCATTTAATTCTTTGTTTCGTAGTCATCTCTTTCATCCTCTCTTGACTTCCAATATAAGCCATAACTTTTCTTCCATGAGTGACAGGAACACACATTTTTAATGGATCTTTTTAAAAATATGTGTACCTGTAATAAACTTCCATATTACTTCATCCTTTTTCCTTCTATAATTCGAAGCGGAACATATCTAATCAATCTTTTTAAATATTTTTAGACCTGAAACAAACAAATATGTAAAGTTATAAATTAAAGCAAAAGAAAAAAATTAGTTTACTTTTAACAGAAATCATACATACCTTTGATATAAATGCTTTCATTTAATTCTTTGTTTCGTAAGTCATCTCTTTCATCCTCACTTGAGACTTTCCTCTCTTGACTTCCAGAATAAGCCATAACTTTTCTTCCATGAGTAACAGGAACACATATTTTTAATGGATATTTTTTAAAAATATGTGTACCTGTAATAAACTCCCATATTACTTCGTCATTTTCCTTCTATAAGTCGAAGCGGAACATATCCTTGATCAATCTTTTTAAATATTTTTAGACCTGAAACAAACAAATATGTAACATTATAAATTAAAACAAAAGAAAAAAATTAGTTTACTTTTAACAGAAATCATACATACGTTTGATATAAATGCTTTCATTTAATTCTTTCTTTCGTAGTTATCTCCTTCATCCTCACTTGAGACTTTTCCTGCCTTCACTTCCAGAATAAGTAATAACTTTTCTTCCCTGAGTAACAGGGACACATATTTTTAATGGATCCTTTTTCAATTAAGAAAAAATATGTGTACCTGTAATAAACTTCTGCATTCCTTCATCATTTTCCTTCTATAAGTCGAAGTGGAACATATCTTTGATCTATCTTTTTAAATATTTTTAGACCTGAAACAAACAAATATGTAACATTATAAATTAAAACAAAAGAAAAAAATTAGTTTATTACTTCCGAGAATCATATCTCCGAATTTGGAAGAAAAAAATCCAATTCCAGAAACAACTTTTTTCATTCTTGACCCATTGTTAAAATAAGATTGTTTATATTATTGTCATATAGTGTTATTGTTATACGAGATTTGTTTGCTATAAAAATTAAACATTGTTATAACAAACACATATTCATTGTTGACATAGCCATTGTTGTGATAATCATGCATACCCGAAACAAAATATTTTGTTTATTACTCTTAAGACTTTTTCATATCGCCGATTTTTTTTTTTTTTTTTTTTTTTTTTTTTGTGGTCAACTGCTGCGTCCTATCTTTAAAGTTTCCTTCTCTTGGTTTCTAGATTACTTCATTTTTTTTTTCTAAAATTCCCTGGGATACATGATTTTAATGCATATTTAAAAAAAAAAATGTTTACGAGTAATAACTTACAGTTATTTTAAAATGTTATCAGAGGTCAGTATTTTCCTTAAGGTTAATAAACTAAAGTTTCAAGAGCTTGAACTTATAAATTGATATATTATTCCCCATATTATAATAAACACCAAAATTATTTTATACGTTATTATCATAAAAACCAAAATGACTGTAAGTGTATAAATATAGTTAACCACTATTATCATCAGTATAATTTTTTAATATATACTACAATTAAAATTCTTGAAAAGATACTGAATAAATAGCAGATAAATGTGCATTAATATACTAATATCACACAATCGGATACATAGAATATATAATGGGCGAGAAAGGATCTACTAAGCCACTATTAAATATTTGCCACACAAAAAAACACTTATTACAACAATGTATTTAATTTTGCACCAGTGTCAGCTCTTTAAAAAACGTCAGTTGACTGGGGAACCGTTTATGCAAACTTTTCCTCATACTTAAGCATCTTTATACAGTTTTCTAAAAAAATAATCGTAAAACTTACCAGTTGGCGATAAAATACTTGAGGCTTACAAAACTAAGTATTCTTCCTGATCATTTCCTTGCCAAGTAAAGTGTTCCTCAGGAGCTGTATATCTTTCCAATCTACTCAAGTGGCATCCTTTCTGCAACAGGCGTAGATGAGAAAATTTCATTTTCAGAACGAACTTGTCTTTTTGTTAAAATTGACGCGATTGTTTAGATTATTCTTATTCAGCGTTATTCTGATGCGCGATTTGTTTGTTAAAATAATTTAAACATTGTTATAAGAAAAAAGTATTCATTGTTGACATATCCATTGTTGTTGTTGTCATATTCATGAATACCTAAAGCACACAATTTTAATTATGAATTCAACCCCACAAATAAATAGATTATTCCTCTTATGAAATTTACATATCTTCGATATTCTTCTTTTCGTGGTCATCTCCTTCATCCTACTTGAAACATTTTCTTATCTTGGATTCGATATCACTTCATCATTTTTCTTCAAAAATCCCCCAGGGATACATATTTTTAGTCCATTGGTTTTTTAAAAAAATATGAATACTTGTTACAACTTTCAGGTTACTTCATCATTTTCCTTTTATAGATCGAAGGGAATCATATTTTTTATCTATCCTTTTACTTACCCATCATACGTTGTATAGGATAAGTCTTGTAATCGTTTTAAAAATCGAAAAAAAAATTTTTTTTTTTGACGGATTTACACGTTTCAGACACTGGAGATTCTGAAAAACATATTTTTAGAAAAAGATTTTGCCATCCGTCTGTGTGTATGTCTGTGTGTCTGTAAACGCTCTATCTCCGGTACAAATTGAGATAGAGACTTGAAATTTGGTATGTACTTAGTATGTAATAATGGGAAGAAGCTTACAGAATTTCAGTAACCTCGTTTATCCGGAACTATTTTTTTCTTTCGGACTCTCGAAATATTCGTTCTGATAAAAGGTACATAAAAATTTTCGAAATTGTTTATTTTAAAGAATGACTATAAAAGGCAATAAAAAAAACAAATTTTGTATAAAGCATGAAGTCGATCGGATAATGAGTTACCGAGATATTTGTAATCCTATTTGCCAAACTCTTCGATTTTTCATGACCCTGTGTTTTATCCAAATTTCAATTCAAAGATATATTTTAATTGGAAATGAGACGCAATAAACCCTTAGTTAATATGATTATCCTTTTTGGAGTTATAAGGATGTTTCGTTTACGCAATTCAGTGATAGAGCATTTAAAGTTTATGACGTAATCAAGCCACGATTTTATTCGAATTGCAATGCATTTTATAAGCGGTTTACACATGTTTTATTTTAATATTTCATATTATGCATATCCATGATGGGCAAGTATTACGGTGGCCCCCAACGACTAGTTTAAATATTTATTGATCTAAAACAAACACATATTTGACATTATAAATATAAAACCAAGGAAAAAATTACAATTCAAATTCTTGTAAAAAAGTACTGAATAAATGACTGCTAAATATGGAATGATAGACTAATATGACATAATCGGGTATACAGGGCACGAAATGAGCGAGACAGTATCCCCAAAGGTAATGTTAAATGTCCCCCCCCCCCCCCACACACACACACACAAAAAAAAAAAAAAAAAAAAAAAAAAAAACTCATTACAAAATACTTTTTAATTTTGCACCAAACAATTCTCTTTAAAAACGACGTTTGACTGTGGACCTGTTTATGCAAACTTTTCCCCATCAATATAAAGTATACATCATTATGAAAGTGCTTTCTATACATTACTTATGCATCTTTATACAGTTAACTAAAAAATAATATTCAAATATTTACCAGTTGGCAGTCAAAGTGCTTGTCCTGATCCATTGCTTGTTAAGTAAGGTGTATAAATGTGTCCCAACCTAGGCAACTGGCGTCAATTCTACAACTGGCGTAGATGAGAAAAGTTCATTTTCAGAAAGAACGGGTCTCATTATTGGCCAATTGTTAAAATAGACCCGATTGTTTATAATTATTGTTATACAGTTTTATTGTGATGCTCAATTTGTTTATTATAAAAATTTAAACATTGGTATAACAAAAAAATATTAATTGTTGCCATATCTACTGTTGATGTATTCATGTATATACCTGAAATAAACAAATATTTTTAATTATATATTCAACCCTCTCAAGAAATTAAATTTATTCCTCTTAAGAAATTTACATACCTCCGATATTTTTAAAATATGCTGATTTTTAATGCACATCCATAAAATAAAATATCAGAAGTATGTATATTTTCTAAGGGTAATAAAATAATTTTTCAGGCTTGGATTTAAAATTTAAAATAATAATCCGATAATATGATAAAAATCAAAATTATTTTATAATAACCAAAATGTTTATAAGTGTCAATATATAATGTATAATTAACCACTATTATCATCAATATATTATTTGGTAGGCATTGCAATCGAAATTCTTGTAAAAAGAAGTACTGCATAAATGACTTTTTAATGCGCATAAATGGGCTAATATTACACATTCAGATACACAGAGTACAAAATGATCGAGAAAGAATCTCTAGCGATAGTGTTAAATGTTTGCCACAAAAAAAAAAACTGATTACAACAATATATTTAATTTTGCACCAAACATTTAAAAAAAAATGACAATTGGTCGGAGATCTCTTTATGCAAAATTTCCTCATCAATACAAAAAATATACTTCATGAAAAGTACTTTCTATATAGTATTTATGCATCTTTATGCAGTCAACTAAAAAATAATCGTAAAATACTTATGAGTTGGCGATGAACTATACTTGAAGTTTGCCAGACAAAGTTTTTGTCCTGATCCATTCCTTTGTCAAGTAAAATGTATAAAGGTAACGGAGCTGTATATTTTTCAAACCCATTCAACTGGCGTCCTCTCTGCAACTGGCGTGGATGAAAAAATTTCATTTACAGAAATAACTTGTCTCATTTTTGTCTCATTGTTTAAATAGACGCGATTGTTTATATTATTGTTATACAGCGTTATTGTGGTGCGCGATTTGTTTATTAGAAAAATATAAACATTGTTATATAACATACAAATATTAATTGTTGACTTATCTACTGTTGATATTTTCATGTATACCTGAAATAAACGAATATTTTTAATTATAAATTCAACCTCCTCAAAATATTAAGTTTATTAATCTTGAGAAATTTACATACCTCCGATATTCATGCTGTGATGAGTTTTTACTTTGCGTTAGAATAATTTGAATGGTAGCTACAAACGCAAAACTCAATCTTTAAACCATAGAAATATTTTATTTCTTTTGTAAAATAACACTAAAATAAATTGTTACACACTTAGAAGTTATTAGGTTCGATTGTCTTTTCAATTAACTCGTAGCCAGTATCACTTCTGAGATGAAAGTTCTAGTTCCTAAGAAACAGTTCAAGGCGATGAAAGTTTTGGTAAACACAGATTTCTCGCTCGGCTAGCGATCTGAAATCAGTTCAATTTAATGAGTGGTGACAGGGTGTCACTCTAGTTGCTATCTCTCTGACGGTGAGCTGCAACTAACCCAAAATAAAGACGTGATGTCTCTGATATTTTCTCCCTTTTGCTGGTAATCAGCAATTTTCACCCCCGGACGTGGTGTCCGGCCGATGATACAAATTTCTCTACCGGGAGATGATTCTCCTCTCTGCAGGTCTGAAAATCCGACCTCTTAAGTTGATCCCCGACTTCCAACTTCTCGCTCCAAACTCCTCTTTTCCCTGCTCGCCGAAGGAGAGGGGGGGGGGGGGGGGTTGGGCGTTCTCAAAGCCACATAACTCCGTTCCTCTTCTCTGATTGGGAAATAAAAATTTGTACTTGGCGCCTCGTTGCCAATTTATGTCTTGTCCTAAAACAGGGGAACCCCTCGCTTCTTTGTTTCTCGAGAAGAATCATATCGATCAACTTCCCACCGTAACAAATTCTCTATATGTCAACTTCCTTTTGAGCAAGCTAGACGCCGCGTCTGAGAGACTTGCTCGTGGGAAAAAACTTTTCCCAGGCGTGTGAACATAAGGACTTGGATGGAAAGTTTCATTCGATACTCCCACATAATTTAATGAAATCTTTACAATGCATTTTGCTGGATCTTCCTTTCGTGGTCGTCTCCTTCATCCTCACTTGAAACTTTTCTTCCTTCTTTTCTTGGCTTCTAGCGTATTTTATAATTTTTCTTCCATAATTCACAAGTATGCATATTTTTAATGCATTTTTTTTTTAAATATGTATAGCTGTAATAACTTCCAGATTATTTCGACATTTTTCTTGTATGTCGAAGAAGAACATGTCTTTGATCTTTTCATTATTTGTAGACCTGAAACAAACAAATATTTGACATTATAAATTCAAACCCAATAAAAAATCAATGTATTATTCTTAGTAATCACATACATACGTCCGATATCTATGTTTTCTTCTAATTCTTTTTTTCGTGGTCATTTACTTTATGCTCACTTGAAACTTTTATTAACTCAGCTACCAGAATAAATAGTAACTTTTCTTCAACAATTAACAGGGACACTTATTTTTAATGCATCTTTTAAAAATATATATCTATCATAGGTATGTATTTTTTCTAAGCGTAATAAACAAGATTTTTCAGGCCTTGAATTTTAAATTAAAAATATAATATTCCGGTAATATGATAAAGACCAAAATTATTTTATAGTAACCATAATTATTATAAGTGTCAAAATATAATATATATAATCACAATTATCATCAATGCCATTATTTATTATACATTTCAATTCCAATTCTTACATATAAAAAAAGTACAGAATAAATGGCCGATAAATGTGCATTAATAGGCTAATATGACATAATCTGGTATACAGAGTACAAAATGAGAGAGACAGCATCTCCAAAGTGCTGTTAAATGTTTGCCACATAGAAAAAGAGTACAGAATAAATGGCCGATAAATGTGCATTAATGGGCTAATATGACATAATCTGGTATACAGAGTACAAAATGAAAGAGACAGCATCTCCAAAGTGTTGTTAAATGTTTGCCACATAAAAAAGAGTACAGAATAAATGGCCGATAAATGTGCATTAATAGGCTAATATGACATAATCTGGTATACAGAGTACAAAATGAAAGAGACAGCATCTCCAAAGTGTTGTTAAATGTTTGCCACATAAAAAGAGTACAGAATAAATGGCCGATAAATGTGCATTAATAGGCTAATATGACATAATCTGGTATACAGAGTACAAAATGAAAGAGACAGCATCTCCAAAGTGTTGTTAAATGTTTGCCACATAAAAAAGAGTACAGAATAAATGGCCGATAAATGTGCATTAATAGGCTAATATGACATAATCTGGTATACAGAGTACAAAATGAAAGAGACAGCATCTCCAAAGTGTTGTTAAATGTTTGCCACATAAAAAAGAGTACAGAATAAATGGCCGATAAATGTGCATTAATAGGCTAATATGACATAATCTGGTATACAGAAATGAGAAAGACAGTATCTAAGTGCTGTTAAATGTTTGCCACATTAAAAAAAAAAAAAAAAAAAAAAAAAAAAAACTGGATACAAAAATGTATTTAATTTTGCACCAAACAGTTTTTTTTTTTGAACGTCAATTGGTCGGGGATCCGTTTTTGCACACTTTTCCTCATCAATACAAAAAATATACTTCATGAAAAGTTTTTTCGATACAGTACTTATGCTTCTTTGTACTGTTAACTAAAATAATTGTCAAATACGTACTAGTTGGCGATAAATTGCTTGCGTCTTACCACAGGAAGTGTTTTTCCTGATCCATTCCTTGTCAAGTAAAGTATCTAAATGTGAATCCAGGAGCTGTGTATTTTTCTTCATATCTACTCAACTGGCGCTGTCTCTGCAACTGGCGTGGATGAGAAAATTTCATTTCTAGAAAGAACTTGTTTCATTGTTAAAATTGATGCGATTGTTTAGATTATTGTTATACACCGTTATTGTGATGCGCGATTTGTTTGTTATAAAAATATAAATATTGTTATAACAAACAAATATTCATTGTTGACATATCCATTGTTGATATTATGTATGTATACTTGACTACATGTTGATAAACAATTTTAGGTAGCTTTCAATACAAAAAAGTCCTTCCGGCCTGTACCGGGAGGAAAAGGTAGCTTTCCTATATCTTCGTTTTAAAATTTTAGCTAATGTTACACGAAAACAGCAAGCTAAAATGCAAAGAAACGTTTACAAAAGATTCGTTAATACTGAATTTGAATAAGAAATTCGCCAAATTATTGAGCAATAGCCAAATTGGCTTCATTTATGAAGACTTATTTTGATCGCCAAATTTGGCGATATTTCGCCAAATGTCGCCAATTTTGCCAATTTTGTCGCCAATGTCGCCAATTTTGGCGTTAACGGATATAAATATATAGTTTTATGCGTATGATTGGGAAAATTATTACAACAATGAAAGAAAATAATTTGCGAGTAATCGCGTTAATGTACTGTTTTGTTTCAAAATGTCAGCCACCCTAGAATTTCAAACTGCTCTATCTCAGCCATTTTTTAAGATAGAGGTAAACCAAAAAAAGCTCTGGAATCCTTGTATCAAGGCCTAACACGTAATTAAAAAATAAATTTGAATTTTAAAATTTTTTGTATATTTATTTTAGATTTTAAGTTATTTTACATCTTTAAATGGCCGCCATCTTGAAACAAGATGGCGTACCAAGCTGGCCAACGAACTCGGTCGAGACATTAGTGACCTTAATACACACAATTAGTTTCATCAAAATCGATTCATAATTACGGGCGTTATCGTATGACATAGGTCAGATATATATATATATATATATATATATATGGATATATCTATATATATAAATCAACATTTGGACGGAGGGTGGTTTTGGGGTCTGGGGGTCATGATCGGTGAAAATATATCAAAATTTTCCGGAACTGCTTTCCTCCGAACGGCTGCAATAGGTAGCTTTATACTTTTTTGTATTGAAAGCTACCTAAAAGTATAAAGCTACCTATTGCAGCCGTTCGGAGGAAAGCAGTTCCGGAAAATTTTGATATATTTTCACCGATCATGACCCCCAGACCCCAAAACCACCCTCCGTTCAAATGTTGATTTATATATATATATATATATATATATATATCTCCATATATATATATATATATCTGACCTATGTCATACGATAACGCTCGTATTTATAAATCGATTTTGATGAAACTAATTGTGTGTATTAAGGTCACTAATGTCTCGACCGAGTTCGTTGGCCAGCTTGGTCCGCCATTTTGTTTCAAGATGGCGGCCATTTAAAAATTTAAAACTAAAATAAATATACAAAAAATTTAAAAATTCAAATTTATCTTTTAATTACCTGTTAGGCCTTGATACAAGGATTCCAGAGCATTTTTTGGTTTACCTCTATCTTAAAAAATGGCTGAGATAGAGCAGTTTGAAATTCTAGGGTGGCTGACATTTTGAAACAAAACAGCACATTAACGCGATTACTCGCAAATTATTTTCTTTCATTGTTGTAATAATTTTCCCAATCATACGCATAAAACTATATATTCATATCCGTTAGCGCCAAATTCTCGCCAAGATGGGCGACATTTGGCGAAATATCGCCAAATTTGGCGACCAAAATATGTCTTCATAAATGAAGCCAATTTGGCTATTGCTCAATAATTTGGCGAATTTCTTATTCAAATTCAGTATTAACGAATCTGTTGTAAACGTTTCTTTGCATTTTAACTTACTGTTTTCATGTAACATTAGCTAAAATTTTAAAACGAAGATATAGGAAAGCTACCTTTTCCTCCCGGTACAGGCCGGAAGGACTTTTAATTATGAATTCAACCACAAAAATATTT